>OY987331.1:4694441-5294441 GCA_963920685.1 Polydrusus tereticollis
AGGCTTTTTATTACAATTCAGTAAGTGTTTTAAAGTAATAATGATATGACTGCATACAATATTTAAATAGCACCTTCTGTTATTTTTAACTAAACATAATATTAAAATTTAATATATTTCACATATCTTGCGCATGCCCTTGTTCTTGTACCCATTGACATAGTAACATGTCAACGTCTTGTACCACAATAAACGAACTTCAAGGTCACAACATAAAGATTAAGGCAAAAGTTAAAGCTTAAATATAGCTTTGAACGCTTACATTTGAAAACATTCTTATTGCTGAAGTTATTAGTAAAATTAATGCTAAAATTAAAACTTTTACATGAACCCACCTTCTCGTTGGTTAAATACCCTTTACTGTCATCTGACATGTAAGAGAATTGGAACAATTGTATTACACCGAGAAGACATGGTTCAATGTAGTGCACACATTTAAGAAGGAATGGCAAGATCTAAATATTAAAAGTTCAAGGCAGGCATTTATCGATGAATTTTCGCAAGGACTAACAAATCCTAGTGGAAAATTATTTGGTATTTTTGAAATGCACGTGCCACTGGAATTCAGAAATTTTGGACTTGGAGTATAGGTAGTAAATTGAGGTCTAAATATCCAAAAGCACATACATTTTAAAACTATAGTTTTGAATAGGTAACGCAAGGGTGTATCAACTTTTTGGATAACTATAGCAATCATTAAATCGACGCCAACGTTTCGACCCCATTTCGTGTTTTCATTAGGGCTGAAAGAAATCACAGGATACAGTCAGAATAACTATAGAAATACCCCAACTGGTACAACACCAACAATATTTGTTTGGAAATAGGTTAAGATATGCTTCTTGATCCGACAAGAATTATTTAAAATTATAGTCAAAATAGACAATGCAGCATAACATAGTTAAAACTCGTTACAGAATTATATATTTAAAACCAAAATCCAATAATTTTAAAATTCAACTGTCACTAGATTTTTAGAAAACTTCAGGAAATTGCAAAAATATTTTTGAAAACCAAAGTTGAACTCCCTCTATAGCAGTAGAAATTGTTCTGTCGGTTGCCAGATTTGGTTATGTGTGGTTTTTACATGGGCTGTTGAAAAAATTTTCGCAATGCATAAAAAATGAACTTATTTAGTGTTGTATAATGTTTAATTACGTTAGTTATACTAATACAGGCTGTTCTATGGTTGCCTGGTATTTTGTTTCAGTAACTGTCTAGTTTGTCCTATGATCACAATAACTGCATGGAATTTTATGTATTACATTACTCTGATTTTTAATATCCGCTTTGTCTTTAGCTCTTTGAATATGTTTTCAACCTCTTAATGTTTATAGAAAGCAAAACTCGATAATTCGGTGACAACAATCTCCTAGATAGCGTTTCTGAGAGACCTCTGCTATAAAGGATTTTAAAGTACGTCTTGTCAGCAGAAAGGCTTGAATTGGACACTGATTTTCAGTTTAGAATTTTTAGAGATGATCAATATTTTTAGAGATATGTATGAGACGAACAAGAAATTCGACAGATAGTAGGTCAGAGAAGAATGCCGAACGGAATACAGTGGAGTAAGGAAATAATGAAGAAAACAAGTCTGATATAAATAAAATTATAATAAAAAATTTACCTAGTAGGCGTAGATGGGCCGAGGCAGAAAAAAGAACCTCAACCACTTGAAATGACCGAGTCAAAGAAATAATTATCTTGAAAGAAACAATAATTGAAGATGTAGAAAGACAACTAACCTAGTACGGACACGTAAAAAGGATGCACGAAAATCGCCTACCAAAATTAGCTATTGATTAGATTCCACCGGAAAGAAGAAAACGAGGTGGGCCCAGGAGAAGGGTATTAAAATAAAGAAACCTGCATGACGAAAGTTGGAGGAAGAATCTGACGATCGGTCAATGTTGCCAGAAGCTTTAGAACCGGTACCAATGTGAACTCATTACACAGCACAGCTCTCACACAGGCCCTATAGTATTCTTAACAACTTTTAAAAATGTTTATTTACTGTATTCAAATTTCCGTTTAAATCAGTTAAAATTTTAACGATTTTGTACCAAAAATTCAAAATACCGTTTGAAGTGTTTAGATTGCTTACGAACTTGGTAAACTAAAGTCCTGTCTGTTTTAGACAAAAAAAAATTAAGGTATTTAGAATGGCAAAGCTAGAAACAATGAGTCTGTAAATTACCGACTATTAATAAATCCGCAGACTGTAATAACATCTTTACATCTAAAATGAAAATAATTTAAACAGCATAATTTTATTTCACATGTTGTGAATATCAGTTACATTGGTACGACAAGACGTATGTGCTTTTAATTTAAACCCGGCCTCTCTGACAAGCGCTAATTTTGCATGAGACGTTTTTCGAGAGCCTGTACCCGCTTGAATTTATGCCCCGTCGACACGCGCCCAAATTATTTCCTCCTTACCAAGAAAACAGCGAGCCGTGTTTTAATTTAGGAGTAATTGGACGGGACCGGGATATTTCCGTACGCCTTTAATCTTGTTTTTTTCGCCCGTGCGCGTTACTTAAAGGATAATTAAAAACGATACGCGAATTTTTTAGCTTGATGTCTTTATCTTAAAGCAAATTGAAAATGCGTAAGGTCAAAAAATACATAAATAAATAAGATATATGCAAAAATTTGTTTATTTGATAACATGATATACTCCCCACTTTTATCTATCTTCAGCGTTAAACGTTTTACCATTTTTTTCCATTATCTCCTCAAAATTTAGAAATTTTGTATTAACAGAAGCGTTATACACGAATATCCCTTGTATTTTCTTGAGTAAGTCATACTCCTCCATTGATGTATAAAATACAGAGTGGCAAAAAAGTCGCGCATAATGCCTGTAACTTTTGAATTACCTCGTATACGAAAAGGTGACCTTTATGAAAGTTGTTCAATTGTTCCCCACATTTCTACCTGCATGAATTTTTTCTGTCATTTGTGGTTGGGTTGCCATAGAGGCCAACTTACTTTTTTTAAATTTCTACTAACTATGCCCGCCCAAACATTAACTTTTTCGGGCCTCTAAGTATGACCTTCCTGAAACAAGACCGCCTACTACTTGTATTTTTTATTTCCTCTCTTTCATGTATATACAGCGCCGTATTTTTTAGACAATGCTCGTCCCGTCCCCTAGGGATAATATCGATCGTTTTAAAAAAAATATCGCTGTCGAACTATCCACAGTTTCTATTTACCTGTCGATAATGTCAACATCGGCAATTCGGCAACATCTCGTACACGGAAACTGGGAATCCCGGAATTTGTGCTCTTCATCGTTTTTATGTTTTTATTTTTATTGAATACACATCGACAAACTAATAACAGCTACAAAAGAACAGACATATCACAAAACGAACTGATTACTACTACACACAAACACGCACCACACAACAGTCGATACATGTTCCCAAAAGACTAGCAGCCTCCATAAACGATGAACAATTTCAAACTACTAAACAAACTTAGTAAAGTTCATCAGCTATTGTAAAAAAAAACAAGAATTAAAATAAGAAAAAGTTCAAATAAACCAAAGAAAGAGGAAAAATCGAGGCAAGAAAGAAAATCATTAAAGCACTCAAAATCCAACCCATCATATCAAGATAGTTCAATAGCGCTACAGTTATTAACAAAAGTCAACGCAGTGTCCACCTCATAGTTCATATTGGATCTCCGCAGATGCTTTTGATATTATGTCGATTGTCTGGTCTGTACATACTAGTTCATCGCATTACAAGAGTATGTGCTTACTAATCCTCCTGGCAAACTCTATAGAGAAATTCGTTAGACCGTCCTGTTAGACCCAAATGGTTATGAATGAAGAGTTTAGTTTTGTCAAGGGTCTTTTCCTAAATTCTTTGACCTGTCCTGGTTCGGATTAGACATTAAGGTGCTGAACTCCTTTTAATTTCTTGCAATTTCACATCAATTTTGTTTTTCGGCTTTACGCACACTAATGTAAAAACAAAACGCAACTTCCACTTTAAAGTTGATTTATTAAATTTTGTGACTTGAAACACACACACAGCCGTGTGCAAGCATGCTATATGTCACCATTTTATTATGTGGAATTAGCGGAGTACCAGACAGAGAATTAAACACTTTAATCTGTAAGGATTAGTGAATAATCCCACTGTAAGTTATTACAGCTTTAGATGTTAACTATACAATATATTATGTGGTGCCATAAGTTTTAATTAAAAATGTATAAGTTTACCTGCAATTGTATTCAGGAACATCAAGTATTCAAAGTTTGATATTTCTCGACGTTGCCATTTTTGCGTCATGTTTGAATTTCTCATTAGCTGCCTCGGTGACATCATACTTGCTTTCCTGGTTTGAGGAATGCCATATTTAATGCCTACCCCCACTCTTGGTAGAGCCTTGATAACTTTCTTAACAGTATTTTGATCGGGGAATGCAAACATGATAGATGCTGTAAAAAATATATTATTGTTAATAAAAAGAGGGTAAGAGGTCTACTTTCAATTACTCTGTTCTGTTATCGAAGTGCCCCAGCCTAGAGCTGTGAACCTGAACAATTTTATCTATTATAGCAACGATGTAATGTACTAGCAAGTAACCGACAATGCTACCATTGCCGATTACTTGGGTTTCCTTTTAGTAAAGATATACATCAATTATACCCAAAAGCTGCGTCAAAAGATTTTTAAAAAATATTTTTAGGTATCTGTTAAAGCTTTACCTATTTTCATTTATACATAATGTAGCTGTCTAAAGTAGCAAACTTCGATTATAAATTGTCTATGCATAGATGTTGCTAAAATGATTTTAGGAAATAATGGAAACTAAAGTCCGTTTCGTTGCAGTTGATAGCTCATATCGAGGGTTGAAGCCAT
Source organism: Polydrusus tereticollis (assembly GCA_963920685.1). Lineage (NCBI taxonomy): Eukaryota > Metazoa > Arthropoda > Insecta > Coleoptera > Curculionidae > Polydrusus > Polydrusus tereticollis. The sequence continues at coordinate 4,699,328 of OY987331.1, forward strand.
AAAACAACCGTAAACCATAGGCGTTGGTAATTAGTATATTATTATTATAATAGTAATTACCTACTATGCCTTATTTAATAAGAAAATTGGCCTCTGTCCATTGTTAAATATACATTAGGAATATTAGGGTTAAAGTGGGTACAACAGGAGTAATTAGTAATTAAATTTACCTATTTTTGCCTGCTTTAGGATATTATTACGCCATTTGATGTGCGTTTGTCAAACTATGTTTTTAGTGTATTTAGATACTGAATTATCCCAAAGTTGAATTATTTCCTATACTTGTGACAATGGCTTCAAGTTTTTCGCCAACGTGTCTTCGTCAAATTAGCAAGAGTGCATATTCTCTCCGAGAAAAGACATTAATATTAAACGTACATGATGCTCTAGTGCACCAGAAACCTGCAAGTGATGTTCGTAGCATCATTGCAGAGTGTGCCAATATGGTAGGAGTTGGAGAGGCTACTATATATAGGTTCTTGCGTGAAAGAAAATCTAAGAACCTCAGTGAGCCAAAACCACTCCCAGGAAAGAAACCGTTAGAAATTGACGATTTCATTAAAAATGGTATTAGAAGAAAAGTACATAGTTTTTATTTTGCCAAGGAAATACCAACTATAGACAAAATTTTACAAGCCATTAACTATGACGAGGACTTACCACAGCTATCACGAACGAAACTATGGAAAATACTTCATGATATGAACTTTCGTTGGGAGAAGCAAAACAGAAAATCTTTTCCTATTGATAGAGCAGATATTATTTGCTGGAGACGTCAATACTTAAGGTCCATCCGAAAATACCGCAGCGAAGGCAAAAACATTTTCTATTTGGATGAAACTTGGCTGAACGAAGGGCACACCGTATCTAAAGTCTGGCAAGATGAAAATGTCCTAAGTTCTCGACAAGCTGTAATAATAATAATAGAAGGCTGGTCAACAGGACTTAGACCACCATCTGGAAAGGGACGCAGACTTATTATAACTCATATAGGAAGTTCAAATGGCTTTTTGGATCAAGGATTATTAGAATTTCAGTCGAATTCTACAAAAGACTACCATGAAGAAATGACTGCTGATGTTTTCGAGGAATATTTTAAGCAAATGATAGAATACATTCCCGCTAATTCTGTAATAGTGATGGATAATGCCAGCTATCACTCTAGGCTAAAAGAGAATCTTCCCACAACTTCATGGAAAGCGTAGGACATGATTCTTCAGATTTTTCTGAGGACGTATTTATCGAGTTATAATTATTAAAATTGTCAATATTTTATTATATTTATATTAAAATAAAATAATAAGCGGTTAGATTATATTAAAACCCAACTCTCCGACCATGGTGGGCCGTTTTAATCATTATCCTTTCATTTCATTTTATGGCTCTATTGTTACTTTATCTGTTACCGGGTGGAGAATAGGTCAAAATTTCTTCATCCTTATGCTAGATGTACGTAAAAAGACCATTTTATAGGTAAAATATTTTAAGCCACCCGAGTCTTGTTTTGAATCTTTAATGAGGGTATCGAGCTATCAACGGCAACGAAACGGACTATACTTTTTACACGTTTCTCTTTAGTATATGAATATTTTTAATATTAACGTGACATGTTTCGCATTTTCAAACGAATGCAAATTAACAGAAACGTGTTAAAGTATTTATTGCAATCCTAACACTAGTGATAGCACTGATGGGTTTTCCTAAGTACATACTAAATGTAAGGTCTAAATCTGCCAACACAATGATATATTAGCATAACAAATAATTATTATGGGTTATTTTGGGGTGTTATTATTAAAACATATCCAACAATGGCGAATTATTAAGATCTTAAGAAAATGTTTGGAATTTTTAAGTTTGTTTATTTCCAAATACTCGAGCAAATTTAGTATTAAACGTTTCTTTTCTGTATGTAATATTTTGAAATTATCATTAAATCAGTGATTATGTTCTATTAAATGATTGACATAATTCGAATCAGTTTTTCCTTTAACAAAGCTGCAGTGGTGTTCTTTTATTTTTTTTACGAAATTTCTACCTGCTTGTTCCAAAGAGATTTTAATTATAATGTTTTTGGTTTGTCCAATAAATGTGTTAGGACAATCTTTACCAGTGAGTTTGTGAACTCCAGATTTGTTGTTTTTTATTGATTTACCTATTTTGTATGCTACATTGAAATTTAAGCTATTTAAAAAAGTGCCAGGCTTCTTCGATGTATGAAATTAATTTATAATTTTTCAATTTTTCTTTATTATTTGGGTAAACCATTGCAATTGCTTTCTTATATGTTTCTTTCCGTAAAATTTGGTCTATTATATTAGCCGTGTGGCCATTGTTTATTGCTATTTGTTTTATGATATTTAGTTCAGTTTCAACATTTTATTTCATTTAACTGCTAATTTATGGTGTAACGCATGGCACGAACTCTGATGTATTGTTGTATCTGTGTGAGATGGTTTATGGCAAACTGAAAGAAATTAATACTATTATTCATTTCTTCCTCAATGGTGAATTTAATATTATTATGTAAACTGTTTTATGTCGCCAAGAAATTGTTTTAGTTGTCTATCTGTTTCTGTAAAACAAGCAAGAATGTCATCTATGTATCTATGCAAATAAATAAATGTATTAAATATGGGATCATTTGAAATTTGATGTTCTAAAGAGTTTATAAAAATGTCTGCTAGTAAAGGACTTAGTGAGTTGCCTATGATTAAACCTTCGTTGCTTGAGTAAATATTTTATTATATTCAAAATAATTTTGCTCTAGGCATATTATAAAAATATTCAATATTTCTTCTTTTTTAAAAAATGTAGGGATTTAAACAAAGGAGTTTTTTTACTAATATTATGGCGTCTTTAACAGGTATGCTTGGAAATAAATTGGTAACATCAAATAAGATTAATTTAGCATTTTGAGGTAACTTTATATTTTCTATTTTTTTATCTAAAAGTATGAATTTTTAATCATATATTTGGCAGAAAATGCAGTGTGTTTTTTGATTAAGTCTATTCGATAATTTAGACGATGGAGTTGACATACAGGAAACAAAAAGCCTAATAGGTAATCCTAATTCATGTTTTATTAAAGAATATAATTTTGATGGTTGTGGATGGTAAGTTGGCCAAGTCTTTATCGGTAAACAAACTTTTATAATAGCCTTAACACTTTTGTGCTAATTATCAGTAGGATCTTTTTTAATACTTTATATTTAGGTGGAGTTAAGAACTCTGTTGTTTTTCCTATATAGTCATTTTTTTTCTATTGCTATAACAGTATTATCTTTATCGCTTTGGTAAAAATAATGGTGTTTTAATTTGTCTTATCTTTAATGGATTTTAAAGTTTTAATTTCTCGGTTTAGACGAAATTATTTTTTAATTGTGTTTGCTGTTTGATACTTTTTATTAATGTTACATGGATCTCTTTTAAATCTATTTCCGTGTCTACTCCTAAAATTTCAAGATTTTTGAAAGATGCATTTTTACGTGCTTAAAACCTTTTTTAACAAATCAGTTCCTTCTATTAACAACGTCTTATTTCTAAGACGATATCCATTTTTTAGGAAAAATAAAAAGCAATAAATGTTAACAAATACTTACTTCGACTTGCCAAAAATATTTCAATGGCATTGTTTTGCAATAAATATCTTCGGGAAAATATTGCCCTTACTTCAGAGAAGTACCATTTGCCATGCAGATGGTCACAATACTTCAATACCTGCAACAAAAAAAAAGAAGTTAGTGCCCATTAAATACTTGCGATTGCAGGTAATTAATTCATTCGTGCTTTTAATTCAAGGGGTCTCCAAACAAAATAGATCCATACAACGATTCCAAAATAGTTGGCGAAACTGTTCTTATCACATTGACGGTGTGCGAAGAAAATAATTAACATCGATTCACACACTTTTAACTGAAATAAAAACATTCAAAACCGCTTGGAAAGATTGTGCATTAATAAGTCGTTACATGTTGCCAGGTTTTAAAACATTTCATTTAAATTCTCATAAAATGTACCAAAATCGGCATGTCATCATGTAACGGCCTTTTCACCCTACGCTACCTGCTTTACTTAATTTGGCAACGCAGGTAGGAAAAACCCATGTGTAAAGGCGCTCGCACGCTTTCTTATCGCCTCTAACCAACGTTCAGTGTCGTAGACAAGTTTCAATCGAGGGGATATTAGCAATTCAATTTTATTATTTTGGTGTTTATTTGGTGGTTATTCAAAATAGCAAATATTATAATGCAGGCGAGTTCTTCAAGTGATAGTAACCAACAAGCTATAAAACGACGTCATTTAAAACCTGGGGAGCGTACTCAGCGGAGAATGGTAAAAAATGTGTATGAGGGAATTCTAAGTATACACAGTATCAAGGACAATAGGAATACTAATGTGTCCGATCAGAAGGAAACAAGAGGGCGAAAAAAGATTTTTATTGATCAGCAAACAAAGTTAGCCATTCGTCGGAAAGTGCATGCATTATTTTTTCGAAATGAACTTCCGAATTTAAAAAAAATGATGCCGAAATTGAAAGGATGAAAATATGCAAAAATATTCACGAAGAGTTCTAATGCGTACACTACGAGAGTTGAATTTTCGATTCTTAAGACAAAATCGCAAAAGTCTTTTGGTGGAAAAGGAAGAAATCTTATTGTGGCGTAGAAAGTATCTAGAAGAAATACAACAATATCGCTGTGCAGGGAAAATAATTTACTTTACGGAGGAGACATGGTTAAATGAAGGGCATACTGTGAATTACATTTGGCAAGATCTCAACATTAAAGATGCACGTAACGCCTTTATCAACGGACGGTCCACTGAATTAAAAGCTCCTTCAGGAAAAGGTCGTCGGTTAATTATAACCCACATCGGGAGTGATTCTGGTTTTCTTGAAGGTGGGTTAAACGTGATTATCATGAGGATATGAACTCGGGAGTGTTTGAAGATTGGTTTAAATCCATCTTACCGCGTATTGAACGTGGGTCGGTAATCGTGATGGATAATGCACCATACCACAGCCATCGGGTGGAAGCTTTGCCAACTTCTGCGTGGCGAAAAGGAAAGATTGTTGACTGGCTCGAAGAAAAAAATATTGCATTTGGCGAAAAAATGCTAAAAGTGCAGATGCTCGATCTTGCAAGACTTCACAAAAGAAACTATACGAAACATGTAGTGGATGAAATGGCTCGTAAACGAGGTGTTACAATATTACGTTTACCGCCTTACCATTGTCAACTAAATCCAATCGAGCTTATAATATGGGCACAGATAAAAGGCGAAGGGGCGCGCGTGAAGCTTATTTTCTTCACACAGAACCATACTAAATCGAAAAACAAACTCAATTCTCTGAAACGCGACTACAAGAAAAACAGGAGGCCAAACGGGCTCAGGAACCAAGAAAAACAAGAGACTCTTTGCGGGAAAATCTAGGTATACGTTTCTAGTTTGGTCCTAAATTTTTTTTTAACTGTATAATACCTGTAGATAAGCTGGTAATAAGAAGTGAATAGTTATGTCAATAGGCAAAGTCTACAATGAATGAGACACTACAAGAATAGTAACTTTTAATAATCATATTGTAGTCAATCAAATTATTCCAGGTACTTAACTAAAACATTAGAGATTTTTCGCAATTAATTTCTGATGTTTTTGCCAATTAAACAGGGTGCACATTGCACATGAATGGCGACTATCCTAAATCCATCTAAGGGGAGCTTCCACTTTCAGCTAATAATCTTCCGCTATTGTATTGTAACAAGTAGTGACTAGTAAACAATGCGACCCTTTTGTAATCTGACACACCGAAATTTGTTTGACGTGATGAGTTTCAGTTTTGTTTATTACTTTGTTTGCAGGTTTAGAATTACAAAGGATTTTAGGAATTTAATCCTTACTGTGTAAGCGCTGCATTGTAAACAATTCTTTATATTTTGATCAGACTAGAAGCCGTACAAAATTATGGAAGCCGATATTTACGCCGACAGAGTATGTAACCTTAACTAACCTGAAGAGAAAACAAAGAAAAATCGTTTGAGGTGTTTTTAAATCTGCAACTGTTCACTTATTCGCTTATTTTTATTAATTTTATACAAAAACCTAGATGGATGTAAATTTAATTTGCCTAGTTTTGCTAATTCATTCTATCATTCCTGTCAGGTGTACTTGTAGATAGTCTATTGAAATAACGTTATTATTTATGCAACATAATAAATATTTCAAACAAAGTTGGCAAATGCCATTTTGCTTAAAACAAAATGGCCGACGTTGCATTTAACTGTAGATTGTCCTTTATGTAAGGTCTGGCGAACTGAGATTCGATCAATGTTTTCAGCGAATGGGAATAAATTGGATGAAGTTGCGCGTTAACATGGTTTACTGTTATCATTGTATAAAATTTATTATTAATTTAATACAATGCTGTAATAGAGCGGGATTTAAAAGTACATATTTCAATCCCAATAAATGGAAATATAGGGTAAATCATAAATATTTCCTTATATATTATGTACCTACACATATTTTATTTTTTTATAAACTTGATTATCGCCTATTGCCAGGCTGTCTGTAAGTAGGTACGACATCATATAAATACTACAGGTACAAGTTATCCTGTTGCTAAGGTGATTAACATGGATACCATATCGCCATAGAATCGTTTATAACATTCTAGTGATTTATATACAGTCTATAGTAAAGTTTACATAATATCGTTGACCTTTACTGCAATAAATCAACAACCTGATTAAACCTCATCTTATCTAGGCACCAACATCTTTAACACCGCAATAAATGGGTCCAGGGTCGGCTTGAAAATATTAACATATTGATTTATTTTTATTTTGAATTAAAGATATATTTTAAACCAAATGAGAGTAAATATCAATTATTAGAATAATAATATTTTGAAACATACTAATAAGAACAATACTAAAATGAAATACTGAAATACAGATTTATTCGTTACAATATAAATTAAGTTTTTATAGTATCTAGTCAACAAAGTACACTTGGTACCTAGATATATGAAAAAGATTTTTACAAGTTATTATGATTAAAATTTACACTGCTACGATTTAAAGTACACACTAATAGAAGATTACAATTAGGTTTAAGATTTAAATACAGGACAATGTCTGTACACAGAAAAGTTTTACAATAAGCAATTTTGGCAACTTAATTATTCTACTTTACTCTAAATTTAGTTCTGTGTCACTATCACTATCTTCATCTAAACTTATTATTAAGGGTTGAACATTAGTACTCATACACATATAGAAAATTTCCACCTTAATTACATGTTGTACGTTGTATACTTACAATATTTCCAACTGTCTGCAGATATGTTATTTACGATGTTATTTTCATTAATTCTACAACAAATGTATTTAATGTGGGGGAAGTATCATTCCTTTTAATATTTTATTTTACTTGGTGCCATATCAGCTCGATTTTATGTTTGCCTTGTCTGTTTTCATGTTTGCCTTTTATGTTGTTATAATATATTGTCCTCCTGGGAATCTTGTATTTTTCCGCTGCTTTTCTCTGCGACATTCGTCCACTTTTAATTTCCCTCAAACATTCCTGCAATGTTTCATCTCAATAATCGCTATACGTCCTTGAACCCAATTTTCAGGGTGAGTACAGATTGTTCTTCATACAATTGATAAATTTTCAATAAATCCAAATAATTCAGCGAAGATAAAGAAATACTTGTTAAAGAGGACGTCTCGGTTAAAGCATCCCTTGAGTTATTATCTCTTTTTAGCCAAAGATTGGTGCACATTTTTGAATTATTACTTCAGCATCGGGAGATAAATGCTTTCTTCGGAGAGTGACACTACAAGATGCACCACTCTCAGTATAATCCCATGGACGCCACGTTCTAACACTAATACAACAAGAAATATCACGCGCCGGTAAAGCAACAAAATTCACTCGTCAGAAAACCAATTGGAACTAAAATTACTAAAATTAATAAAAATCAATTCCCGAAAATATTAAAATTTGGAGCATTTATGGCCACAGAGGGATAATTAGGGTTTTATGGCAGTCAAAAGACCAACGGTATAATGTAAACTCTACTATAATAGAGTTTACCATCGTCAACTTTTGTATCATATCTTCAGATTCATTTAACCGAGTACGAACTGATCCGTAGGACGGATAAATATCTTCATTAAAATTCTTGCTTAAACCAATTCACATTTACGCATAGAACAAAAATATCATATAATAAATAAAATACATTTAATAAAGCCATAAAAAGCCCGAACGATTAAATCAGACCACCACATGTGTACATTCTCACAGACGTAGACATCTTGAAAGTTTAATCCGAGGTAAAGCCGACATGAAATCATATTTAATTTATGGCATGTTTTACGGTACATGCCCTGCGAATTATCGATGAATTATCGTGTGCCGCACCACCTGGGTACACCTTTTAGAGCGGTCTTTGCGGCTTTTGTGATCATATATGGCACATGTCGGTTCCCAACAAATGCACAATTCCTCTAAAAATAGGTACATGCACATTTGACGATTTTTTCTTGTGTATTTTAAGTTTGTTTTAAGTCCTTTAACCTTAAACAAACAAGTAGGTAACATCCTTCAGAATTTTGAAAAACAAATGCTTTTAAGGCGCTTTTACATTATTCAAGTGAGTTTATCAAGCCAGTTGAATTCCTTGAAAGCAGATTGAATATCTAAACCTTTTACATTTCACCATATTCATTTATTGGGTTCCGAGTTCAAACATATTTAACTTTTTGATTTAACTGCAATACTCTGTAAAGATATTCTAAAGTTTTAAACGAATCTTCTGATGTTAGATACAGTGTGTATCAGCCAAATGGAATAAATTCTATAATAAATACATAGGGGCGTGTTTGAAAAAACGCTCGGACACGTCGATTGGTATTTCTAGTTGCGCATTTTTTTCAATAAAAACTTTTTCTACAGGGTGTGTCATGTAACAGTGGCCAATACTAACTTTCTTATTTTAAATGCAACACCCTGTATATTATTCAATTTTTGGATTCTTCAGAAAATTCTAAACATATTTCATGTACAATATCCTATACCTATCTTCAACTGTTTCGGAAATATTAAGTGTTTTCAAATTTATTGCAAAAATTAACAACACACTAAAAAACTAATAAGTAATGTTTATTTCTTAATATTGTAAAAAACAAAAAAAAAAACATTAATGTAGGAGATGTTGAAAAAGCTCGCCGCGAACGTCTTGGCAACATCCTAATATCAAATAGAAATTTCTTCTAACGTTACTGAACATCTCAGGCGTGACCGATCTAATCGCAAGCGTTATACGTCTTCTTAAGTCAGCTAAGTCGAGGGGTTTAGTTTTGTATACAATATTTTTGACATAACCCCATAAGTAGAAGTCTAATGGCGTCAGATCAGGGGATCGTGCTGGCCAAACAAGCAATTAGTAAAAAACCCAGGTTCTACGCCCATGGACTGATATTAATCAGTTAATCACAATTGTGGCATGGGTTTTATTGCCCCATAAAGCTATGCCAACGTACCAAATTTCGGCAAAATAGTATGAGCAGTTTTTGAATTAATCCCGAAAAACGATTTAAAAATTGTCACTTCGGCGCCGTCTAGCGCCCAAACTAAGCAACTTTGTAAGGTAAGTTTACTTAAATCGGCTAATTTTGGCCTGAAGAATATGTGGTAGGTTTTTGTAAAGACCTTTTACAGACACCCTGTATAGCATGAGTTTTTTAAAGTGTTACAAGGTAATGTCTCGAGAACGGTTTTAAATATTTGACACGTGACACGTGAAAAACTACGTATCTACGTTGTGAAAAAATGTTTTGACTTGCTTCCCTGATTACGGAATTAAGATTTATTATGATATTGCAATAAAGAAATAACTTACAACCTAATTTCAAATTATTTAACGTCTATCATGCTTCAGAAGTTCAAAATATCCCCCTTCCACTTCCAAACACTTTCTCGCTTTTTGTCTAAATGAATTTTCTAAAAAAAAACTTTTGATAACACGTAGTTTTTCACGTAGATTCGAATTTTAGCAACAACAATCATTTTAGTAAAGAGCTTTTACAGACACCCTCTATATTAAAAAAAAATATTTGTAAAAATTCAGGATGCTTCACAAAGGCAGTACAGAGCACTGTACCATTTTTTTAAATGGAATAATATAGTTTGTGATTTGTTTTGTAATTATTACTTTCACCTATAATATGTGTATCTAATTAAATCTAACTGCCATACCTCCATTCATCTTCCATGAAGACAAATTGATCTCCCTTGGTTTTGGGTTCTGTACACCCTCGTTTTGTTATTCCGTGGTGAAACGAATTATATCAAATATATCAGACAAATAGCTACAAGCTACGAGGCATGGCACTTGTACATTGTACATAAAGAGTTTTTTTGGAGATAAAAGTTGCTTTTAGTTTAGAAAATATTATATTCATGCCACAGCTTTTTTCAACAGATTACATTATAACTGGATATTAACATTTATTCGTGTAAACCGTCCATTACTCAATTAATTCGATTTATTTCTTCCTAAAATAACGTTGGGACATAATTGTATGCATTATTAAGCTTTATGGAGTAATTTTTTTCCACACGCAGATATTTAAATTCTGCTTACACTGCCTTGCTGCTTTCATTTACAATAAATTCTTTTTAATCACCTCATCTTCTATGCATTTATGTAGCTTTATGTTGGTATTGCATGTATTAAGGCCTTTACACAAATAGCTGTAGTAGTAAGAAAAAGACCGTGCCATTCAGTATATTTTTCGCATCATCAGAGAATCTGGGCTGGTAAAACTTAAGCCATAAAGACTCATACAACCAATTAATTATAATAAATCTTAAAACAATATTAAATTAAAAAATTAATAAACACAAATCAACTACAACTTACTTTAGTTTCCTAGTTTCTTATTTTCTTTGAAATTATTTGTGCTATGCTAGAATTGTAGGTAACTTGAGAGGTAAGTATAGCTAAAAAATATAAGATCGGACGATAAAGTCATCAATTGCCCTAGGGTGCTAAATAAACCCTCGGGATTTAACATGTCATCAGAAATGAGATTGGTCCAATTAACTTTAACGCCCGATCGTTTATAAAATATATTTTTGTACTTTTACGTCAAATGTAGTATTATTTGTTTATAAATTACAGTTGGACCAGCTTATGTAACATAGTAAGTTGTTGAGTTTACGTATGTCAGCCCAAAGAAAGCCACTTAATTTTATTTTCGTTTAAGACCCTTATTTGTTACATTTGTTACTGTATTATATTTTTTTTTAAAAGGAAATCTATTTTCTTCAATTTGTTATTAGTTTAAGATATCTATACATCTAATATGCTTAATGTAGGTTTGTAGAACTTAATTCTTAATATAACTCGAGGTTAATAGAAACTTAATTAAACGGATCGGTTGTTCTTTTTATAACCACACCTTTTCAACCAATTCTGCCAGTTCTTATTAATATATTTTATAGGTTCATCTTGATAACCTTTTTTTTATCAAAATTATATTTTTTGGCTGTTATAATGGGGTGTTTATTGGTAAACTTTTTTTGCTGGGTATAACCTATTTGTCCTGTCCAAAAATATTTTGCTGGTAAGAGGGTACATTTCCAGCAAGATATTTTTAGATGAAACATTATAACAGATTCTATACATCAAAAAAGGTTTGCAAATAAACAACCCATTAACAGCTATAGAGTATATTTTTACTAAATATTATTACAGTATAATAATACACCGTAAAAAAAACATATATTAAATAGTAAAAATTAAGAGGTATTTTACATATACCTAATACCTAAGTATAATGTGGAAGTAGACACTAAAATATTGTAAATATACATGAATTAAAGTCAACTAAGTCGTGTAATTACATATCTACAATACTATATTTACATTTTATTATTACACACTTACTGTAATAATCCACTCTTAGTGGTAGATTTACATTTTCAAATTTTACATGAACAATGTACATGATAAATGTAGAATTTCGGGCAAGATGTAATATAACACATATTTGGGTGGCATAAAAATGACCAATGTTTCAGTGTGTATTTTTACACTTTTTTTTATAAGTGTAGGTCCCTTAGAAAAGGATAGCGAAAATAATCGTTATGTCCTAACTTTACAATGTGAACTTTCTAAATTTATCGAATGCTATCCATTACATAGCAGGGAATCAACAACTATAGCTAGAAGTTTTGTAAATAATTTTCTTTTACGTTACGGCATGCCAAAATGTATCATTTCAGATCGAGGTTCAGAATTATTATGCTCTACTTTACAAGATACTTGTACGATCTTAAAAATTAAGCAGCTGTGTTCTACTGCATATCACCACGAAACTTTAGGTTCTCTCGAAAATTCTCATAAACATTTGAATGCATATTTACGAATTCAAACTACGAAAAATCGAGAAAACTGGAGTTCTTGGGTTGCAATTTTGGTGTTTTTCGTACAATAACGGTGTTCATGCAGAAACACGATACATTCCTTATGAATTAGTGTTCGAAAAAACTTGCAATTTACCGTCTAACCTTGTTAATAAAGTAGATCCGCTTTACAATTTTGACGATTACTCATCTGAACTAAAATACCGCTTGCAAAGCGCATGATCCGACGCAAGAGATAGTTTGATTAAATCGAAGGAGAGAAGAAAGGTATATTTTAATAGAAGAACGAAATTAATTAATTACAAAACTGGCGATAAAATTTTGTTACATAAATTACTCTGGGAGTAAGAAAGATGCTAAATTTAACGGCCCTCATCTCGTAGTTGAGGATAAGGCGCCAAACGTGTTAATTAAAATAGGCAATAAATAAGTAAACGTTCATAAAAATAGGACAAAAGTATATATTGATAGGTAATTTTAATTTTTTTTTTTTTTTTTTTATTTGCTGAAAAGGTGTAATAAAAGATATATAACAGGAAATATTTAGAAAAGGCTACTTTCGGTTATTAACTTTAATAATTTAATTATTTCAGTACAGCTCGAATATTGTAAAAAGATCAGTATTTAAAATACAGATTGAGGTTGTGACCTGAACTAAAAGGTGTATTATTTATGGGTTCTGCCCAATTCCACCAACCCTTCAGTTAGTTTAAATATTACAAAAGAGGTGTGTGTGGGGGGCCTTTCTAATTATAGTAACATCCTCTATACATAAATAGATATTGTGGACACTGGACAAGTTTAATGAAATTAAATTTAATTGGCTGGTTTTATGCTAAAGTAATGCAAAATGTTTGAGCCAACAGAAACGCTAATTGGCAATTTAATGGTTGGGTGCCTTAAAAAAAAGGCACCAAATCGGCCTACCCAGCGAGAATTTTATAGAATGTTGGAGAACTTAAACGGTTTTTATTGCCCTTTAAATCATTTTATAGTTTTTAAAGAAAAAGGTTACTTTGACTGGTAATTGACACGACCAATTTATTTAGATCTCAGCAGCACAGATAAATTTTATGATGATCGTAACAAAATAATTTATGATTTATTTATTGATTTACAGCATTATATACTAATGACAATACTTATTCCATACTACGGTAAGATTGTATACGACGCAATGTAAGATGACCAAGTATGTGTTGAGCATGACATTTTTGTATTGTATTTTATTTAATGGGGTTGTTGGGTTCTTTAGCCCAACGACTTATCACAGGCGTTGTTTTATCCTTTCGTCAATTCGGCCTAAAGAGATCTTTTGTGGTACATGTATAATTGAAATTTAATATTTTATGTAGGCCATGAAGACTCATAAAACCATGCTACAGTAGATGTTTTACATCGTCAGGGACGTCAGGAACGGACTTATCACCACACTCGGTTTGCCAAAATTTTGACAGAGCTGAAAACTGATTTTTTAAATACTCTGGTCATTCCTCTTTCAAAAAGGTACTCTAAATAATATGTTTTGATAAAATTAGCCACTTTCGAAGAAAATACATATTTTATATAACACGGTATTAAAATAATAAATCAGTATACTTACTACAATAAAACATCAGTCCTTTTTATTTCGTTAACAATGTGTTATTGACAACACTTTTCTAAATTGTCTGATTGATTGAGTACATAAGACTTCAGTAATGGAGGATTATTTCTATAGTGAATATGCTGACATGTATCTAATTTATGGACTAGCATGCGGCAATTGTTTGGAGGTGAGAAGAATTTATTCTGATACATTTCCAAAGCATGCCGCACCGAAGAACTTTTAAAATAATTGATCGTAGCTTAAGAGAAACAGTTAAAAGGTCAAGTGAAATAAAACGTATGCTAAAAGTAGCTAATCTTTTGCTAATCCATTTTAGGAAGTTTTTTGCCGCATCATGGTGGAGAAGGTCCTCCAAGAAGAGCAAGGAACCCTCAGTTAGAGGAGGAAGGTCAGGATGAAATTGCTGAAAATCCCTCTAAAGTGTAAGAAAACTGTCGGTCCAATTTCATACGACAAAGTGAGTTGTTCGTGAGACCCTTCGAGAACAACAAAACTTAAACGGTTTATTAGAAAATGTGCCCTTAGAAATTGGCAATCAGATGTGGTATATGCACGACAGTGCACCGCCCCATTGTAGCAATTTAGTTCGTCTGTAAGGTAATGGGAAATAGGGAAAATTATAGTTAAAGTCTGTGCGTTTTAAGAAGTCCGCTAAGCCATAAAACCTCTTGAGCATTATGTCGGTGGCTCACAAACAATAAATTATATTGAAGGTAATTTTGGATGTTGATGAATTATATTTTCTAAATAAAATAATTTAAAGTAAATAAAAAATTAGTTTAGGTAAAGAAAAATAATAATTTTTTAGCTTTTGTAGTATTCAGACAAATTAGTTTTACGAATTCTTTTTTATAAAGTTTTGGTTCTAAAAAGAACCGATTTTGTAGTCTTGCGACAGAACGTACCTACTTGTAGATAGGTACTACTAAAAGTAGTCTTCCTCTGCATTTGAAATTTCACCCATGCTTTCAGACTCATCAGAATCAACATCATCGTCATCATCATCATCACTCGTAATAATTAACGGTCTTACTTCGTCTATAACCTGTTCTGTCTCATAAGATTCAAAAATAATTTTTTCTGTGTGTTCAATGCATTTCCGCCATTCTTCTTTGCCCGCTTGGCTAAGCGCCTCCTCCCATAACTTTATAACGCTAGGCTTACCAATATTTTTACAGGCATGTTTGTCATAATAGCATCCATATTGCCGTGATAATCATCAGTTTTTTTGTTGATGAAAATATCAAACTGGCATTTAAAACAAAACCTTCTTCATTACCAGCATGTAATATAATATACCTTTTTCCATTACTTGCACGGGTATTTGAATAACAATGCTTTGAGTCATCCTGCCAAGACGTTTTTGTTGAAGTTCCGTTTGCAAATACCCATGTTTCGTCAAGAAAAAAAACTTGTCTTGACAATTCCGATTTTTTGTTGTTTAAATAATCCCTTAAAAATTGCCATCTTTTCGAAACAACATTGGACAGCTCGCAAAGCAGTTTTCTGTTGTTCGTTTTTTTATATTTGAAACCCATATGTTTTAAGATGATGGACAAACTGTTAGTTCCAATATCGCAAAGTTTTTTCTGCTTTATCTTTTCAAGAATAGCTTTGAGGGTAACATATTCCTTGGCTTTATACATATCATAAACAATATTCCTAATAGAGAGTTTTATCCCTTGGGATAAATCCAAGGTTTTTGAATGGAGTCGAACCCTTTTATATGGTCTGTCCAAATCCTCTTCACTCTTTTTTCGAAGTCTTCTTAAGGTCTTCTCTGAAATGCCGCAAGCATCAGACGTTCGTTTTTGCACTGCCAAAACAGACTCTAACGGGCCCGAGTTATCTTTTTCTAAAGTAAAATAACGTTCCACTTGTAATACCAAACGGCGTTCACCTGGAGATAAATGCCTTCTAGGCGATGTGCCACCTTGCTGAACATTTTCCATAACTTTGCTTAATAACTGATTTTAATTCACACACAATGAGAAACAAACTAAAAGTGAAAAGCACAACTACTTATTTAAAATAAAGTAGAACATACCATCCCGCACTTCAGCAAATTTTAATTATTTCTTGGAAAATAGTAATTATTATGAAGATTTAATTATAATAATCCCAAAATAATGTCATTATCGGAAAAGTATATACCTGACAAAATCTTTAACATATTTAACCATCCCGCACTTGAGCAAATTTTAATTGGTTCTTGGAAAATAGCGATTATTATATAGATTCAACTATAATAATAGCAAAATAATTGAATTATCTATTTAATTATTATTTATGCTCAACGCGTAATTCTAAGATAATTTTGTTTTGAAACCTCTGATTTCGCCCAGTAATAGAATACAGTAAACCAGTGGGATGTTCGGTGTGATCAAGTATAGCGAAGGTGCGAAGATATTGTAACTTAACCGACTTACTGTTTTAAAAGCGATAACATCCCTTGGTAATTTAATCCGATATCGGACTTCTTAAAACGCACAGACTTTATAAGGTAAACAATATAACTATTGTTATTTGGGTATTCAGGTTACGGAAGGCAATATTTAGTAGGTTAGTTATTATTAACATAGTGTAGATCTAGCATTAGACATTTATTTTTTTATTATTTAATAAACAATGTTTTATTTATTAAATAGCTAAACATACACATTTTACATTTTTATACAGCAGAGGAAAATAGAACGTTCTAAAAGCAACTTGTGTTTTAATTCTACCAACCCATCAATACAGCTTTTATTACATGGCGATTCTGCCTTCCGAACGCCAATAAGACAGAAAAAAGGATATGGCAAAAACGCAACGTAGAAAGAAGAAGAAGCACAGAAAAAATATAAAATGGATTTATTGAATGAAATGATGTAGGGCAGACCGGGGCTAGTTGGCACACATTTTAAAATTTATTTTTTATTTACTACGACAGTCAATTGAACTGAATTACAAAATATACAGAACAGACTTGTATAATTTCCCTGCACTTTGGGGTATTTACAGTGTCTATATAAAAAAAAGTTAAATAGTTAAAACATTTTAAAAACATCAGTGTAAGTGTGCCAACATACCCCAACTTGGGGGCAGGTTGGCATATGAAAGCTATATAGAGAGAAACAAGTATTTTTTTATAGTGTTTACCGTTTATTACCTACTGAAAGAATATAGAATAAAATAGAATAAAAAAACATCGAAATAATTTTTTAATAAACATTACAGTTATTTAAACACCAAAAGTTAATAGTTAGTCAGAATCATCCGACTTAGAATTTGAACATATTATGTATCGCGGCTCTCTGTTTGTGCATGCCTCATAAGTCCACATTATGGATGGCATGCCACACATTGCACCCATTTTTTCCCTGGTTCACTGTTTGTAAAACTGTCCATGCAGACCAAACAAAAAGTTTCCTCCTCTTCATCAGAACTAGAATCATCTGGCCAAACATGTGTAACGGTCCTGGTTTTCTTTTTTAGCTTTATTTCTTCTTTTTCTTTATTTTCAAATCCTTTTTTTGCTTTTTCGGCTGCAGCTTCTTTTTTCTTTTTAGAAGCATTCTGCACCTCTTCCAACGCATCTTTGATTGGGGTATCCGTAAGAATAGCTAATATTATTTATCGTCGGTTAAGAGTGTTAACCTGCTAACTCCACTTTTACTCAATTATGACTTATTCAAGTATTTGGGTGTAGAGGGCGTTCTGCATCACTCGGAAATTCCGCTAGCTCCAAATCGTTAAGCGTATAACCAAAAATGCAGTCTACGTAAAACCGCCTTCTCCACAATACAAATTTAGAAGCGTAAAACCGCTATCTCCAGTCTTTTGCCGTAAAACGCACAGCACGTGGTAATACGCTCCGGTTAGTCCTTGTTTTAAGAGTAAATACATCATATTTTTTGTGTTGGCTAGTAGGATACAATAAAGGTAAGTTTATTTTTGATCTGTAGTAAATTTTTATTAAATTATATAATTTATAAATGCTCCAAACCACAGTTTAAAGAAATATTGGGAGTTAGCTGTTTTTCGTTTGTTATAATGTGATAAAATTTTGGCTTATAGCTGTTTTTCGGTTCTAGGATAATTCGACGTGAGGGTACAATTCTGCGCCATAATATTTAAATTAAAAAAAGAAAGTTAAAAAAATAAATATTATGCAGTACTATTAAAAAATTCCATTCTTATACATTTTATAAAAAAAATAATTTTGTTACATTTTAATATTTTTAACAATCCCTCCAGAGTCTAAAATATTTCGATTTGTAAAATCACTTCTTTCCAAATTAATTTTTCTTTTATATTTCCAACCGTCTTTAATTTCATTAAAAGAAAGTTGAACTTTATGCAACAATTAGTATTAAGAAAAACCTTGAGTAGTAGGAAAGTAAGCATAACGGCGCCGATTTGGCTACGCTTAATAGAACCTATCTCGTTTTTTGACAAAACTGTTTTTAATATTGTGTGCTGTTTCAAATTAACGGATTTATTTTATTTTCAGATGTCGCGTATAAAAAAAATAATGGAATTGGTTATAAAACAAAATAATATTACGCAAGTTAATGATAATTTAGAAATGGTATCCAATAAGGGAAATGCTAACTTTCAAATTGAACCTGACCCAAATTTAGCATGTGGTCCGGACTTAAACAATGCTCATTTTCCAATTATAGCTGTTACTATTCCAGAAAGTAATAAATTTACTGTCGTGGACAATGTAGATATTCAAATCTCCGAATATTGTTATACAAACAATGATGCAGATTATATGTCCATGTCATCAAATATCAATGACGATGCCTATCAAATTTTATTGCCATTCGATGATATCAATACTACAAATTTGTCAAGCAGCAACTTAATTTCTTTAGCTCAAAAAACTCCGTCGTCTTACGAAAGTAACATCGAATCAGTTACTTCAGTTAACTATTTTAATACTGATTTACAACTTCCATCAACATCAGCACAACATAATTTTCCCAAGCCGAACGTAATTAACGACCACGACATATCTGATGAAAGTGATAAAGAAAATAGCCTCGAATCAGTAATTTCAGATAGTCGTAATTCTACTAATAATACCGATAAACAGCTTCCATCAACATCATTTATCGCACAAAATAATTTTCAGAAAACAAACATTATTAACGACCGCGACATAATATCTGATGAAAGTGAAAGTGATGGGCCTTTGGTACCTTACTCTGAGCATTCCGACTCTGATGTTAACTCTAATAATAGTGATCTTCCTAGTAAAAGCAAAAAACGTAGGAAGCGTTTTCAGGTAATAAAAGATAGCTGGTTTGCCGAAAAAAACAAGCGCCGAAGAGAAAGGGGTAAAGCATATTTTGGAAGAGAAAAAAGTGAAGGAAAGTGGAGCTATGATATTGAAAAAACACCTCGGGAAATAAAAATAAGATGTACCTGTAGAGGAAACGATAAGTCGTTACTGCAATGTGCCATTATCTCAGAAGAACAAAGAAAAACTATTTTTCAGCATTTTTGGAATTTGACATGGGGCGAAAAGAAAATTTATATAGATAACGCTGTTAAAAATATTCCCGTTAAGAGGCAACGAGATAGAAAAGATCCAAAAAATTCAAGAAGGACGCAGACTTTTTTTTATTACTTAAAAACTAATGAACAACCTATCAGAGTATGTCGTACAATGTTTTTAAACACACTTGTTATTGGTAGGTGGACTATCCTTAACTGGAAAAATACATTAGTTTCCGAACCAGCAAGAGAACCCAGTTCTTATAGAGTACCCCAAAACAAAAAAACGGCGCCATTTGAATCAGAAAATCTTTTGCTATTAGAATTTATAGATGCCCTACCTGCCATGGAATCACATTATTGCAGATCAACCACATCCAAAAAATACTTGTTACCTGAGTGGAAGTCAAAACAAGCGCTATATAAATTTTATGTTGAAGACTGGTGCAAGACCCGAGACGTGATTCCCCTCTCAATTTCCTCATTTAACAACGCATTAAACTTGAGAAATATTGCTCTGTTTCGCCCTAAAAAGGACGAGTGTGAGAAATGTTCATCATATAAGGTTGGTCAAGTTTCGGAAAATGATTATCAGCTACATGTATTAAAAAAGAATGAGGCTAGGTTGGAAAAAGAAAATGATACTCTAAATGAAACGAATATTTTTACTGTGGATCTTCAAGCCGTATTAATGTCACCGAAGTCGAACGTCAGTAGCTTGTACTATCGCACAAAATTATGTGTACATAATCTTTGTTTTTTTAATTTGCGTACCAAGGATGGATATTGCTATCTATGGAACGAATCGGAAGGTGGCCTTACTGCTGAAGATTTTGCCACCTGTTTTTCTTATTTTATAGAAACTCAGGTTCTACCGACTATTAACAGAAATTCCGGCCCTCCAAAACTCATAGTGTATAGCGATGGATGCACGTATCAGAATCGGAATAAAGTGATCGCAAATGCAGCTATTAACTTAGCAATGTTACACAACATAACAATTATACAAAAATACCTTGAGGTCGGTCATACTCAGATGGAGGTAGACGCAATGCATTCTACTATAGAAAGATGTGTTCGAAATCGCACAATTAATGTCCCAGCGGATTATGCATATATTTGCAAAATAGCCAGGAAAAATCCGCATCCATATTTTGTGAAATATCTGGATCACACATTTTTTAAATCATTCAAGAAAGTTAACTTTGTAAGCAGTATAAGACCTGGATGGAAAAAAGGAGATTCTAAGGTAATGTCTTATTTTAATAACGATTTCATAACTGAATAGTTTTTCTGTTTCAGGTTACCGATATCAGGGCCTTAAAATATACCCCAAATGGAGATGTACTTTATAAGCTCAGGTTTACAGACCAATGGGAAGTTTTACCTCAACGCAAAAAGGGAGCAATACAACCCTGCTCCTTCGATCAATTAGATATTTTACATCCAGACCGGCTGAAAATTAAGGCTAGGAAGTTCACCGACTTGCAGGAGTTAAAGAAGGTTTTGGATGTGGATTTTCACGAATATTATAATAACATTCCATACGAATGATTTGTTGGTATTTCTTGGTTTTATTTTATTCTAACATATTTTGATTAAAGTTTTTTAAGATTAACTCTTGCCTAGCTCATTTAATATACCAAAGTAAAAAAAACCTGCCAACTCCATATTTGTATAAGCATTTAGCTCCATATTAACTGCTATCTCCATTTTATCGCTATAAAAATTCTTCTGGCGTAAATTTTAAGCTATAAACATTATAAATAATTAATATTTTTATAGATCATGCTAGTTAAAAAATATTTTGCTTTATATTGTTTTATTTAAGGGAACTATGGGTTTTTCTTTATTCCTGAACAATTATGTATTTGTGAGTTAGCGGGTTAACACTCTTAACCGACGTTATTATATTCCAGTCTTTTTTTTGTAGTTTCTCGTGTCTAAAATTTTTAAAAATTAGTTTTAATTTTGTTAGTTTTATTTTTAAATTCGGGGTTAGTTGGCACACTGTGTCAACGTGCCCCTAGACCAATATGCCAACCTGCCCCAACACGGATCTTACAACAAAACATATTTTTTCCAAAAAACAAACAATAATTTGTTAACTTTGCCTAGCATGGTATGTCAACCAGCCATCTAGCAGCAAATTGTGGTGAAAAACTCAAATTAAATAATAATAATAATAATAATAATAATAATAATAAATAGCCTTTATTTATAAATGTCACAAAATAAACTGAAATAAAAGTAGACAAGGGTGGCGAGATCTAGCACAGCTACTCATCTAACCACCCAAATAAGAATAAGTCATATAAGTATTGCTTCAATTCGTACCAATTTTATAATATATTATATAAAATATAAGTATATATATGTAATAGAATGTAGCGATCATCCGTGTACCTATCACTATGATTTCATGTAATCCTTATTATTTCGAGAGAGAACAGGAACGATGATAAATGATTAGTCTTAGTCCTAAGAGACCTTAAGGTTGGCTTTAAGATGTTTCTTAAATATTTCAACACTTGAGCAGCTTTTGATATTTGTCGGAACGTTATTAAAGTATTTAGGAGCATTGTAGCTAAAGGAGCGCTGAAATAATGCAGTCTTATGTCTTGGTACAGAAAGGAGGCTATTATGTCGTGTAGCTCTACCATGAACATCAGAACCCTTGACAAGCTTCTTGAGGAGGTAATCCGGTTGTTTGCAGTTAATTACTTTAAAGATCAACGTACATAGATGCAAAATAAATCTATGTTCTAATCTAAACCAGCAAGATTCAGAGTAATATGGTGTAATATGGTCGAACTTTTTCACTCCATAACAAAACCTCAAGCAGCCGTTCTGTAGCTTTTGTAAACTGTTCTTATCCTCGTAAAGTAAAGCTGGCCAAAACAATATATCGCAGTAAGACAGAGAAGATAAAATGATCGAATCGCATAATCTTAATTTGATTGGCGTTGAGAGAAATGATTTAAACATGTAAAGAGTTCTTAGTTTACCGTATCCTTTTTGCAGCAGAAAAGAAACATGATTTTTAAACCTTAACTTGGAATCAAAATAAACACCCAGATTTTTGCAAGATTCAGAGGGAGTTAATTTGACATTATTTATTTTAATATTAATAAGGTTAGAAATTTCCGTATTATTTTTGCCAAATATTATAAGCTGGGTTTTGGATTGATTTAGTAGCAGGTTATGGGCAACTGATATCTCATAAATCTGGTCAAGGTCTTCGTTGATATGCCGTTCCGCCGTCCTCACATCCCCATGGTTAAAACTGAGATATAGCTGAAAATCATCAGCATACTGGTGGGATTGTGAGTGCAGCAAATGACTTTCAAAATCAGCAGTATATATTGAGAATAATAAGGGGCCTAAAATGCTGCCCTGGGGCACACCACGGTTTGGAGTTAAGATATCAGAAAAGCCATTGTCGATAAGTACTCTTTGGCGCCTGTCACGGAGGTAACTTTCAAGGAAGCCAACTGAAGTATGATGTAGACCATAAAACTTTAACTTTATACTTAATATAGCGTGATCAAGGGTATCGAAAGCCTTGCTATAGTCAAGTAGTAGTAAGCAAGTGCATTTACTATCATCAGTAGCGCGGAATATGTCATCACTCACCTTTATAAGAGCTGTTGTTGTACTATGTTGTGTTCTGAACCCTGATTGAGTTGGAGGAATAATTTTTTGTTCAAAAGAGTACTGGTTCAGTTGTTCAGATATAATTTTTTCAAGGATTTTAGATAGAACAGGTAGTAGACTAATAGGTCTGAAATGGGAGAGTTCACAAGGATTGGTATTTTTGGCAACAGGAAGAACATTAGCAATCTTCCACTTGCTAGGAAACTTGCCAGAAATAATACATGAGTTGATTATAAAGGTTATATGATGACTCAAGTGTGGTACTAACAGAGATATGATTTTCCGATCTAACCCATCAGCGCCTCTAGCATCAGAACGCAGTTGTCGAATGATTCTTTCCACCTTGTCAATATTAACCTCCATAAATTTAAAATTAGCATTATTTTCATTAAAAGTAAAGTTTTCGTAGTGATTTAAATATGAGTTATTGTTACTTTGTACACAAGATGGAGGAATACTATCTCGAAAATAATTATTAAAATCGTTCGGTGTACCCACATCGTTAGGGTTATATTCAGAAGTAGAATTAACATTTAACCACCTTAAGGTACGCCAAAAACCCCTAGGATCAACTCTAAATTGATGATTCAAATAAGCCTTTTTTTCGTTTCGAATTGACATAGTGACGAAATTCCTAAGTTGCTTATAATCATTCCACGATTCTTCACTCTTTAGCTTTTTATACCTGGAATGGGATTTATTTCTTAAACGCATCATATATTTGATATTCGGTGTAATCCATGGTGCAGGAGGCTTAGTCAGGCGAGAAGTTTTATAAGGGGCGTGTCTATCAAAAAGATCATTAACTGCGCTGGTAAAAAAATCAACCATATCATCAACATCAGTTAATGAGTATAGTTGGTTCCAATTAAAAGTATACATATCATTTAGGAACAGATTATGATCAAAATTGGAGTAATCACGGTAAGTCTTAAATTTTAAGGGCGTGGGCGATTTCTTACAGGCAATTTTACATGTAATCAAGCAGTGGTCCGAAATATCATCCATTCCAACTACCTCTGGCTCCCTTACAAAATCCAAGGACGAAGTAACAATGATATCTAGCAGTGTCATACTGTTGTTAGTTATACGAGTCGGTTGCGTGATAATTTGATGTAGGCCATACTTTTTAAGAAAATTTTTTAAGGTAGATAATGCATTGTGATTTGACAGACAGTCGACATTGAAGTCGCCACCAAACAGAACAAAGTCGTAAGTAGGAAGAAAAGAAATTAACGTGTTTTCAAGTATGCCTAGAGAATTAATTAGATTTTCATGTGGAGGGCGATAAATCGATCCAAGGCAGATATTCTTGCCACCTATTCTTAAACCAATCCAAACTTGTTCAATATGATATATATAATGAAATATATAATACGTTTAATTAAACAGATTATTCATCAATTTCTAAGAGGACAAAAATTTACTTACCGGTATTGAAAACGAACAAACACAACTAACAGCTGGTCAACGCCTGACTTTAGGCGCGCGACGTTTTACATGGTTGCCAAGATTTGTCGATCTTATATTTTAATGGTATTTGCGTTTATATATGCATACCAATCGCAGATATAAGCACCTTGTCAACTTGCCCCTGTAGCCAACTAGCCCCGGTCTCCCCTAATATGGAGAAAGGTATTTAATGAAATAGAACTGTGTATAATGGCTAATCAAAACATTTAATTAAATGGTTATTCCAATTATATTTTATAAATGGTAAAAATTATGGTTATGGATACATTTAATGGTTATAGTTATAATATTTAAAATATGGTAATTAATATGGAGAATCTCCTTGCCAAGTGAACTAGTATACTGATTGGACGAAATTAAAGTATTTAAAAAAAAACTTACAGAAAGACAATGCAGAAAGAAGAAAACACGAAGAATCAAGTCGACATAAGCTAAATAAATGTAATAAATTTAACTTAAAGTTAGGTAGTGTTAGGGAAAATTTTAATAAAATAAGGCATGATCCTAAAATAATACAGTTAGTTAGGGATTGTACAGGGTGTCTCTAAAAGGTCTGTACAAAATCTGAGCACATATTGCTGAGGCCAAAATAAGGCGATTTAAAGCAACTTACCTTAGACCGAAATTGTTTCGTTTCCGAGATACAGGGTGGTAAAGTTAAAAAAAAATCGAATTTTTTAAAATTAATGAACCATTTTTAACGTATTACTTTAAAACTTGGTACCCGGGGTTTTTTTGGGATACGAAACCCGAATACGGACACCTTTTCACTGTGGCCATTAGAGGGCGTTTCACAATGCACTTCTTATGGTTTAGAATGGCCATAACTTTTTTATCAGTGTAGTTTTTTCTTTTTTTTGGTTAAGGAACTAATTTTTTGAAAACTTTGAAACAAAAAAGGTACTCTCGTGAAAATCCGCTAAAGTAAACGGTTTTTGAGATATTTCGGTTTTTAGTGTTCGATGCCGCACCGGAATATTTAAATTATTCTGAATAAAAAATGTTTGCTGTTATCTTTGAGGATGAAATGTGGTCAGTGAATTAGCAGTGAAAAACGTTTTTTTTTTAGATAATTTTTTGTAGTGTCACATCCAAAAATCCTCGAATTTTTTACCTGTTTCGGAGTCTTTAATTAAAATAACCATTGCAAACACTAAACCAAATGTTGCAGCAAGAAGCTTTGTAATTAGCGAAGGCTCTATTGACGGCATCAACTTCTTGAATATTCTTCGAAAGTACGCCCAATTACGTCCAGCACACATGACCCATGAAAGATTTTTTATCACGTACAGAAACTCCAAATGTTCCAGACTTCCAGTGGGCATTAGTACCATTGGAGCAACACCAAAGAAAATTGCTGAGTTCTTGGGACTTCCAAAGGCAAATGAATATACAGGCCACTGCTTTCGAAGATCATCAGCAACTTTTTTAGCGGACTCTGGAGCGGATATATTGATGCTAAAGCGACATGGAGGTTGGCGGTCAAATGCCGTGGCTGAGGGGTATATAGACAATTCTTTAGAAAACAAAAGAAAAATTTCCGAAAAAATTATTGGTGAAAAATCTTTGGACGCTAACAACAAACGTGTTAAATCTAATGAATCAGAATGTTCTACCAGCTCTACTAGTGGCATGGGTTTAATTGATATTGCATGTTTAGATGTTGCAGATTTATTTTCTATTTCTAGTTCAAATTCCTCATCTATTTTACAAAGAGAAATATCTCAACGTACTGTTTTAAGTTACCCAAGCATTAATTTTAATAATATAAGTAACTGTACTTTTAATATTTATAATAAATACCCTAGTAGGGTCGCAGTTGCGCGTGCTTCATTGCAGAACCTGCATTTTTTTCTCTCCGTTCTGTTAATTTTTTTCTATTTCGGTGAACTAACTTAAACAAACTTAAGATGGCACCTAGTCAATTTGAAATATTAAATTATCTTACAATCGAGAAATACCAATGATTTTGGAAAGGCATATTTTAATGAGGACCGAAAACATCTATGTGACTGGTCGTAATTTATAAGAAACGCCGACTGTCACACTGACAGTTTGTTTATGTGGACCCGTTCTGATCGGAATGCTCAGATAACACTTGATATTCTATACGGACCATTGTTTTATACCCTACCTTAACAAAAAGAAGACAAAGAAATTTAGGTATTCTTTTATCTTTTCAGTCTTAAAACAGACGTATACGTTTTATTCTTATTCAGTTTCGGTATTTTATTTAACATTAAGAGGTATTTTCGTCTTGTATTCGGTTTTTGGTTTCAACGCGAATTAAATATTTGAAAAGAAATAAAGTAGCATTCTATCAATGCCGATGAGTTTAACTGCCCGCAGTCCTAATACTTTACAATTCTTCTTATTCGCTTCATGGAAACGACCTAGGTTAAAGCGATTTTCGCCATCAAATTGTCAACAGCAGAAGGAAACTGCGTATCTGAAATCCACACTATACACCAGCTACTATCAATCAAATAAATAAATGAATAAAATTTAAAAAAACAAAATCAGTCAATGTCAACTTTACAATCAATAGGATAAAACATGAACGAGAAACTAATAACTAATAAAATAACCAGACACAGCATTCGAGTACAGCGAAATACTTGTGTTTTACTATGCATGCTCAGCTGATGGTCAAGAAGACTACTAAGCATCTGAAAAATGCTTAATCAGCTTTTTCTAAACCATCAAAAACAGAAACAGTATGGACCTATTCCAAAATAGAATATTGCGAACCATTGTTCATGCTCTTTGGTACAATACTAAAATTATTACCAACATGATCAAGAAACTAGCTAGGCGTTACGAGGAATACATCTAATAAGGATCGAACTTCTCGACAATATTGGATTGAGAAGACTAAAAAAATTCTGTTAAGATAGAACAAAGTACAAAAGTAACTGTGCAGAGTACGCGATAACAAATTAGGGTAGTTAAATGATAGATCCTAGAGAATCCTGTTAGGTTAAACTTCGGACGAAAATTAGCATTAAGCCGTAAGGTTCCTGAAAACGCGAAATAAATGGTTCCTAATATGTTTTCAGAGTGTCTACTATAGTTAATAGTTTTGGCGGATGTATAGGCGGTTGCACCGTCCTATTGATAATAACCAAAACGTAGTTCATCGTTTAAGTAATTGCTCCACAAATGGATTCAAAATATTGCCCCTATACCGCTGTGCTATAACTGTGTCATGGAAAACAATAGGACCAACAATTCTTCTTCGGGAAACAGCCAATCAGACACCAATTTTTTGAGGGTGAAATGTGGACTTTACAAAAAAATGGGGATTTCCACTACTCCACAATCATGTATTCTAAGAATTCAAATAACATAACAATGACTTCCATAGACGCTTGGAAACGGACATCATTGACCAGGCCATTAGCAAATACGCAAAAAATCATGAACGCGACTTCTTCACCACGGAAATATCGAAACCATTCAGCTCCTCGGCGATTTTAATGATAGCGTTATGCACATAATTATTAGTGAAATTAAGGTATTGAAAATTTAAGGGATGTTAATTATTAGTGAGTAAAAGTTTCGTAGTTCCTAGTTATTACTCACTGATCAGTTCTTGATCAGCTTGTAATTTCAATAAAGTACTCCCATATTAAAATTTAAAAAAAAAACTATTTTTTTTTAATGTATAAATGCAAACGCATTATTCTTTGTCACACATAAACTAAAATCACTTATTTCCACTAGCAGATTCATCTACCCCCTAGAAAACCACTCAGCTTTCTATTGTTATGGTGTGTATTTACAAAACAGAAACACAATTTAATCGCGGGGGTGCTGGTGTGCTCTTTCGTGCCCTATCGCAATATTTCTGCTACCACTCGTTCACTAAATCATCCCTAATCGAGTTTACAGGACTGCTGCTGTTAAGCTTCCCAAATAATTCATAGAGAGCATGGCGGGGTTGCGATGCGTAGGGGCGGGTTAATGGTTTACTTTCACGAAAATTGAATTTTTGATTCTAGAGTGGTATCGGTAAATTCCTATTTATGTTTTTAAAAAAAATTTCAATTTATTAAATAAAATTTAGTGAAAGAAATAAGCGGTCTCAATATTTAGTTTTATTTATTTTTCCCAATATTTAAATTAATAAATAATGCCCCAATGTACAGGGTGTTCTAACAAGGACTGAGCAGGGGCCTATTTCTGACTTTGCCTGTATTTTTGGAAAGACCAAAAATAGCCAGTCGATGTATATAATAATGGTAGTTTCTTTAAGTTGTTATCCTTTTCCTCTACTTCTTTTTAGTTGTAGGGATCTCTTCTCGATTACTTGGTTGGATGTTTTTATTCAATTCTTCTATTGGTTTGTGTTTATTTTATTGCTGTCTTCAAGATTTTTTGATTCTTGTATTCTTATGAATTGTGACAAGAGTTTGTTTGAATAAATTCAGAAATTGAGTTGCGTTCAAATCTGTTAAGGAGGGAGCCAATCTCTTGGGTATTTGTGTTTTGCGTTTTATCTTTAAATGATGGGCGTGCAAGATTTCGTGGCATGTATAGATTTAAATAGGCCTGAATTTTTAAACTTGTGCAGAATTAGTACAAGTATCGACATTAAATTCAAGATTTGTCTTCAAATAGGTATATATTTTAATATTAAATTTTTTAAACTTGAAATTATGTACAGCCGTACCATCTACCTGCAATTTTAAAAAGCAATTTTATCAAAACTAATTAGAGTCTAGGTACTTATTCCGTTTCTGCTCTAATCATTTTATTCTTTTTTTTGTACCTAATCCTGGTTAACTGTTTGCTAATCATGTGGTTATTAATGCCTTTATGGGCGCCTCTATTGGAATAATACACCTATTTATATCTATAAATTATACATACCTACCTTGGGTGTTTGTTTCTCAGTGAATCTAGTCAAAGTGTGAAGTGTCAGTGTTCTTTTAATTAAATATGGAGAATTTTCAACAATTGCCTAAACGCCCTAGAGTCGGTCCATGTACAGTAAATGAAAAAAAAAATTCTTAACTGTTACGATTCTATTAAAAGGAAGAATGCGGATTTGAGTGTTGTTGCAGTGCAATTTACAGCAGATATGCTTAACGTTGGGAAAACAACAATATATAAACTTTTAAGCTGGATTTATAAACTCGAAAAGTTGGTGAGGTTGAAGTTATGATCAAATTTGTGAGGTTAGATATTCCGAACTCCGAGCATAAAAATTGGTTATCTCGAACTACCCGGGAAGTTTTCGAACCTTACATAAGCTTTACATGAACAACATGAACGAGTGTATAAATGGAACTAAGTGTTCCCTTTAGTTTAAATTGAAATCCTATTTCCAACACCAACTGAACCTCAACCTCGCCAACTTTTCGAGTTTATAAATCCAGCTTTAAAAGAAAAAAAAGTGTTGGCGTCAAACCTCCAAAAACTTCTCCAGGACGACCAAAACTTGAACTGGATGACGTTTCAATGCAGAGAATACGGCGCAAAGTTCATAGATTTAAAAAAAAAAAAGAAATTCCCACGCTGGACAAAATTTTGTCCTCAATCCGAGAAGACCAGGACTACCCATTTATGTGTAGAAATGCGCTTTGGAAATTATTAAAAAAAAATGGGGTTTCGGTGGAAAAAACATAATAGTCAATCGATTTTAACAGACAGAGCGATATTGTCTGTTAAAGAAGAAACTACTTAAGAAGCATCCGAAAAGTCAGAGAAGAAAACAAAAAAATATTTTACCTAGACGAAACATGGCTAAATGAAGGCCACACTGTGACTAAATTTTGGCAGGATGAAAATATTAAAAGTTCGAGGCAAGCTTCTTTGGAAGGATTGTCCACAGGATTAAGACCGCCATTTGGAAAAGGACATCAACTTATCATAACCTATATTGGAAGTTCTGAAGGCTTCGTTAAAGGTGGTCTTCTGATGTTCCAATCTAAAAATACAGGAAACTATCACGAAGCTATGAATGCCGATGTCTTTGAAGAATGGTTCGAGCAAATGTTGGATCTTATACCAAAAAATGCAATATTTGTGTTGGATAATGCAAGTTATCACTCTAGGCTGACGGAAAAATGACCGATAAGTGCGTGGCGTGAAAGTGAAACAATAGAAGGGCTAAGTTTAAGACAAATAGAATTTGCTTTAGATTCCTTAAAAAAAGAACTATTGGTACTAGTCAATTTACATAAAAATGCATTCAAAAAATATGTAGTCGATGAAATGGCAAAGTTACCAGGAACATCTGTACTCAGACTCTTACCACTGCGAATTAAATCCGATCGAACTTATATGGGCTATAGGTATATATAAAGAAAGATGTCGTCAGAAAAAAACACAACTTATGAAATGGTGGATTTAGAAAGACTCTTTAATGAAGCTATGGGTAAGACCAGTGCAGAAAAGATAGAAGAAGAAGCCAAAATGTGGCAGGTAGATACATTAATCGAAGAAATGGTTGAACCGCTTATTATAAACGATGTTAATAAAAGTTCATCTTCCGAATCGGACTAAGATTAAGCCATAACGACAAAGCATTATTCGATTTTTGAAAATGCTTCGTCTGTAAGATTCCATACTATATCTTGTTTTTGTAACTAAATTATGTACAATAATACCACCCATATTTATGAGATAATACGAATATAATATAATACAATTTTAGGAGAATAGACATGTTTAATATTTTTAATTTAAAAACTTTCCCAATACACGCTCCTGGCTAAGGGATCTTTCCAATAACAATGGTAAATCATCAAATATAACAATAGCTTGCGATAAATTAAGGGTGGACCTATCTAAAGAATGAATAAAAAAATAGTCTATAAATATAAATGTATGAAATTTTCACCAAAATAGAAGTAAAAAATGCGACTTTTTCAAAAATTATATCAGAAATGGGGCGTTCCATTCATTCCATTCCAAGTCGTTTGTTTTAATTCATTTTTTTGGGTGAGATATTTGAATTCTACTGAAAAAATAAATCAATTGGCTATTTTTGGTTGCTCCAGAATTACAGGTTAAGTCAAAAATAAGCCTCTATTCAGTCCTCGTCGGAACAGCATATTAATCTAATCCCATAGGTAGATACCATTACCATAAAATTTCTTAAGTTGATAACTTATTTCTTTGCCACATTCAAAATGCCTTTAAAAATTAATATTTCAAATTAATAAATACGATTTTAAATTAAGGCAGTAGGTAAACTCCATTCCACAATAATTCGTTGATTTCTCGACCGCAATAAAATTTAAATGAGAACCCTCAGTCGTAATCCCAACCATAAATAAGTTATAGTAGAGGAAATTAAAGTAGTACTTGTTATATTTCACAATTTATTTCAGTTTCCTGACACGTGTTTCAACCATTTCACCAAGCAAGTAGTCCATCACATATCACTTACATAAATAAGTTGCCTGACAAATATCTATTGTGTAGGCACCGGACCTTTTGAAAGGATACAGGTCCTGATTACCTACTAATTTCAATAGTTTAGGTTAACTCTTTTCAACAAAACAACAAATATAAAATAATAGGTAAGTATCTTTATTTTAATCATGTAATTAAATAGCTATTAATATTTATACAAAAATACTAATCTACAATATTATAATAATACAATATTTAACTTAACCTACTCTATATTTAGCTCTGTTTCACTATCACTATCGTCTTCATCTATGCCTAAACTAATTATTAAGGGCCTTACGTTACTATTAATTATGTTATAGGAATCTTCGACTCGGATCACGTCTCACAGAATTTTTCCAACTTTCTACTGGGATATTATTTACACATTTTTTAATTAATTCTATAACAAAACTACTTAGTGTAGGGGATGTGTTTTCTCTTCTAAGCCTCGTCTTTAACTGGCTCCATATATGTTCTATTGGGTTAAAAATACAGTAATACGAAGGGAGGCGTAAAACTGTGTGACCATTAGCACTTGCGAGATTGTCAGAGATATATTCTTTTTCAATGTTGAATGTTTTTAAAACATTTAAAAGGTCCTTTTTTAGCGTATCTATTGTTGGGACTATTTGTTTACTGTACATGTCATAAATTTTTCTCCGAATCAAGTCTTTATCAGCTTCTTCGATGCTTCTCAATTTTCCGCTGTCACACCATTTTTTCCTTGGCTGGATGGGTTTGGTCACTATGTCTTTTACTGTCGTTAATGCAACTTTGGTCAAAATACTCGTTTCACTAAAACTTGCACTCCGGTCATACCCTTTTTCTAAAAGGGTACAGTAAACGTTCTTTATGATGTTTTTGACATCAAGTGATAAATGTTTTTTCTTCGTTACACCATAACTTCTGGAAGCAATATTATCTGAAGTTTTACACAGATCTGACATATTTTGGATGCTCGATAACACACACGAAAATACCTTTAACGCACAGCTTGACAAACACCAAACGACTGATGAACTAAGATGAAAAGACTCTGCTTTATATTGAACACCTGCAATTTGCCATTAACCTACCTAATATACCAATATAATAACATAATTAAGTGTAACGTAAGGCCCTTAATAATTAGTTTAGGCATAGATGATATTCTAATGTTGTAGATTAGTATTTTTGTATAAATATTAATAGCTATTTAATTGCATGATTAAAATAAAGATACTTACCTATTATTTTATATTTGTTGTTTTGTTGAAAATAGCTAACCTAAACTATTGAACATAGTAGGTAATCAGGACCTATACCCTTTCAAAAGGCACTTATTTATGGCTGGGTTTAAATTTTATTGCGGTCGGGAAATCAACGAATTATTGTGGAATGGAGTATACACTTATTTGGGATCCCTTCTAGAGCATTTTATTTTTCAAAATGTGGCAACTAAACAGGCACTTAATTTAAAATCGTTATTTTTTACAAAAAATACATATGTACTTAATCAATAGTTATTTCTGATTTTACAGCAAATATCAGCTTTTAAGGATTGGATATAAAAACCCTATAAATTATTTTTGAGCAATTATTTGCCATAAATTTCACATGCGGGTCCCATAACTTTCGACCAAATGTATGAGGAAGTGTGGGATGGAAAGGAAATGTCTTAATATTTATGGGCGTTTATGGGTTTTATGCTTATGTGTTGGCGCCTTGTTTTGGCATCCGCAAGGGCGGTTCGGGTTATAATTTGGGTTCAACAGGGGTTAATTTGTCGATTTGGGTTCTTTTATCGGGCATAAAGAATTATTTACAAAATACGCAATAATAATGTTTAATAAAAATGAAAGAATATGCACCATAACAATATTGCAAATATGCTAAAATTTTATACACCAACACAAAACCCGGTAATTTAAAACATTGACATTGTAAATGAATCAGAATCGAATTATCGAAAAACATAAAAACGTTTTCATTTGACATTTTAAATTTTCACCGTCCAGCTAAAATCTGTCAAAAATGTTTTAAAATTTGTCCCCCATCCGGCGTTCTAAAATTCGAATACAATATTACTAGGCGTTTTCGGATTTTGCATTTAAACACTTTAAAATCCACATCCTATATAGCAATTCTTATTTTTAACATTGCAAACCTTCACTATAACAGGTTGTGTTAAAAAATTGCCTGCATGTATGTATGTATTGGTAATAATAATTTCTGTGAACAGCAATTAAACTTTTTTTTTATATATATTTTAGGTTAAAACCTAGACCTAATTAAAATATTAGCAAAAATATGGAAATACGTTATGCATAATTTAAACGTCCTAGGTGGGTAAAGATCATATTAATGGATGCTATTATGGTCCATTAATGTGCTGACAATTTTAAAGATTTAGTGCCAATTAAAAACCACAAAGTTTAATGGGCTCTTGCAGTGTGTGTTCCATGGTTTACCCGAGATAGAGATTTTAGTTCAGGGAACATAGCTTCACACTTCACCTCAAAAGTGAGAAGACACGTTAGTCCAGGTTAGGTTAGTTGTTAAGTGTATCAGGATGAAGTATGTTTTGCAGGGTACCTATAAAGGAAATGTGAAAATTTTATTCATAAGTTACACTCGGCGTTTAAATTGCCATCTACCGAGGTTTCTGTAATAAATGAGGAGAAAATTGCATTAAGGAGTTGCGGGGCGGACTGGAAAATTATTTCAAACATGAGTTAAAAAACTTTCACTCAATGATAGTTTTGTGTCTTAATTAGACCTGGTGCAAACTTCCATAGTTTCCATATCGCTAAGAATTCTTAAAATGCTTCATAAAAATCTAATAACTCGATCAGGTAAATTCATATACCTAATATTACTAAATACCTAGTTAAAAAAGGTTATTAACTAATTGATCTATTATTGAAATATCTATAGAATTTTTATTCAAATTTACTTTATTAGTCCCATATCCTATTGGCAAAAACGGATGGTTCTATTGTATTAAAATTTTCGTTTTGCATACCTAGTAGGCAGATATCGAGGATAATTTACATTTCCATATAAATATGTCATGTAGCAGAATGTGGATATATGTATACTATGTAAATTCAGATCTATGCATCCCTGCAATAAACTTGTGCGTGAGACAATGTAAAATATCATAATAAATGGCGAAATGTGACCATTTTTTTTTACATCCCCATGTATCTATGCATACCTAAGAAGATCTATAAAATGAAGTGA
The DNA here is from genome assembly GCA_963920685.1 of Polydrusus tereticollis. NCBI lineage: Eukaryota > Metazoa > Arthropoda > Insecta > Coleoptera > Curculionidae > Polydrusus > Polydrusus tereticollis. Next base: position 4,734,636 of record OY987331.1, read on the forward strand.
TTATAATATTTGAAAAGAGAAATATGTACATAGGGTGACCATGATGATCGACTAATTTTAAGGTATGATTCTACATAAAAAATATGAAAAAAAAAATTCATATTAACATAGGTCCGCAAATACGCAAATACTTTCATATGGAGCTACAAGCCCTCAAAGACGGTGTTATCAAAGCGTTTCTTTTTTAATTTATTAGGACCTAGTTACAAAACAAAAATTTTTTTTTCCGAAGAATGTATTGTCGCTTTTCAACACTTTTTACTTATTTATTACACTTACAAATTATTGTAAGGGTGCATTTATACAGACAAATATCATAAAATAAAAATAAGAACTGACCTTTAAGTTAGCTATCTTTTAACTTTTATTTTATTCTTAAGTGAAAATGCAGCTGCGCATGCTCGATCTGATTTGATTGTCAGTTTTTTGGGTTTTTGGCCGTCTAAGAGTCCTGATCTCAACCCCATAGAAAACATAATTTAATAACACATTTGTAGAACAAGATAACAATCTGCAATCTCTCATCTAATGAATATTTCATTTCGGCAATATTATAGTAAATTTGTCAAATTTTTTGACTTTGAAGGATTCAACGGTGATTATACCTTTATTACCTAGTGTATGTTTCAAACAGGTTAAAGTTAAATTATACTGGATAAAACATTAAAATTTAATAAAAATAGCTGTCACAATATTAAATATTTTAATCAGAACGGACAAAAAAAAAATCACTCGTTCCAAAAATCGTATAAAAAAAGCTATGTTCCATTTAAAAAACACCTTATCCATAGCGTAACTCTTTTGTTTCTGGTTCAAATAAATTTTTGGTTTCATTTTTGAATTCTGCAGGAAAAAGTACATCGATTGGCTATTTTGGATTTTTCTTTAAATACAAGGAAGCTCAAAAATGAGCCCCTGTTCAGTCCTCGTTGGAAGAACCTGTACAATACAAGCCACAATTTCAAGACCTTTTGTTCTACCAAAATACAGCGTATCCAAAATAATTTCAAGCAACATTCAAAGGGGACATTTAGAGAATCTACCGAAATTGGAAAGGCCGAGAAAAAAACAATTTGGACAGACAGACGCATTAAAAGAATTTCTCAAAACGATCCTTGGATGTCTGCACCTAGAATTATTGCTAAAATTCCCGAAATTATGGTTAGTCCACGGACAGTTCAAAGAAGGTTGGTAGACGCAAAGTTATTTAGTAGACGCCCGGCTAAAAAGCCCCTTATTTCGGCAAGAATTAGAGTGACCAGGCTTGAATTTGCACATCGACATTTAAATTGGATAGTAGACGAGTGGAAAAAAGTTTTATTTAGCGATGAAACGCGTTATAAAATTTTCAATTCTGATGGAATGAAGCGTGTAAGACGGCCAATCAATACAAGGTTTAATCCTAAATACGTTACACCCACAGTTAAGCATGGCAAAGGCAGTGTTTTTCTATGGGGTTCTTTCTCATGGAATGGGGTGGGTCCTTTAAACTTCATTAATGACACCATGGATCGATTTGTCTATAGAGATATAATGCAAAATGTAATGTTGCCTTATGCAGAGTGGGAAATGCCGTTGCGTTTTATTTTTCAACAGGATAACGATCCAAAACACTCTTCACGAATTGTTCAAGAGTGGTTTCAAGAAAATAACGTTCGGGTTTTGCAGTGGCCGGCACAATCCCCAGACCTTAACCCCATTGAAAATCTATGGCAAGAAGTTGAACGTGGAATTTGTACACAATTATTTCCAAATAAACAATCATTGGTAAATAAAATCAATGAAGTTTGGACAAACCTTTCCGAAAATACTGTTCAAAAACAGATTGCCTCAATGCCGCGACGTTGTCGGCAAGTAATAAAAAATAATGGATATTCTATTAACCATTAACATAATACTTTTAGCTATTGTAATTATTAAATGGGTTTAATGTTTTTTTATCGTAATATGTAAAATAAAATACTGTTGACACAATTTGTTGCTTTACTTTTGTCGCACTTCATTTCGTCGATTTTTATAATTATAAATATTTCCCTACCTCGTTTTGTTTAAAGTGTACCAAAATATTGTGAAATATTACTAATATTGCGGGGATAATATTTCATTAAAATTAGCCGGGGATCACAATCATATATAATTAAATTTTAAATTCAAAGAAATAAAAGCACTTTGTTGCTCTCCTTTTGCCCAATAGTGTAAGTACATAACGTGACCCCATATTGTAATAAATATTGTATGTGATGATAATGCTGTTGGCACTTGTAGGGTGGAGCTAAAGTTGTTATAATACTCGATTGGATAATGTTGGTCACGCTACATATATACATATCGCGTTTATACATCTTTAGCTTGCCGCCGCCATATTGTGTTTCTTTACCATTAGGTCTAATTAACAAACTAGGATAATAGTTCTAGAAGTAATTGTATGCGTTCCTTGTTAGTGTTCAGTTTACTTAAATATTTTAAAGTTAAAAAATGGGCGTGCATTTTATCAAATCTTCTCATAAATTATTATGTTTAATAGATTGTAGAACGTTGCTTCCTTCTCTCAATCCTTCATTTAATTTTTAAGGTATAAAAAATATCTTTCTGTTTATCAAAAATTAATTAGCAAGGAGAAAAAATAAATGTTGAAAGCTGCAACCATGCAAGGCGATCGATCAAGTGGTGACAATTTCTTGGATCCTGGGAAACGGAGTCGTTTGCATGAAGACAAGGAAAGTCGTCTTCAACGGCGGACAGGTAGGCTGGCTAAAAAACTGACGCAGTGGTGGAGAATTATCTAATTTAAATATCGGAATATTGATGACAACTTATTTTAAATAATTTAAGTTCATAAGTAGTTACATTATGTGAGTTTGTTTCCTAATATTCATCACTAGCAGTCGCAGCTTTCTTAGTTTCGATTAGCTTATGTTTTGCTAATTCAGCGAAAATCCAACAGAAGACCCACTTAGGGATGAGAGGGTCTCCGGGACTATTAAAATTTTTAAGACAATGAACAATCCGATTCAGAACTTCCCTGAGGTAATAATAACTGTTTTGAACCTCAGAGAAGCCCCAGGTTTCGACGGCATCAAAAATGTGGCGTCGCGCAACATACCCGACAGACCTTTGGGAAATGTTACAAGCTTATCCCAGGTGATAATCAAAGAAGGTAATTTCCCATGTACCTGGAAACATTGATACACAAGAAAGGAGAAGACCCAACTGCCTCAGTGAGCTATAGACCGATAAGCCTGCTCTCTAGTTTGGGAAAAATCACTGAAAAGCTGATTTTGTCTCGTCTAAACGAGTTTGACGGTGAAAAGCTAAACCATCTTAGATTTGCAGACGACATCGTGCTTATTGCTGACAGGGTTGATGCAGCCAAGAAAATGCTACGAAGGCTCATTGAAATGTCAAACTCAGTAGGACTCAAAATAAATATCGCTAAAACTCAATTTATCACTAACCTTGTCATAAGCGAAAACATTAAGCTGGACGGGTCATATTATATAGAACTAGTGAATTTCTACAAGTATTTGGGACACGAGCTACGTATTGGAAGAGACAACCAAACATGTGAGATTACCAGACGAATAGGCCTAGCTTGGGCTGCATTTGGAAAACTGCATTACGTCTTTAAAGCGAATATCCCGATGTGCTTAAAAAAGAAAATCTTTGAACAGTGCGTGTTACCTGTACTTACCTACGGGGCAGAAACGCTAACCCTTACCCAAAAAACGGTGAACAAGATACGCATTGCTCAGAGAAAAATAAAAAGATCAATGCTTGGCATTTCGCTTAGAGATAGGATTCAAAACACCAGAATCAGACAAAGGACGAAGTTGACAGATGCAGTGGAACGTATAGCAACTCTGAAGTGGAATTTGGCTGGACATATTGCACGTTTCTCGGATGGGCGCTTGACGATTATTGAATGGAGACCACGACAAGAAGCATATCGCAGCAGAGGTCGGCCGCCCACAAGATGGTCAGACGATATAAAGAGGATCCAAACCAACTGGATGAACATCGCACGAGACAGGACGATGTGGAGGATGCTACGAGAGGCCTATGTCCAGCAGTGGACACGAATGGCTGTTTTATGATGATGATAATGAAACGACTTTGAATTTGAGCGCAATGTTCTGGTTAATGAACAGTTCGGTTTTGGAGCTGAACATTGCACAGTTAGGCAGACAACGAGCCTCATGTCAATATCTGCTGCAAAGGCTTACCATTATCTCCCATGGTGTACAACATATACACTTACGAAATACGATGAATGAGCTTTACTTATTTGCCGACGATACTGCAGTATTGCTAGCTTGCCGTCATTATTTACTATTCGTTATAGTTTAAGGCTAGTTTATTTATTTATGCATATATTCAACTAAAACTTCTGTTAACAAAAAATAAACATCTATTGACGACACTTAAAACATGATACTATACAAACTTTACAAAACTGAGAATGACTTGAAATTTTACTGCACTTATTAACTTCTTCATACGATGCGTTGCCAAGGAAAGTTCAGCCATGGTGTTATACATGACCAATAAAAAAAAATAGTAACCTAAAGGGTATCCCAAAATGTACGCACATTTTAAATATCGTGGCATCTTGGTTTTTGTCACAGTAGACTTCTGAAAATTTGATAGCTCATGTAATTTATTGCGATTAATAGCCATGGAACGCTACACGGTAGAACAGCGCGTTGTTATCGTGAAAACGTATTATAAATGTGGAAAATGTAATGCGGAAACAGTTCGTAGAGTGCGAGCCGTTTTTGGAAGAAATATTGCACCAAAACATACGACAGTGCAAAGATTGATCAAGAAATTTGAGCAAAGTGGTTTATTTGGAAACATAAAATCAACAGGGCGCGCGCGTACTGCTCGATCTATTGAAAATATTGCAACAGTGTCGGAAAGTGTTGGTGAGAATCCAGGCACGTCGATTCGCCGTCGGTCACAGCAAGTGACCATTACCAAAAGCAGTATGCAGCGAATTCTTACAAAAGATTTCAATTTGCATGCCTATAAAATCCAATTGACCCAAGAATTGAAGCCAGCAGATCATAGGTTGCGTCGTCAATTTGTTAATTGGATTCTGAAAACAAGGCAAATGATCGAGATTTTTCGAAGAAAATCCTGTTTAGTGATGAGGCACAGTTTCAATTAAATGGATACGTCAATAAGCAGAATTGTCGAATTCGGGGGAAAGAGAATTCACGAAAAACCAATGCATCCTCTATGAGTCACCGTTTAATGCGGTTTTTGGTTCGGCGGAATAATTGGGCAATACTTCTTTGAATATGAGGCTGGACTGCACTAACAGTGAATGGTGAACGTTGTCGTGCAATGTTAGAAGAGTTTCTGTGAGCTGAATTAGACCGAATTAATGTGAAAAACTTATGGTTTCAACAGGACGGAGCGACCTGTCATACTGCGCGTGAAACAATGCACTCGTTACGACTGAAATTTCCTGGTCGTATCATATCTCGCAATGGTGATCAGAATCGGCCATCACGATCCTGCGATATAACACCGTGCGACTTCTTTCTCTGTTTTTTTATTTAAATCTCCTGTTTATGCCAATAAACCAGCCGCAATTCCTGACTTGAAGAACGAAATTCGACAAGTCATTGATGAAATTCGCCCACAAATATGTAAAAATGTTATCAATAATTTCGTCAAAAGGGCAAGGGCCTGCCAGCAAAGCCGCGCGGTGGACATTTGTGGGATATTGTGTTTCACACTTAATCGTGATATGTATTCCTTCCCAGTAAAGTTTTGACATAATTCAAGAAATAAATGTGTTTTGTTTTCATTTTGAGACACCCTTTATATTTCAGCGCTTTTTAAAGAAACCTGATTTACATATTGTTTCTTAAAATAACGACTGTTTATCTACAGATAGACCTGTTTTCGAATCTTTTAGACCGTTTCTGCGGCCTTTTGGGAGAAGAATATTTTTAAACCAGGAATTATAAGAGGTAATTTTCTTTGGTAGTTTTGCCGGTTTTTTATTTTTCTTTTTTTAATTAGCATAATATTATACGTCCTAGAAAAATAGGATTTAATTTATATTAAAGTATGTTTGTTCCTCAAACAATACAAAATAACTTGGCTAAAGCCTGAAAGTAACAAGGAGTGCAATTTATTCTGCAGCGTGAGATTCTGGGTGTAATAAAACATTTAAGGTTTCGAGCTTAAAGACAAATCATCTCCGCCTCTGAAATTCAACCCCGATATTGTCTGATGTCGCCAGTGCCAGTAGTGCTATCTCTTCATCTCGCTAATGTAATTAAAACGGACAGACAATAACAAGTTCGTTTATTTATTATACCTGACCGTCGCGTCGTGCCCACTACGGGCAGGGTCGTTAGGTACATTCCAGGGTTTCAGTGACACCCAAGTCGACTTTTTTCCGCTTATCTCAAGTACATATCGTTGAAGTTCTCGCATGAGTTTAACATAAGCGAAATATCACTTAAATTTACAAAAAATGAGAAAAGTTAAAAGAGCAAAAGTATCTGATGACCTATAACATCATGTACAGCCAAACCTTGCGCACTAAGCATTTTTATAAATAAATAATTGGTTTCTGCAGATATAAATGTATGGAAAATTGTGAATAATCCCATTTTAGCGAGGAAAAAAAGAACCGATACTGGCATTTTCTCGAAGGTAGATGGAAGTGATCAAGATATAATACGGCGTAAAATTTACAAGTTATACGAGGAACAAAGCGTGCCTACATTCGAGAATTTAATTAAGAGGCCTGAAAAAGATGAAACCGGCGTTAAATGTGGCAGAACAACGTTATGGAATGTAATCTAACACATGGGTTTTAGATTTAAAAAAAAATCAACAAAAGACAAGTTTTAATGGAAACCAGTAGAATTCGGGAATGGCGATCCGAATATCTACAAAAAATTAGGATTTACAGAGATCAGCAAAGGCCGAGTATTTACTTCGATGAAACCTAGTTCGACACATATGATACCCCGGAAAAGGGTTGGGTTGACTCAAGCGGCAAGTGTAAAACAAGCGCGCCATCAAAAAGAGGTAAACGAATTACGATTTTGCATGCTGGATCTAAAGACGGATAAATTCCAAATGGACTTTCTCTGTCTGCAAAAAACATTAAAGATTCTTCTCAGGATTACCATGGGGACACCACTGCTGATTTATTTGAAGATTGGTTTAAAAACAAGCTAATTCCAAATATACCTCCGAATAGCGCAATTGTAATGGACAATGCAAGCTACCATAGTAGGCAGTTGACTAAGACTCCCTCCTCAAATGACACAAAAGCAACAATCCAAAACTACATGTATGATAATGACATTTATTTTCAGGAAGATTACACCAAAAGGCAATTAATTGAGGTTTTACAAAGTTTAAAATTACAAAAGGAATACTTCTGTGATAATTATGCAAAAAATCTAGGGCATACAGTTAAGGCTTTCACTATACCATTGTATATTTAATCCCATCGAACATGTTTGGCACCAACTGAAATCTGCCATTCTTCGTAACAATATTTGCCCTACTATTAACTCCAGTGTACTTGAGCTTATAGAAACTGAAGTTTTTAACATCCATTCACAAAGTTGGGCAAATTCTGTTACACATGTTGAAAAAGTGGAAAAATCGTATATTCATATAAACAATATAGCACAAATAATAATTAGAATATATGATGATAGCGATAGTGATATTGATATATTAAGTAAATAATTATTATAAGTACCGAATAATTTGTATATTTTTGTAATCATAAATATAATTTTTAATAATAAAATAACTTGTAATTTCACGTTTAAACATAAATAAAATATTATTTAATGTCTTACTTATTTTTATTACAAACCATGATTAAGTTCTAAGCAAAATACGGACCTGTTCGGCCATATTTCAATTTTACAGCTGGCCCGGATCTTTCCTAATAGGGATTAGTTAGTCACTTTCTTATATCTCCGAACAGACTTTACCAACTTTTTAACAGACAAACAGAAATTTTTCATCATAACAAAATCCACATACTTAAGTACAGCCAACTCTTCGGAATATGCTATAACTGATTAGGGAATATCAAATTTAATAATAATAATAATAATAATAATAATAATAATAATATTTTATTTTCCTTTTTGACAAAAGTACATTTGTATAGGAATCGTCAATAGAACTTAAAACTAGAGTCTAGATTAAAAAATCATCTACACTATATAGACATTTATCCACCAACATACTCTTCAATTGGATCTTAAAATCTTTTAAAGTCGGAGATTCCGTTATATTTTTTGGTAATTTATTAAAAAGTTGTGGTCCCAAAGAGTTGGGAGACTTACATACTATTTTATATTTATTAAAGGGAACATACAATTTATTTTGCTGACGCGTATTAACCTGATGTTTGTCTCTTATATGGTGAAAATCACTTTTATTTATATAAACATACAAACACATTTCAAAAACAAACAAACTTGGAAGAGTTAATATACCAAATTTCTTGAAGAGACCCTTACAAGAATATGTACTAGATACACGTGCCATACACCTAATCAGTCTTTTTTGTGACAAAAATACCTTATTAGCCATAGATGACCAACCCCAGAGTGTGACCCCATACCGCAACCTCGACTCAGCCTTAGCATAATAAAGTGAAATAAGTTGTTTTTCATTTAAAACAGTACGCAAATTTTTTATCATATATACAACTGTGCCAATTTTTCCAGCAACATGTTCGCAGTGACCTTTAAAATTAAGGCACTCATCCAAATGGATTCCTAAAAATTTCACAGTTCCACTTTGTGTAAGAGAATTGTCCCCAACAGATATACCAATCTTAGAGCATCTCTTTTGGTAATTATGAAATCTCACAAAAGACGTCTTGCTGCTATTGAGAAATAAAGAATTATGACCAAACCACTCACTTGCGACATTCATTACTTCATTACATTTAAGTTCTAAATCCCGATCTAGTCTATTGGATATTAAAAATGATGTGTCATCTGCATAAACTGTCATGGCATGTGCCGGAATGCAATTTATTTCATTAATATAAAGAATAAAAAAAAAAATTTGGTTTATAAATGGTGTCTTTTTAAGTGGCTTCTTAACAGTAGACAAAAAATTATTCATAACACGGTAAAGTAAAATTGTTCGATTTCTTCACCAACTCTACATCAAAAACACAATTTTTTAAACTAAAAAGTTCAAAAAAATTCAAATGGACCTGATAAAATAGGGCATCAAAGCTTGGTATACTTTATGACAATCACCAGATTTTAATTAAATAATTGATGTCCAACTAATTTGAACCTGGACTGGTATAAGTCCTACACTGCAGGTACAGGTGGATACATTCAATATCTTGGATTAACCATCACAACTATCGCGGGAATAGGAGATTCAAACATCAAACAAGAATAAAGTGGAAACAATTTTCGGCGAGGGGGATTAAGGTTAAAATGCGTTCTTAGTTGACTTAGTTCTATAGCTGTGAAAACTGGGCCAAAAGTGCGAAATAAATGCTGTCGAGATGGATTAAAATAAGAATATCGGGCTTAGAAGCAGAACTAGAAATGCTTTTTTTTTTATGATAAGGCACAGCACTGCAGGATAAATCCTTTATGGCGCTCTGGGAGCGGTGCGTGTGCGCAGGAAACGATTCACGTTGGTCTTGAATCTTTGAAGGTTATAGTCGTTGGGGAACACAATCTCAGGGAGGTCGTTCCAGAGTGATGACGTTCTCCAGATGAAAGAATTTTGAAACAGTATCGCTCGAGGGACACTTAGCTGAACCACGTACTGGTAGGCTGCAGTGGCTCGTCGTGTATTTCTACCATGCACCGCTCTGGGTGGAATCAAGCGGGCAACCTCAGTTGAACACTTGCCATGAAAATATTTGTAAAATAGACTTAAGTCGCCAACCTGCCTTCGATGTTCAAGGCTTTCCAGGTTGTTTGTGAGACTATGATCACCGATCAAGCGAATGGCTCTTCTTTGAATGGAATCTAGCAATCTCAGGGTATGTTTAGGAGCAGAGCCCCAAATATGCGAACAGTACTCCAGCGATGGTCGAATTTGGACTTTATAGAGCATCAAAAGTTGTTGGGTGTATAGAGGTTCTTTGTTCGGAAAAGTACTCCAAGCTTCTGCGAGGCTGCCTTAGCAATGGCCGCAACGTGGCCATGCCAAGACATATGACTATCCAAATTAACGCCCAATAAATGAATTGATGAAGCCAAGGGAATCGAGTGTCCCGCCATAACTATATCCGGTTCTTCAACATTAACTTTTTTAGAAAAAACTGCCGCCTGGGTCTTTTTAGCGTTAAATTCTACTGGGTTACTGTCACCCCAAGACAGAATTTCTTCCAGGTCTTTGTTGAGATGTGAGACATCTTGCTGCCTATAGAGATGTGCATTAGCAGCCGATGTCCGAGCATCCAAAGTAAAAAAAAAACAAGTGTGCTGTCATCAGCGAAGCTATATATAGGATTTTTAGTTTTTTCCAAAAGATCGTTAATGTAGAGTAAGAAAAGGGTGGGCGACAATATAGAACCTTGAGGGACTCCGGCGTTGATGTTAAATGTGTCTGAAAGAAATCCGTCCATCGCCACTCGCAGAGAACGGTCTTTAAGAAAGCTCTCGACAGCCATGAACAAAATTGAACCGGCATTCCGTATGCTCTCACTTTAGTTAGGAGCCCCTCATGCCATACTCGGTCAAAAGCCTTGGAAATGTCCAGTGCTACCGCCCGGGACTCTCCATGATGTTCTATTGCGTTGTTCCAAACATGAGTAACATAAGCGAGAAGGTCTCCTATTGATCTAGACTTACGGAATCCATACTGGCGGTCACTAATAATGTTGAAAAGTGATGACCACATAAGCGTTGAAGGAAGAAACTATACTAGACCAAGAAGATCCTGAAACAAGGAAATGAGAGGAGTGGGGGACTGAAACAACCACAGTATAGGGGAGTTTATCATAGAAAAAAAAACTCCTAAAGTGCCCCTTAACGGAGATACAGAACCCCAAAGGGGTACCCAGCGACTCATCTTGTCGGCTCTAACTTTTGATCCGACATATATAATTTAATGAAATTTTAATATTTTATGTAGGCCATAAATACTCATAAAACCGTACTACAGTAGATGTTTTATGTCGTCGGGGAAGTCAGGAACGGACTTGCCACCACACTCGTTGGGCCAAAATTTTGACAGGTGTAATTTTACAGAGCTGAAAACTGATTTTTTAAATACTCTGGTCATTCCTCTTTAAAAAAGGTACTTTACATTTGATTCCATAAAATTAGCCTTTTTAAAAGAAAATTAATTTCTTGTATAACACATTTAAGCATTGACTTTCGAAATTTATTTAATAATCAAGTTTATTAACATAAGTTATTTAAATACAGTAACTAATCGAATAACAACATAACTAATAATTCGCATTAAAATAATAAAATTTGTCATCATTACATCACATTAATGCTCACATGCATCTAAACCTCACCTAATCACCTCACACGCACATTTTCTAATACACTGTTAAGGGCTTGTTGCAAGAATCGCAAATACATGGCACCATTTAATCTGGCTTCAATAACAAACGATTCCCAATGATCCCGGCCCACATGTTAACCAAGAACCTTTGTTGGTGCTTTGTCTGTACTGTTGCATGGGGATTTGTTTCATGCCAGATATGCAAATCATGGCAATTTATTACTCGATCTCCGGTGAAAGCTTTTAATCATCTTTCTTTCTTATAAACAAATCATAGGCATAAAATTAGCAAGTACCAACCCTTAATCGCCCCTCTTTGTCAGGTGTGAGAAATTAAAGCGGAACAAAGAACCTTTCCCAGGTACCCAAAAATTCAGGTACGAGCGAGGAACTTTGGGGTTTATTCGACATTTCACAAACTGTAGCCAGGATCCGAAAGGAATATACAACAGGAACCCTCTCCCAGGGTAAGTGGTTTGAAATGTATTCACATATAAATACAGGGTGTCCCACAGTGGATGGCGTATTGGACGTTTATGGAACAAAAAATATGCGATTTTTATATTATATAATATATAAGGATTGTAATTTATTATAAGTATTTATATTCAATTATAAAGTAATAAAAGAACATGTAGTCATAGTATTCAATTTCCTTTTTAGGCTAATAGAGTAAAGCGTGCCCCAAAAACAAGGGATTTAGCTGGGGCAAGGAAAACTCAAATAAGGAACGTAGTTTACAATATGATTGCCACGCATAAGTATGTCACACAACAAAAGCTAAAAGAGGAATTGCATGCCAAACAATATATTACGGCAATTTAGGTGAAAGCGGCTTCGCCCATGAACAAAACCATACTAGGAAAATTATGATTTTGCCTAAATCGTTGCAACAACCAATTTGTGTAGTTGACTCTTGCAGGATAATCAGCAGGAGACATAGCATGTACCTTTTGAACGTGATAAGGATGTAGCAGTTGTTCTGGAAGGGGTTGAACTTGGACAGACAGTTTTCTTACACTGTTAGAGGGATTTTCAGCAATCTCATCCAGAATTTCCTTCTCTAACTGAGGGTTCCTTGCTCTACTTGGAGGTCCACCACGATGCGGCAAAAAACTACCGGACACTGATTTAGATATTTGGTTTTATTATTCTTACTATACAATTTTATTTGCCAGGAACACTGAATATCTTTGACAAGTAGGGTTGTTTTTTTCAGTATAGTATTGCACGATCACTTTGGATTTAAATCCTTTTCATATTTAGACCTAATTAAATACAAAGCATCTCCCTTTCGTTTCAATAATAAAACTCATCGGGGTGAATTTGGCAAAGCATCGATGTGTGCACGGAACAAATTATATTATTCGGGCTAGCAATCGAATTAAGACGAGAAAGTCCGACGATAAACAAAATTAATGTCAAGTAATGGGACATTAGGCGTACTCTAAACTAGTTAACGAGGTTCATGCCCGAATGCCTACGCATTCCCGTCCCCTGTTCCCAAAAACGTCTGAGCGTAATCCAATTACTATCGATTACAGAATTAGAACATGATAATGAGTCGCCCAAGGTTTGGTTTTGTTTTAAAACTGTCCCAATCATTATTATTTTAATAAAAGAAAAGTTGAAACGGAAGTGAGGAGAAATTGTTACAAGCTTGTTTCAGTTTTTTTAATCAAACCAAATTTTTAAAAATCTATTAATAAGTCGTCAATTCCAAGGATTTTTCTTCGACCTTGCCAAAACTAACCACAATTTAACCACAGATATCTAACAAAAATAATTCGGTCAATGAAATAGGGTTCCTCCGGTCAAAAAGGGTATTCCCTAGAGTCTAAATAAAATCGGAGGTAAACTTTACGAACTAAAATAAAGCAAACAAGTAAAGTTCATCCGAACATATTTCGTTTGACCTAATAACTGCAATAGTTTTATTATATTGTAAACACCCACAGAATGAGCGTGCCAACCAGCGAAATCTACCTGGCCCCAGCTGGCATCACTGTTTATATTACTGAAATGAAATAAGGGATACTGCTTTGCACAGAAACAGATTTTGTAGTTAAATGAAAAGCCATAGTAATACATTATAGTAGTAATATGTATTATGTTTATTTTTACCATTACATGTATTATGTATAATAATTTATTATAAGTACAAAACAAAGCTAAAGATTCTCAAGGTCTGCACATACTTTTAATATTAACTTGTTGCACACTGTTTCAAAGTAAAATAGATAGGTAGTAATCTATTTCTAAAAAGTTTTGAGAAATATCCTAATAATTAAGTTGTTTCTAGAAAACCTTAATTAGACAGTTTAATTTAATATTGATAACAAATAAAGTAATGTACCTATCTATTAATATTATAAACTGGCAATAAAAATAAATGTGGGTTAATACGTCTCTGCGAAAGCGAAAGCCGAGTTTATGAGGGGTTTAATTCCAGTCATTAAGCCAAACGAAATATGTTGGGAAAGTACTTTAGGTAGAAATTAACAAAATAGTGGGCATATGTGTTTGTTGGGAAGTCCTATAAGACAGTGATGTAAGTCGAACAAAAAAGGTACTTTTATAAGTAAATACGTACCTTATAGTGCTGATCTGAAGACGATTTCAAGCAGAATTGTAAGTAATTACAGACAATAATGAAAATATGCATGAACCACTCATCACATTTAATCAAAATATGCTATCTGCAGTTGGAAGGAAACAGCAAATTATTCGGCTTAGCACCATTTATTTTTCGCATTATCTTAATAGTTCGCAATTTTGCATTAAAGCGAAATTAATCAACATGTTGAACTCCGTGTGAGGGCATTCGCTCGAGCATATAAGCACACCAAAACCATTAAGTTATGCAATCTTAAGTATGCCGATACGCATTTCTTACCTCCCCATGTCGGATTTTTACCTTTCGGATGAAATACGAAACCATATTATGCATGCAGAACAGGATGCGGATATGATCCACTTAGCGCCACATTTCTTTTAAAATTCCTCAGTTTTTGGTGATCCCAGAAAAATATTGTGGAATATTGGCATTCATAATAGTTACAGTCTATCTTTAAATGGTGCGAAGTAATAAATGCTTATTAAATATGCAAAAGGCATACCGGGGTATCAAGAACAATTTAAACACCATCCCTTAAAATATATTGTGTTTACATTAAAGGTTCCAAATAATGAGCATTCTTTAGGTAGGCCCACCCTGAATTTATCGCAAGCTATTGTTATATTTCAGGATTCACCATTATTATTTGGAAACTACCTTAGTCAGGAGCGTGTATTCGGGAAGTTTCTAAATTAAAAATCTTAAACATGCCTATTCTCCTAAAATTATATTATATTACATTCGTAGGTATTTATTACATATGATAACATTTAAAAAATCGTATTAACTAATAAATAACAATGGGTGGTACTATTTTACATTATATAATGACAAAAACAAGATATAACATAGAATCTTACAAACAAAGCATTTTTAAAAATCAAATAATACTTTGTCATTATGGCTTAATCATAGTCCGATTCGGAAGATGAACTTTTATTAACATCGTTTATAATAAGCGGTTCAACTGTTTCTTCCATTTTTATATCTACCTGCCACATTTTGGCTTCTTCTTCTTCTTCTGTCACATGATCGATACACTTTCTCCACTTTTCTGCACTGATTTTACCAATAGCATCATTAAAAAGTATTTTTAAATCCAACACTTTATAAGTCCTTTTTTTTTGGCGACATTTGTCTTTGTTTGAGATTATATAAGTTCGATCGGGTTTAATTCGCAGTGGTAAGGAGAGAGTCTGAGCACAGATATTCCTCGTAACTTTGCCATTTTATCGACTACATGTTTTTTAAATGCATTTTTATGTAAACTAGCTAGTACCAATCAAGGATTCTAATGAAAATTATATTTGTCTTAAACTTAGCCATTATGTTATTTCACTTTTACGCCACGTACTTGTCGGTAATTTTTCCGTCAGCCTAGAGTAATAACTTGCATTATCCAATACATATATTGCATCTTTTGGTATGATATCCAACATTTGCTTCAAAGACATCGGCAATATCGGCATTCATATCTTCGTGATACTCTTCTGTGTTTTTAGATTGGAACGTCAGTAGACCACCTTTAAAGAAACCTTCAGAACTTCCAATATGGGTTATGATAAGTCGATGTCCTTTTTCAGATGGCGGTCTTAATCCTGTGGACAATCCTTCCAAAAAAGCTAGTCTTGAACTTTTAATACTTTCATCTTGCCAAAATTTAGTAACAGTGTGGCTTTCACTTAACCATGTTTCGTCTAGGTAAAATAATTTTTGTTTTCTTCTCTGGATTTTTGGATGCTTCTTAAGTAATTTCTTTTCCAACAGACTATATCGCGTCTGTCTATTAAAATCGATTGCCTATTATGTTTTTTTTCCACCGAAAATCAATTTTTTTTAATAATTTCCAAAGCGTATTTCTACACATGAATGAGTATAGTACTGGTCTTCTCGAATTGGGGACAAAATTGTCTTCAGCGTGGGAATTTCTTTTTTTAAAAAGAAACTATGAACTTTTCGCTTATTTTCTGCAATAAAATGTCATCTAGCTCGAGTTTTGATCATCCTGGAGAAGTTTTTGGAGGTTTGACGCCAATACTCTTGTCTTCTTTCAAAAGTTTATATATTGTTGTTTTCCCAAAGTTAAGCAAATCTGCTGTAAATTGCACTGCATTGTCGACACTCAAATTCGCATTCTTCCTTTTAATAGAATCATAACAGTTAAAAATTTTTTTTTCATTTACTGTACAGGGTCTTCCAACGAGGACTGAACAGGGGCTCATTTTTGAGCTTCCTTGTATTTAAAGAAAAATCCAAAATAGCCAATCGATGTACTTTTTCCTGCAGAATTCAAAAATTAAACCAAAAATTTATTTGAACCAAAAACAAAAGAGTTACGCTATGGATAAGGTGTTTTTTAAATGGAACATAGCTTTTTTTATACGATTTTTGGAACGAGTGATTTTTTTTTGTCCGTTCTGATTAAAATATTTAATATTGTGACAGCTATTTTTATTAAATTTTAATGTTTTATCCAGTATAATTTAACTTTAACCTGTTTGAAACATACACTAGGTAATAAAGGTATAATCACCTTTGAATCCTTCAAAGTCAAAAAATTTGACAAATTTACTATAATATTGCCGAAATGAAATATTCATTAGATGAGAGATTGCAGATTGTTATCTTGTTCTACAAATGCCAAGAAAATGCAAGAGAAGCAAGGAGAAGATTTATTGCAAATTTTCACAGAAATATATCCGTCAATACTATTCTAAGGATAAAGAACCTATTTGAGGAAAATAAAACATTACATGACAGAAAAAGAAATCCAGAAAGGAATAGAAATCGAGACCGTGCCATTGTGAATTATTTTCGACTGAATCCAACCAAATCAATTTCGGACGCAGTTCGGGACGTTCAATACGGCGGCGGTGTAAGACGCAGAAGAGTTACCCAAGGAACTGTTCACAGGACTTTAAGAAATCATAAATTTAAGTCTTATCATATCCTTCCACTTCAACATCTAACACCGGCACAAAAAGAACTTCGCTTCCAATTTGTTTCCCAAATTGTGATTCGGAAAGAAAACGAAGACCCTAATTTATTCAGAAATATCTTATGGACTGACGAAGCCACATTCACAACATCGGGGGTTTTCAATAGACATAATAATCATCACTGGGCCGTTGGAAATCCAAGAAAATTTCAGACAATTAAATTTCAAGGAAGGACTTCAATCCATGTTTGGTGTGGCATAAAAAATAATAGAATTTTGGGACCAATATTTTTTAACGGGACTTTAAATGGACAGAGATACTACGAGTTCTTAGAAAACGAAATTGAGAACTTTTTGGAAGATTTACCATTGGAAGAATATCAAAATTTAATTTGGCAACATGATGGGGCCCCTCCGCATGCCGTGCGTGAGGTTACTCAATATTTAAACGGACGCCATGAAGAATGGATTGGTAGAAATAGAACCTATGCTTGGCCACCCAATAGTCCCGATTTGTCAATATTAGACACATTTCTTTGGAGCCATTTAAAGAACGTGGCATACAAGCAGCGAAACCACGATATTGAAGAGATCATGCAGAAAATTGTGAATGAAATAAATCGCCTTAACCAGGAAAATCACAGTATAACAGCAAGTTTGGAAAGGCTACAAAGAGGTTATCGCACATGTTTCGAGAACAACGGAGGTCACATTGAACAATTAAATTATTAATGTTTTTTTTTTAAATTAGTATAGAGTTGGATTTCTTTTTCTGTCATGTAATGTTTTATTTTCCTCAAATAGGTTCTTTGTCCTTAGAATAGTATTGACGGATATATTTCTGTGAAAATTTGCAATAAATCTTCTCCTTGCTTCTCTTGCATTTTCTTGGCATTTGTAGAACAAGATAACAATCTGCAATCTCTCATCTAATAAATATTTCATTTCGGCAATATTATAGTAAATTTGTCAAATTTTTTGACTTTGAAGGACTCAAAGGTGATTATACCTTTATTACCTAGTGTATGTTTCAAACAGGTTTAAGGTTAATTATACTGGATAAAACATTAAAATTTAATAAAAATAGCTGTCACAATATTAAATATTTTAATCAGAACGGACAAAAAAAAAATCACTCGTTCCAAAAATCGTATAAAAAAAGCTATGTTCCATTTAAAAAACACCTTATCCATAGCGTAACTCTTTTGTTTCTGGTTCAAATAAATTTTTGGTTTCATTTTTGAATTCTGCAGGAAAAAGTACATCGATTGGCTATTTTGGATTTTTCTTTAAATACAAGGAAGCTTAAAAATGAGCCCCTGTTCAGTCCTCGTTGGAAGACCCTGTACATGGACCGACTCTAGGGCGTTTAGGCGATTGTTGAAAATTCTCCATATTTAATTATAGAAACACTGACACTTCACACCTTGACTAGTTTCACTGAGAAACAAACACCCAAGGTAGGTATGTATAAATATAAATAGGTATATTATTCCAATAGAGGCACCCATAAAGGCATAATAACCACATGATTAGAGCAGAAACGAAATAAGTACCTATATAGACTCTAATTAGTTTTGATAGAATTGCTTTCTAAAATTCCAGGTAAATGGTTCGGCTGTACATAATCTTAAGCTTTAAAAAATTTAATATTAAAATATGTATTTGAAGACAAGACTTGAATTTAATGTCCATACTTGTACTAATTCTACACAAATTTAAAAATTCAGGCCTATTTAAATCTGTACATGCCGAAAAATCTTGCATGCCCATGGAGAAGACGGTTTTGATAGATTTGTTATTTTGGATCATTACTAGATTGTCAAAGATAATATTAATAAGTAAACATTTAAAAGTTGATATGTTGGTTATAGTGATACTAAATGAAAGTAGATTAAAGTCACACCACTTTTAATTTTTATTAAATCTCCATTAATTATTTTAATTAAGTCAATACAATATTTACTATGCCAAAGGATTGTTGCATCATCAGCAAACATGGTAAATTTACCATTAATAAAAATTGACGCAATGTCATTTATATTATATGTATATACATATACAATTTTGTTATTTTTTGATTTCTACCATTTAACAATACTATTCGAATTATTTCAGATAAATGGGATTTGAACCACTGTAATGATATACCTCTAAAGTCTAAAGCAATAAAGATCAAGCTTCTTAAATAATTTGTTGTGGTTAATTTGATATTTTTTACAATCGTTTTAATACACATAACTTCAATGTCCTGTAGCACCCTTACAAGTTATCTCGTATTAGAGATAAAAATAGAATAGACCGAGGAGGATAAACAGATATATAGGGTAAAGTAGGGACAGATGACGCACCTTTTTGTTAAATAATCTACAATGGTTCATTTTGGTTTAATTGGAAAATAATAGATAAACATAAGTCGGTTGTTAATACATTTATTTAAAAAAATAAACAAATTAACTTAAGTTTATTCATTAAACAAAAAAAACAAAAAAAGAAAAAAATCTGTATTTGGCAATCTATCCCACATTGTATAGGTGGGACGACGCATCAGCTATGGGGCACATTGCTTATGAAGAACACATGAAATTAAAAGAAAAAATATTCTTAGGCTAGATTGTCCACCCATGCTTCCCTTTTTAAAATTGTTCTTTATTATGCGAAATCTTAAAGTTCGTTCGGGAATGTTATTTTCCCTAGCTGCTTGCCTAATGAGAACCTTAAGAATAACTACAGCATCAGCAGCTTTACGGAGATCGTCTTCTGACCACTGACCCCTACTACTTTTCCTTGGGCCGTAAATTGTTGACATAAAAAAAAAAAAAACAAACATGCTATTTACTTTCAACTAACCGCGTCATCTCTCCCAAATTAACATGCGTCGTCTGTCCCAAAACCAAGGGATAGAAGACGCACCATATTGTGATACATTCCTAAGTGTAAACTGAGCTTAAGTGACTGTAGGCACTCCCCAACCTAACCTATTTTTCGGAACATTACTCAATATTGTGTTAAAATCGCTATTTTTTCTTTTACAAACGTATAATTAACATTATTGAAAAACTTTGCGGTACTTACCAAACTATAAATTTATCGTTACTACATTATTTACGCATATTTTATCAATATTTTCACACTAACAAGTAGCGGCTATTGAGAACTTTTGACTAATATTTAAACCACCTGATTTTATGAAAAATCGCGGCTAATTTAAACGGTGCGTCGTCCCTCCTGCTGCGTCATCTGTCCCTACTTTACCCTACTATACATACTATAATTTTACAGAAAAAAAAATTATATTCCTGTCGTTTCAATAGTATACTTAATAACAAAATATCATTAGATCCTAAAAAATCGTGTGTCACCATTAACACGAACACCAACTTAGTATCACCAAATGTCAAAACATCATTTATTATACCTACCTAAGAAAATCTATTCCCATACCATTACCCATCATCCAATATGAATTATGAACAGATAAAAGGTTGACATTTTTTAAGAAAACATGCGTACACAGGTACCTACGCGAGGCATTCTAACTTTATTGCCATTTACTCCGCACTCCCATCGGTTGATAATCATCTTCGTAGTTAACAAACTGTTTTATAGCCGTTAAAATAAAAGAAAAAAAGAAATAAATTGTAACATGTAGATGTTGCCTGTCACATTTGTCATCCGATGGGCGCCAGAATGACGGTAGGTACCCTTCTTGGGAACTCTCTTCTATCTTAAAGTATGAGGGTTCGGGGGATTCTTTTGGTTTGTACTCTTAGGACAGGTTAGTTCAGGATAAATAAACTTAAGTGTTCTTTACTCAACATACATTTTGCAGTAGGTAGTTTGAATAACCTGAACTAACCTGACTATGGTGAAAATGTCTCTCTCACAGCAACATCGGTTAGACTAAAGAAAAACGAATCCCTACTTTTAAGATTTTTCTTGTTTGAAAGTGGATCAATGCATGAACGAATATTTTTAGAAAGATTTGAAGCAATCGACCAGTCAAAATGGTTAAGATCGTCAAAAGATAATGAAGTATGTATAGGTATTATATTGGTTTTCCCTCTTAAATTATTAATCATTTTCTAACATTCTTTAGGTGAACTTAATGATTTAAAACTCTGTGCGTTTTAAGAAGTCCGCTAAGCCATAAAACCTCTTGAGCATTATGTCGGTGGCTCTCAAACAATAAATTATATTGAAGGTAATTTTGGATGTTGATGAATTACATTTTCTAAATAAAATAATTTAAAGTAAATAAAAAATTAGTTTAGGTAAAGAAAAATAATAATTTTTTAGCTTTTGTAGTATTCAGACAAATTAGTTTTACGAATTCTTTTTTATAAAGTTTTGGTTCTAAAAAGAACCGATTTTGTAGTCTTGCGACAGAACGTACCTACTTGTAGATAGGTACTACTAAAAGTAGTCTTCCTCTGCATTTGAAATTTCACCCATGCTTTCAGACTCATCAGAATCAACATCATCGTCATCATCATCATCATTCGTAATAATTAACGGTCTTACTTCATCTATAACCTGTTCTGTCTCATAAGATTCAAAAATAATTTTTTCTGTGTGTTCAATGCATTTCCGCCATTCTTCTTTGCCCGCTTGGCTAAGCGCCTCCTCCCATAACTTTATAACGCTAGGCTTACCGATATTTTTACAGGCATGTTTGTCATAATAGTTCTTGCTAATACACCATACCAATTCAATTGCGTTGTAATGACAATGGGCGCATTCGAGAGACGAAACTACTCCGGAGTGGTTACCGATTATGATCCAACCGCTACCAATTCGTCGGCTTCCATGGATATCGACCAAGAGATCATCACGTTTGGTTCAAATGTCAAATCCATATCAGCTGTGCCGCTGTGCCTAACAAACATTAACCTTCCTTGTTTTGTGAAGCTTACCAACACTCATCCCTTGGTGAAACTCTTTGGTAGCAGTTAAAAAGTACGTTTTCCCGTTTAATGTATATGTTTTATTCCTAACTACGTTCTTCGTAACCAAACTTTTGTTGCCATACGTCATTTCTCCATTGACACAACGAACCGCTCTCTCTAAGCAGCGGAAGTGAAAGATGCTACCCCAAATGGCGACCGTTCCGTAACATGTTGGAAATTGTGGTAAAAGTAGCGGTCGACACAACAAGACGATTTAGGAACTGCTCCGGAGCAGTTTCGTCTCCCGAATGCGCCCAATGGTAGTGCGGCAATCTCAAAACTTGATGTCCATATTTGAGGGCTAATTCGTCAACAACATACTTTTTTTTAAATGACTTAAATCCCAAAATAATGTCATTATCGGAAAAGTATATACCTGACAAAATCTTTAACATATTTACCCATCCCGCACTTGAGCAAATTTTAATTGGTTCTTGGAAAATAGCGATTATTATATAGATTTAACTATAATAATAGCAAAATAATTTAATTATCTATTTAATTATTATTTATGCTCAACGCGTAATTCTAAGATAATTTTGTTTTGAAACCTCTGATTTCGCCCAGTAATAGAATACAGTAAACCAGTGGGATGTTCGGTGTGATCAAGTATAGCGAAGGTGCGAAGATATTGTAACTTAACCGACTTACTGTTTTAAACGCGATAACATCCCTTGGTGATTTAATCCGATATCGGACTTCTTAAAACGCACAGACTTTAGTAACACGACTTTTAAAATGATCTTTTTTGGTTTTTTAATGAATTTCCATATAGGTTTCTATAACTGTTAAATTATGAAAGGAATGAACTGTTTGAAGGAATTTTTTTTAAAATATAATGAAGTGATCGTAAATTCTTAGAACATATTATGTTAATACCCTTCGATATCCAACATTTTTTATTAGTTTTCTAACAATTGTAATCGGAAAAGCTTGAGCAAATGTGTCTTAATCGTTGACTGAAAATTACTTAAAGGTTTTATATGAAGAAAAATACTATTCCATGAATTATTTTTTATATCATTTGTAAATATATTAAAATTATTTTTACTAAAAATACGTCCCATATGTTTATTTTGTTTTGTCTTTCCTTTCTCACAGTGAAGTTCACGTAATATGGGGCTTCATGGTCAGATAAGCAAGTATTTACTACTTCAGATTTACCATTATTTTTATTATAGTCTTCTCCATGGGCCTGCAAGATTTTTCGGCATGTATAGATTTTATTAGGCTTGAATTTTTAAATTTGTGCAGAATAAATACTAGTATCGACATTATATTCAAGATTTGTTTTCAAATATATTTTTTCATATTAAAATAATTCTTAACTGTTACGATTCTATTAAAATTAAGAATGCGGACTTAAGTGTTGGCAATTCAGTGCAATTTACAGCAGATATGCTTAACGTTGGGAAAACAACAATATATAAACCTTTAAAAGAAGAAAAAAGTGTTCAAATCTCCAAAAACTTCTCCAGGATGACCAAAACTTCAGCTGGATGACGTTTTAATGCAAAGAATAAGGCGAAAAGTTCATAGTTTCTTTTTAAAAAAAGAAATTCTCACGCTGGACAAAATTTTGTCCTCAATCCGAGAAGACCAGGACTACCCATTTATGTGTAGAGATACGATTTGTAGATTATTAAAAAAAAATGGGATTTCGGTGGAAAAAACATAATAGGCAATCGATTTTAATAGACAGAAGCGATATCGTCTGTTGGTGAAGAAATTACCTAAGAAGCATCCGCAAAGTCAGAGAAAAAAACAAAAAAATATATTGCCTTGACGAAACATGGCTAAATGAAATGTGACTAAATTTTGGCAGGATGAAAATATTAAAAGTTCAAGGCAAGCTTTTTTGGAAGTATTGCCCACAGGATTAAGACCGACATCAGGAAAATCGACATCGACTTATCATAACCCATATTGGAAGCTCTAAATGCTTCGTTAAATGTGGTCTACTGATGTTTCAATAAAAAAATACAGGAGACTATCACGAAGATATGAATGCCGATGTCTTTGAAGAATGGTTCGAGCAAATGTTGGATCTTATACCAAAAGATGCAATAATTGTATTGGATAATGCAAGTTATCACTCTAGGGTGACGGAAAAATTACCGACAAGTGCGTGGCGTAAAAGTAAAATAACAGAATGGCTAAGTTTAAGACAAATACAATTGCCAGTAGATTCCTTAAAAAAAGAACTATTGGTACTAGCCAATTTACATAAAAATGCATTCAAAAAATATGTCGTCGATGAAATCGCAAAGTTACGAGGAATATCTGTGCTCAGACTCCCTCCTTACAACAGCGAATTAAACCCGATCGAACTTAGGATATGGGCTCAAATAAAAACAGATGTCGCCAGAAAATTTTTAGGAATTACTCAAAATGTTTTTAAATATCATAATATAGAAAAGTTATGAAGAAAATTTGCTTTAGGCTGTTATGTTCTCAGAGTACTTTTTGATGAAGTAAATGATACAGTTATTCGAAATGTTTATTTTGTTTTAATAGAATACCTTTCGAGATATGGAATTTGTTTCTGTCAAATGTCAATATTTTCTCAATTCTATTTCATTTTACAAATCTATCAGCTATTTATGCTAAGCAAGAACTAAAGATTCTAGTAAACCTTTATTCATCTCACGAAAACTTCACTTATTGTTATATTGGAAACAGTTTGTTTGCTTAAAAAACTTAAAAATAATATTAATTTACCTACTTATAATACAAGACAAGACTTTAATATGTTATGTTTCCTTTTACTCCTTCTTCAAGGCTTGTAAAGAAATCTATATTATGATTCTAAATTCTTTTTAATTATCTCTAATTTTGAAATGCTTAAAAGAACTGTTGAACATTTAGTATTGAAAAAAGCTTCATCATAATTATTTGCATCTTTTATTCTAATATCTTAAATTTTACTATATTATATTGTACTGTTGATTAAAATTTCTAAAAGCTTTGTCGATGCAGCTATTACTTTAAGACAATACAGCATATTTTGACTTTGAGCCTGTATCTTTCTTACGTTATTACCCTACACAAACTCTCTAAAATTATTAATTTTTCTTGTGGCTGAAAGCATGTAAGACCGAAAATACAAGGGCTTTGATTTTACCCTGTGGAGAATAAAATCCTAAAAATACATATGTAATGTAAAGTGTCGTAAAATACGATCCTTTTTTTATTACAGCCATTTCGTATTATTAATATAGCTCATAAATTAAAGCAGTAAAATAACATCCAAACATCTCATAAAAACTGAATAAAAGCAAATAAAACCATTTTCAAGTATTTTATAAACTAATAAAATCAGAATATACCGAGCGTGTAGCATCCATTTAGGAAAAACGTGATATACAAAGTGCTTTAATGTTTTCTCAGACTTGATGATAACGCATTCACAGATTAATGACAGCTGTTAAAATCATATCAGAAGTTCCCACAAAGAAGAAGCACTCGATCTAATATTAGTATGTTGCATGCATCACTGCAGTGTAAAAAGTTCGATTTGCGTTGGGAGAAAGAGGTATAGTAGGTATGTTCTGAGATACCAGCAAGTTTTACTAAATTTTGGTATTTCCAAAAATGCACGTAAAATGACTCTTAAAAACAGTGGCGCTTTATAAACGGTCTAGTAAAGAAAAAAATAATTCTATAAATATTGAAACTTTAATAGTAACCGATAGGAAAATAGTAACACAGCTAGAAATAACCAATGAACTTAACAAACCTTTTTGCACGGCAGGTAAAAAATATTGTAGAGGAGCTAAATATTGAGATGGATAGTTTAGGAACTAGGGCTCCTGAAAACCTTAGAACCAATGAAATTCACTGTGATAAAACTTCATTCTTGGGTCTATGTAGCGAACAGAAGATTACTAGCATTATACTACATATAAAAATTGTCTACTCCGGGTCATGATCAGATTACTATTCGTGATATACTTAAATCTAAAAGATGATCTCATTGTAATTCTGACCCAACCAGTCAATAAGTCTCTTCAAACCGGTAATTTTTCCCAAGAATTAAAAATAAATAAAGTAAGTCCTGTATTTAAGTCTGGATGTAAAACTTGTATGAGTAATTATCGTCCCATTAGTATAGTAAGTACATTGGCGAAGATTTTGAAAACTGTGATAAAATGATGTCCTTCATTAATAAAGAGCTACCACTGGATCAATTCCAATATGGATTTGTCAAACAAAGAAAAGCTCTCAGTGTAGTTACTGATCTTATAGACAGCATCTCAGAAAAAGTAGATACAACGAATATAGTTGTTGCAATATTTATAGATTTACAAAAGGCCTTCGATGTAGTTAGTGTAGATGTATATTGTTAATATAAATTAAATAAAATGAGGGAGAGGAAAGAAAGTCAAAAAGTCTTCCTCCACTGGTTTAATAAGGATCAATCGAAGGTTCAATTTTATAATAGAAAAGCGTCTAAATGTTTTGAAGGTAGTAACCTTCATCTTTAGGAGACAAAATTAGTGTTGCTGTTGATACACTCATCAGCAAAAAAAACCGGACAAGGAAAATTATTACCAACTTTGATATTAAATAACTTTTCTGATTTTAAAATATGTTTAATGAAATTTTCGGAAGATGGTAGCCACATGTCTAAAGATTATTACCCGCTTTTCGATTTAAGAAAAATGTTGACATGTGTGATATTATACCGAGGGCAACAAATGATACTTTTTTTGCCTTACGTTCTTAACACCCTGTGGAAAAAGTAGGCGGTGCGATGATATTGCAGTGCATTTCATATGGAAGTCGCATGTTTTCTTAACGTTTTGTTTTTTGATTCGTCCCAATAACTCTTCTTTTTAAAAAGATATAATCTTTTTAAAAAATACTTGAAAATAAAATATAATTTTTTTAATAAATACACAAACAAAATTTAACAAAATAAGTAACAGAAATTAATAGCGTGTATTGCCCCCACGAGCTCGAATTACATCTCTCATACGGCGTGGTAAACTTTGAACACAGTTAGCAATTTTTTCTTGAGAAATATTGTTCCATTCTTCCAAAAGAGCAATTTGCAAGCTAGGGATGGTTTCGGGAGCTGGTTCCCGTTTTCGAATTCGTCTCCCCAATATATCCCAAACATGCTCAATGGGATTAAGATCCGGGCTACGGGCTGGCCACTGAAACCGCTGAATGTTAACTTCGTTCAGATATTCGTTTACCACCCGTGCCACATGTGGTGTTGCATTGTCATGCATTAGACAAAAGTTGGCTCCAATATAGTGAGCAAATGGAACGACATGTTCTGCTAAACACTCATTAATATAGCGGTCAGCAGTCATAGCACCATTTAGGATTAGAACGAGCTCGGTACGTTCGTTAGATGATACTCCAGCCCATACCATTATACTTCCACCTCCATATGGTACTCGTGGAGAGATGCAGCATTGCGCAAATCGTTCCCCTTGTCTTCTCCATACACGCTCGCGTCCGTCTGGTGAACGTAAGGAAAAACGGGATTCATCTGTAAACAGTACTCGGCCCCATTGTTCGACTGTCCAATTAATATGTTCGCGAGCGAAATGCAAACGGGCAGTACGGTGGGCTGGGGAAAGAGCTGGACATGCAGCTGGTCTCCTTGAGTTCAATGCTTGTTCACCCAGTCTACGGCGGATGGTATCTGAGGAAATATAAGTGCCACGAATATTTCTTAATTGACGACTAATGGCTGAAGATGGTAAACCGCGATCGCGTAGTGCCGTTAACGCCATGAAACGATCATCATGCATATTTGTCTTACGTTTTCTTCCTGATCCTTGACGCCTAGAATACTCCCCAGTTTGTCGAAAGCGGCTGATTGCATCGTGTACGGTACTCTTAGCCTCACCCAAGACGTTAGCGATATATCGTATGTTTCGGCCATCGTCGTTTAGTGCCACAGCACGGACAACATCTTCTGTGCGCATGTTTCGACAATATTTCAAGCTTGACACTGACAATGAAATAAAACGCTAGTTGCTAGGCAACTTATCACGTTAATTTTTTGGTTTTTCATTAACATTGGAAAATTTAAAATGATTTTTTAAAAAGATTATATCTTTTTAAAAAGAAGAGTTATTGGGACGAATCAAAAAACAAAACGTTAAGAAAACATGCGACTTCCATATGAAATGCACTGCAATATCATCGCACCGCCTACTTTTTCCACAGGGTGTTAAGAACGTAAGGCAAAAAAAGTATCATTTGTTGCCCTCGGTATAATATCACACATGTCAACATTTTTCTTAAATCGAAAAGCGGGTAATAATCTTAAGACATGTGGCTACCATCTTCCGAAAATTTCATTAAAGATATTTTAAAATCAGAAAAGTTATTTAATATCAAAGTTGGTAATAATTTTCCTTGTCCGGTTTTTTTTGCTGATGAGTGTATTAGCAAGAAGAGAAAATTATTGGTGGAATGGTGACGTTGATGGAGCTTTAAGATTTGAAATTTAAAATGTATAAGTAGTGAACGTAATCAGCATACTGAAATCTTAAGTCAAAATTTTAATTAAAAGTAATAATGAAATGTTTATCATAATTAGTGGGTTTTAAAGAAAGATGATGTTCTTTCCATGAAAGTTTAAAGGAAGGATATATAAATGGAATTGTGGGACATTTCAATTCATTTAAATGCAACGAAGAGAGATTTTGTTAATATTTGAGAGTGAATGTCTAAACATGAAAAATGTAATTAGTCATTAGTTAGAATTATTAATAAGGTCCGTACTTACTCAGTCTTCAACAAAATGAGTAAATTTCAAATCTTAAAGCTCCATCAACGTCACCTTTCCACCAATAATTTTCTCTTCTTGCTAATATCAACAGCAACACTAATTTTGTCTCCTGAAGATGAAGGTCACTACCTTCGAAACATGTAGACGATTTTCTATTATAAAATTGAGCCTTTAATTGCTCCTTATTAAACCAGTGGAGAAAGACTATTTGACTTTCTTTCCTCTCCCTATATTTCAACTCCACTTTGAAAATGGTCTATTTCTTTAAATAAAATGGGTTTTAGGGACAATTTGTACAATATTATTAAATCATATGTATCTGACAGCAGAGCTGTCACAAATCAGTGAGATTTAAATATTTTTTTGATTTAATTACTTTTTTTGATTTAAATACTTTGATATTAAATCCTTTTTCAGAAAATTATTTTTGATTTATGATTTAAATCTTTTTAAAAAGTATCTTTGATTTTTTACTGAAAAATTAAGATTTAAATCTTTTCAAAATGACTTAAATCTCTAAAAATATTTAAATATTTTTAAAATCATTTAAATCTTTCTAAAAAGATTTAAATCTTTTTACATAGCCTGTCTATTCCTGTCGATTAGTGTCCGTGCATTGCATTTGCTTTGTATTTAACGCATTGTCGAGTCGTCGCATCGCAAGTTTCAGGTGCCTTATTGTTACCAGGATAACCATAGAAGTAATGCAGGAATCTGATATACTAATGCCTAAAGCTGAAGAGGTACTGAATCCCTACGCACCCCTCAGATGATTCGGATTATCCTGAATATAAAAATACAGAATTTAAAACTGCACCCACAAAACAATTGAATATTAGAACCAGTTTCGCCAAGCCAAAAACTATATCTCAAGAGCAGTTTGAATTATTCAGTTTGTTGTTAATTTTATGAGCGCGGTTTCTATAGTTAACAATCAATATCTTGTGCAGTTATTCGATGAAATGAGGTTATATGTAATGTGACGAACTACAATTATAAAAGAAATTGCAGTATTAAAAAACAACATGGTGGAAGAAGGGTTCATCTAAGTATATTAAATTAATTCACGGGGCAAGAGAACTTAACCAATATGTACAACTTTCTAAAACTTTTTGGAAGTCTAAATTATCTTTATTTCTTTACAAGTTAAATACTTTGTTGTCCGGGGTATAAAGTACACAAAAAAAATTATTTTTAGGATAATAGACAAACCCAAAATATTTTAGAAATTAAATATTTAGGATTAACTATAGATAATGAACTTAGTTGTAGTTGGGCGGAACATATAAATCATTTATCCGTTATTGCAGTTGATGAGTGCCTTATTTAAAAACAAACAGTATTTGTCATATTGGAGCAACATTAATTTGTACAATGGTCATACAGTAGCTAAGTAAAACAGACAGAGACCCTAGTTTTTAACTAATCCTCTTTGTCACAGATTCTTGTAACAGTAGGTACACAATTAGTTTGGCATGAACCATGAATGCCTTGGCTTTCCCAGTAAGAAACTTGGCGTACTGTGTGTCATTAAACGAGAACTAAATCTTTTAAATCCAACAAAAAAAATTTCAATAATAATTTATTAGGTATCAAGAAAAATATTACAGATTGAATCAAAACATGTCTGAATATTACGGATTCGTAGAAACGCGAACAAATTCTAGTCCGCGACAGTTTTTCTCTGTTACTTAAAAAAAAAGCAAATAATTCCGTCCTAAATCATCATTAGATCCCATTTATAATGGTCGATTTCAAATCATACCAATAACAACTACAGAACTACAAAATTTAAATATTACATAGTCCTGGAACACAGCCGTATCTAAACTTAGGTCCATTCACTTAGAGTGGCGGCACTCGACAACTGTAACACGGATGGCAGGACCATAAGAGCGTAATAAATTAAAAGCCATGTTCACACTCAAGGAAACATAAAAATCCAACTTATGTTTGTCGCTTGTCTTCATTTAGGCGTAAATGAGATCCGTTCAAATTTGGAACTTTGTTAATGAGGTGTTTAGAATTTAGACACTTAGATTTAATGGTGTCATATATAAGGTGACACTGATGAAGATGACTTTATGTGTTTGAGCATAATAGTACAGAGTGTGAACTAGTAAACTAACTATGTGATATGTCGAAGTTAACATAAATAAAGGATATTGTTAAAAACGTAATATAACTTACAAATACCTACCCGGTCTAGCAACTTTAAATGGTGGAGAAAATATTTCCCGACTACTGCTTTTTACTGACAGTTTTACAATGATAAATTCACTCCTACAATAAAACGTCCATTTGACAT
This sequence comes from Polydrusus tereticollis, assembly GCA_963920685.1. Lineage (NCBI taxonomy): Eukaryota > Metazoa > Arthropoda > Insecta > Coleoptera > Curculionidae > Polydrusus > Polydrusus tereticollis. The sequence continues at coordinate 4,765,719 of OY987331.1, forward strand.
TTGCATTTTTATCACTTTGACATCGATAAAACCCTCTCCAGCTAAAAATTAAATGGTAAAAACCTCTCCAGCTCAAAATCGCGTAGCTTTTCTTTTTCATTGCTCGGCAACCTGACATATTGTTACAAATTAATTTGATGCTGTCAAACATTTTTTTAGTGAAGAATAATTTTTTTTTAGTATCTATTCATGTCAAAATTCGTGAATGTCTCTAGCTTTCTAATCTTTTTTAAGATCGGATAAACTTTTATAAACTCTAACTAGATCATTTTGTAGCAATTTAAACTCGAACAAACGGTAATAGATAAAAACGCTCCAGCTTCGCTGTCGCGTTTCATCATTTCGTTTGTTCTCGTTGGATTGATAAGCAATCTAGTTTTCGTAAAAAATAAAAGTTTATCCGATAAAAAAAAAGCTCTTGTGGTTTTACGTATGACATATATTTATGAAGTAAAGGCGCCCCAACGATTCCCAACAGCTATTTTAAAAACCATACTAACAAAGCTGACATGAAGATATAACACAGGTAGATTGTGATTAGTTTAATGCGTAGCGGTAAAGTAATTTGTTGCAAAAATGTTCCGTCGAAGTTGCAAAAATAAGTCTGATGATTTTTGTTACATTTGCGCGGTCACTTTATTGTGAAAAAGTACAAGAGAAGTATTACTAACTTCGTTACAATCGCGTATTTTGCATACTTTAAGGTAAAACTCGGAAATCAGGATGAATCTTGGGCACCGCATGTTGTTTGTAAGATTTGCCAAGAAGCTGTAAGGAACTTGATTAAAGGAACAAGGAAATACCAATTACAATAATAATGTAAGCATATAACTTGTCAAAAATTCCACGACGCCAATGGTCGTGACCAGTGTAAAGCAACCACAAATCCATGAAGATCTTTGTGAAGAAAATCTCAGTCCAATTTCGGCATTACTTAATTCTTGCCTGGCAATGTGCGCCACAGTCGACTATCGAAAACTATCGGTAGGAATCGCAAATTAAACTACTCTATTTTACTTCATAAACATTTTGAATTATGTTTATTATTAACCCTACAATGCATGATATTTAAATTTTTCTTTAAAAACAATACGGTGAAGATATTCTTTTTGTACTATACCTTATCAATACCTAAACACAAAAACACACTTCTGTACACTCAGTATACAGCTTTTCTAACATATCATATCCTTACGCATACCGCTGGTGAGGAGAAAGCCCAAGAACCATACCTTTGCAACATTGAACGTCATAATACCAGAACTTTAAAACACATTGTGTGTCTAAATATTATGTCCGAAATCAGACCAGTGCCCCATAATGTTGATATCCCTATACCGGTGGAACCACAAATTTCACAAAGTGCTAGTGATAATGATGAAGATGACGAACTCTTAGCTATTGCAGAGACTGATGTGTTTCGACCTCCTTCTTCAAGTCAAAATGTAACTCAGGAAAAAAGAAAGCATTCAACACCAGGTAACAAGAATGCTCTTCATGAAAGTCTAGTTGATCCTGAAAAAGTATTATTATCTCCACTCCATATTAAACTTTTGTTAAAGCGTTGGACAAAACAGGTCGATGTTTCCAATTCTTGATTGAAAAATTTCCCTGTCTATCAGAAGCGAAGATTAAAGAAGGAATCCTTTTTGGTCCGCAAATAATAACGCTAATGAAAACTGATGAGTTTAAAGCGGTTATGAACAGCACCGAAAAAATGCTTGGAAGGCTTTTAAGGATGTCGTAAATAAACTTCTGGGAAATAATAAAGACCCAAGTTATGTGAACAATGAGGGAAAAAAAGTGGAAAAATTTAAGGAATTAGGTTCCAATATGAGCATACAAATTCACTTTTTACACACATATTCGGACTATTTTCCTGCAAACCTTGGGCAGAGCAGGGCGAGCGTTTTCACCAAGACATTAAAGAAATGGAGAAGAGCTATCAGGGACGATGGGATACAAAAATGATGGCGGACTATTGTTGGATATTGAAGAGGGATGCTTCTATAGCCGAATATAAGAAAAAACACCGAACAGAGTCTCTCGGGCAAAAGAGAAAGATTTTCTAAGACGAGCAAAGAGTAGTTCGTTTTACAATCAGAGACAACGAATTATCAAAATTTAGTTAAAAATTCAATTCAAATTCAACAAGGTGTAAAAACGCAGGCCTATGTAATTCATCATCCAAGTGAATATTAGATGTAGCAACACTATAAGATAGCAAACTTTAGACAGTAGACAGTATCAACATCAAGTACATTAACATTAATCTTTAAGAAAAAGGCTATCGGAGCTGAACGTAAAAGCGAGCCGGCTACAATGCATCAAAAGAAATAAAGACGTTTCAATGGGATATAATCCGTCAATACATCTGAGGTCCTGTAACCCAACAAAGTGACAATGTCGCCTTTGGCACTTTTAAAGATCTTTTTCATCATGGCCGGTAATAGATTAGACTCTTCTTTTCCTCTTTGTTTAATTTTAGAAGTATGTGATCTGCACCAACAACAACTTCTTAGAGGTAAATTGAACGTCTGAAACAGCAAATTTAGTTGAAACTACATGGCATGGTCACAAATACAACTTTAATTTAGCTAGAGCCATAATTCAGAAAAAATGCAATGCGAAATTTACTTGAAATATTGGATAATTTAGATGGAAGTGATCAAGATATAATACGGCGTAAAATTTACAAGTTATACGAGGAACAAAGCGTGCATACATTAGATAATTTAATTAAGAGGCTTGAAAAAGATGAAACCGGCGTTAAATGTGGCAGAACAACGTTATCGAAGTGTATCCAACACATGGGTTTTAGATTTAAACAAATTAACAAAAGACAAGTTTTAATGGAATCTACTAGAATTCGGGAATTGCGATCCGAATATCTACAAAAAATTAGGATTTACAGAGATCAGCAAAGGCCGATTATTTACTTGGACGAAACCTGGCTCGACACATATGATACCCCGGAAAAGGGTTGGGTTGACTCAAGCGGCAAGTGTAAAACAAGCGCGCCATCAAAAAGAGGGAAACGAATTACGATTTTGCATGCTGGATCTAAAGACGGATGGATTCCAAATGGACTTTCTCTGTCTGCAAAAACATTAAAGATTCTTCTCTGGATTACCATGATGACACCACTGCTGATTTATTTAAAGATCGGTTTAAAAACAAGCTAATTCCAAATATACCTCGGAATAGTAGGCAGTTGACCAAGACTCTCTCCTCAAATGACACAAAAGCAACAATCCAAAACTACATGTATGATAATGCCATTTATTTTCAGGAAGATTACATCAAAAGGCAATTAATTGAGATTTTACAAAGTTTAAAACTACAAAAGAAATACTTCCGTGAAAATTAGGCAAAAAATCTAGGGCATACAGTTTTAAGGCTTTTATCATACCATTGCATATTTAATCCCATCGAACATGTTTGGCACCAACTGAAATCTGCCATTCGTCTTAACAATATTTGCCCTACTATTAACTCCAGTGTACTTGAGCTTATAGAAACTGAAGTTTTTAACATCCCTTCACAAAGTTGGGCAAACTTTGTTACACATGTTGAAAAAGTGGAAAAATCCTATATCCATATAAACAATATAGCACAAATAATAATTAGAACAGATGATGATAGCGATAGTGATATTGATACATTAAGTGAATAATTATTATAAGAACCGAACAATTTGTATATTTTTGTAATCATAAATATAATCTTTAATAATAAAATAACTTGTCATTTCACATTTAAACATAAATAAAATATTATTTAATGTCTTACTTATTTTTATTACAAACCATGATTAAATTTTCTAAGCAAAATACGGACCTGTTCGGCCATATTTCAATCTTATAGCTGGCCCGGGTCTTTCCTAATAGGGATCAGTTAGTCACTTTCTTATATCTCTGAACTGACTTTACTCCTGAGATACATTGGGCTCGCACATATTTTCCATGATTTACACACGATTAAACAAACGCTGTATTACACACGAAGTGAGAACAATTACCAAGCTTAAATGTATATACAGTATTTAGAGTATAATTTGCTTTATGGGATTAACCCTCTCATTTTGAATCAGGTAAAGATTGGTTTAAAATCACCAAACTATTACTTTAATAATGAAATTACGTCTTCCGGATTTGCAGTTTACTTTAAGATATTTTTAAGTACGGACCATAATTTACCTGCATTTATTCATTCATTCATTGTTTGTTTATGGCCACCCTTGGATAATCCCATTCAAAGGCAAAGTGTAACTTTCTTATATCTCTGGACAGGCTTTACCTATACCTATTAAATTATAGAATTTAGTCAAGCAACATTAGGCTTGTTCAAAAATCAATGGCCAAATTCAAAATTTAATTGACAGACTGGAAATGATCGTTCGGAGATGGTAATTTGACTGTGTTGGAACAAACCTATATTATCAGCAAACTCTAAAGATGTAAAATGAAATAGGAATTTGGGTATTGGTGCAAATTAAGTGTCCTCTTCTACCCTAATCTCTCCCTTAAAAGGGGCTCGTGTATCATTACAGGCTCTACTCATTGTATGGGCATGTCCCATAGTGATACCATTGTTTACCTCTCATGTCTCAAGAATCGGCTTTGTCTTCATTGTTTGCAAAGAAATGGGTATCGAATGCTCTATTTTTGGTTAGGTTACAGAAAACAGAATATTTATACACGTTGCCCTTTTTGTGTAACTTAGGCCATTTAAGCTTTATGGGACTTTCAGCCTGAGGAATTTATGGGTGAATGAGGCCAATAAAGTTTTTCACTTGATTATTTTTTAGAAGCTACACATAGGGACTAGAGCAAAATTTGCAACGAGCTATGAACAAAATGACTTCATCAGAATGAGAATGGAAAGCAGCAGATGGTGACCTAAAACATTGTAACAAATCTACTGGGACTCGGGACCACTTTAACTAACAACAAATCTTCTTGTAGTTAAGTAAGTTTATAGATACTAAATTATAAGTGAAAACACTGAAAACCTACTTTTTATATTAAATTTGTATTTTATGTTTTTTTATTGTAAGCTTTTCTAGTAATGTTCATTCTTTAGCGGAGGCAAAAGCACCGAATTAAATGATCAAGATTATTATTATTTTTAATGCACTTAACTGACATTCAGCCTTATGATCAAACACACAAGTTAACTCTAGACGCTAACTTCAAAATTACCTATTTATTACCTGAAATATTAACAAGTAGGCTTTTTTCGGTTCTTGTCATGGAAACGGTACGTTAAAAGTTAACTTGTGTGTTTGACCATAGGGCTGATATAATAATTATTTAATAAAAGTATAGTTTTCTTCCTGACTGAAACAGCAATTGACAATGTACACAATTTTGATTTCAATAATACTGACATTTTGGATCATTAGGCAAATTATAAAAAAATAAATATAAAAAAGAAATATTCATATTAAGAAAAATTAAAATAACCTAAATTTCAGAGCCGACACTTATAACCTTAGTGCTATTTGCAGTAATTTAGTTACCTAATATGTTGCACACTTTTACCATAAACATTTCGCACAATAATAGAAATAAGAGAAAATCCATCCTAAATAGGTCTTCCCATATAAAATACTTATTCCATACCTACCCTCCTACCAATAAAATTAAAACCTGAAATTAGTGCTGTTATAGATCTCAATAAATAAACTTAGGAATATCAGTGACTGTGTAAAAACAAAAGGTTTTTTTTTATAATAATTAAATGTCCTTCTCTAATTTTCAAATATTTTGTGGTTGTGATGATGGCTTAAATTCGAAATAAACCGAAATGTCAACTTTTATTCATATTATATGATCTATTAACCCACAAAACTAAAAATAAAAAATTATTTAATAATATTATTTAATCAACAAAAAACTCACCACCGATAAACATATGATAGGTATTTTACCACTATTATCTATTTTTTTTGTTCTCATATTATTTTTTAAGAAATATATAACAACATCCAGCATACTTACCTTTTTATTTTTATTTTGTGAATATATTTAAAAATAAATTTTTCTTGTCACGTTCATTCTTTAGCAGAGGCAAATTATCATAATTATAATTATTTCTTATGCACTTAATTGACATGATAATGATTATTTAATAATATTAATTAATCAAAAAAAAACATTACCGATAAACATATGATAGGCTTTTTACCACTGTCATATATTTTGTTTGTTCTCATATTATTTTTTAAAAAATATACCAACAACAGCATACCGAAGTATTAAAACTTTAAAAAGACAAAGGCTGATATATAATTAAATTGCCTCGTTTTTTTTTTATTTTTACATTTAACTATGTGTAACAAGGCCTTTGTCTAATTTTGTTGTTCACCCCATTTTAAATTAAAAAGTAAACGAATATGAAATAATAAATAAAATTTAGTTCCACTCTCAGGGGTAACTGACAAAGCACCTAAACCTAGTCTTGTAAACACAGTCCAAAATCCAAAAAGAAACCGAAACGGCAAAAGCTGTTATAATAATTTTCCAACGGGAATGATTATTGCTTTAGATAACACAAATATCCTTGAGGAGTATGAACTTCAGTACGCCATATTCCAGGAAAATTTAGTCGCTGAAGGCCAGGCCAAACTTTTTCGAAATAAAATAACTTCTCGGAAAGATGATGATGATGAACCAGAATGGTTACCCTCATTAGTAAACAGACATCAAGAAGCAAATTTAAATGATAAATAAATACATGCAAATGAGGTACACAGTAAAGAAAATGATGAAGCGAATGAAATAAGAAATGAAACTGAAGATCTGATGAATGGATCAGTTGAAAATAGAAAACGAAGAAAAGTACCTACCTATACCTAATCAATGGAGAAAGAACAAAAATAAAGAGTTAAAAATGATGGAAGAGAACTATTTGGGATACTTAAGATCTACCTATGGAACCATCAAACAAAACGTGGAAAGTACTGCTCGAATTTTAAATTTTACTGTAACAATCCTGAAAAATATATTTTTGGAAATTATTATTCTTTCTTTAGTGGGACACTCTGTATATTAATTTGCATTAAAACAATTTCTAGACACAGTTTAAGAATTTTGATATCTCTTACCTTGAGTGATAGGAACAGGTATCTAAAACACGTAAATCACATAATAGGAATTCCAAAAGATCTTATCTCACAAATATATTATAATGTCTTAAATATTTTAATGGGATTATTTAATATAGCCCTTTTAAAATTTGTCTTCAACTTATTTAAAATATTGTCAATCGCCTTTTTACAAACTACTTTTTTAGGTGTCCTGAAAAACTTACCTAAATGGGATACGACCTGTAAAAATTAAGGCATTGATACTCACCTTTTGTATTTTTATTTTGTGACTATCTTTAAAAATCAGTTTTCTTGTAATGTTGGTTCTTTAGCGAAGGCAAAAGCACCTAACCAAATTATCATAATTATTATAATTTTTTATGCACTTAACTGACATTATAATAATTTTATTATTTTAAAATATTATTTAATCAAAAAAATACACCACCGATAAACATATGATAAGCTTTTTACCACTGCATTATATTTTGTTTGTTCTCATATTATTTTTTAAGAAATATACTAAAATCAGCATAGTCATAATATAAGGTTGCCTTCTTCAAAATCTACTAAACAACAAACTGAATGATTTCCTTAAATTTTACATTCACATTTCATATTTTACTATAACAGATACCTTAAAAATTCCGCGCTCCAACCCTATCGTTCTTATAGTCTTGTAGCGCTTAAGTATGCGTGTGAAGCAATGCTACAATGAATTTTCTTGCTCATACGCCCCTCGAGTGTTCGTGTCGAGCGTCGGCGTTCGTGGTAAAAAGGTTATTTAGTCAGTCATCAAGCAGAAATTGGCAGCGACCTCGCATTGATAAATTTAATTCTGTGTTTGTTTTAAGAGTACGTCGACTTTTCGCTTTTTTTTAATTGGCACTTGTTGGATGCTTCCGAAGTACGATCCTGATTGTGTCTTATTGCGATTAATGATTAATTCTAGTGAATAAGAACACAGCAGTGTAGAGGGTATACATTAGTGGTGTACTTAGATTAATTTAAAAAACCTATCCAGGTAGATATCTACCTAATAAACAGAACAAGGTATTCTACATGCCAATGAACCTTGGCCTCACACTTTATTTCGCATGCGGAAATAAATACATTTCCGAGCAATTTTCCAACTCTTGAACTATAGTTTCCAAACACCAGGTATAAGTAAACAGGAATAAGGCGGATCCTTCCATGCTCTTACACAAAGTCGATATTATCGCATTCTCACTACGCAACTCCACATAAAACTGACAAACGAAAAGGTGGAGCCACAGGACACTCCCACAGAGTTTCAGGGGCCCACCCAGTTAAGTCTTTACCTGCTTGACAACTCTAGTCGGCACCCGAGCGACGGCGAAAACAACCATGTTGGTCCCAGCTGACATGCTGGCCGCTCAATCGAAAATGCTATACCAAATTAACAAATATTATGGGGAAAGAGTGCAAACCAGAATGGGAACAATAGCGAAAACGATCCGCGAAGTGTGTAAAGTGGTACAAGATGTGTTAAAAGAAGTGGAAGTGCAAGAACCGAGGTTCATATCGTCACTGACAGAGTGCAATGGGAGGTACGAAGGCCTGGAAGTGATTTCTCCCGTCGAATTTGAAGTGGTTTTGTATCTTAATCAGATGGGAGTGTTCAATTTTGTCGACGATGGGACCTTACCAGGCTGCGCCGTGTTAAAATTGAGTGATGGACGAAAACGTTCCATGTCGCTATGGGTGGAATTTATTACAGCGTCCGGTTACCTTTCCGCAAGAAAAATCAGATCGAGATTTCAAACTCTAGTCGCTCAAGCCTGTGATAAATGTTCCTATAGAGATTCGGTAAAGATGATCGCTGATACAACCGAAGTAAAACTACGCATTAGAGAAAGGTACATTGTTCAAATAACTCCAGCTTTTAAGTGTTCCGGTGTGTGGCCGAGATCAGGGGCGCATTGGCCACTACCCCACATTCCCTGGCCTCATCCCAGCCTCGTCGCCGAAGTCAAAACCGAAGGATTCGATCTATTAAGCAAAGAAAGTATTTCAGCTCAAGGTAAACAATCTGCGATGGAAGGCGATGCTTGGGTTTTGTCCTTCCTGGAGGCAGAAAATAGACTTCTTCAGGGAGGATGCAGGCGACGATGTCTAAGCATCCTTAAAACCTTACGAGATCGCCATCTGGATCTTCCTGGTAATCCTGTGAGCAGTTACCACTTAAAAACTCTTCTCCTGTATGAATGCGAAAAACATCCACGAGAAGCTGAGTGGGATGAGTCGTGCATCGGAGATAGAATTAATGGCATTTATTTGCAACTTATTTCCTGTCTCCAATGTAGAAGGTGCCCACACTATTTTATTCCTAATTTGGACCTGTTCAAAGGCAAATCACCTAGTGCTTTGGAGAATGCAGCTAAACAAGTATGGAGACTTACCAGAGAACTGCTTACTAACAGCAGGTGCTTAGAGAAGCTTTAAATTACCGTGGGTTTTTGGCATTTAAATTATCAATGGGTTAGAAACTTGTGTTTCTAGTTTTTTTACAAATAAAAATACAGTTGATTGCAGTTATTCAAAAACGCAAATATCTTAACGTGCTTTTCATTTAAACAGTATCGTATATACGATTAAGATTAAGGCTAGTCATAAGTTAAATGTAAATAGGAGAAGAAGCTATCAGCTATTATATCAACTGCTCAAGTTTTAATAATTATATAAAAATATATTTGATATTTTATTATTTAGCAAGTACCACCAAAGGTTTTTTAATTTATCCAAAACTGCACATATAAGGCTTGATTTAAATATTGTGTTGCTCTAACTAGATACGTATCTAAGGCCAAATTTCTTCAACGAATATGTGAACTCTTTGTGCCATATCTAAACCTTAGGTATATTACGTACCTTTAAACCCTAAAAAACTTTTCCTGACAGTAGAGACTGAACTGGCATTTAAGCAATTTGATTTTATATATCTGTATATTATGTATAATGTATTTAAATAACTATATTATGTACCTATACTTTAATTTTATTGTATTTTTTATTTTGTATATAGAAAAATTTAAATTATTTGACTGAAAGCTTTATTATTAATGTTTTAATTAGATCTGTATTTTTTGAAGACTGGTTTGTAGACTACGATTGGTTGATATAGGTTTAGGTTGTTGAAACTATTTTTTAAAAATGTTTTTTTAAACCTACCAAATAAATAATTAAATTTTTAATTATTGATTCATAGTTTTATTTCATTTGGATAAAAGAGTTAAAAAGAATTAGTTCCACAGAAGATATAATTGATAAAAATAAATATATTACGATATGTATGTTCTGATATATACCATGATATCTATAAAATATTAAAGAATAAAATAAAAACATATAATGTAAAAAATAGAAAATATTACAATCGATTATCGTTAGGGGTGTGGTTAGCGTGATTTCCAAATTTATTTCTGGGAATATCATGGTACAAAGTCACAAGGTAAAATCAGTATTACCTTTTTTAGGTTAGTTTAGGATATCATACGAATGATTGGTTTTATAGCTTTGGAATGTTTTTTTTTTTAATAATTACTAACTAATTAGCCAATTGTAATTATCTATACATACTAGTGTTACAAGGTTTAGGTTTTTTATTGTTGTAATCCTAATGCAATAAAATAACTAATTAAATAGGTACTTATTAAATTTAAGGCCATTTTGTTACAAGCGTTTCCGTACTTATTTAGACATCAGGATAATATTATTAGAGACAAAACAACACACTCCTTTTTAATTACCTTCATGACCAGGTATACAAACGTATTTTAATTTTATGAAAATAAGATTTTATATTGCATTGACTTTGATTATTTGCTATATTTAAAAATAAGACTGCTTTAAATATGTTAATTAGTTAATCTGCGAGAAAATTATTGAAGCTTCACATTTGCTTTATTTTTATACGAAATTTGCATCTTCACAGAGTGCTTAAAGCTTCTTTTATCAACAACTAAATCACACATAACAAACATCAGTTTAAGTAAGATACTTAAATTAATTTATTTGAGTCTTTTTTTATAAACATGTTATTGCAGGATGCATGTAACTCCTTGGCCTATTTGAAGACTTTACGTTGATACTCCTATAAATGGGTTTAGGTACTCTTTGCCGATATTATGTAAATCAAAAATGTTAAATTTTTAATTTTTGTCTTGTTTATTGGGTTTTTAGGTCATATTTAAAGAAATAAAGGTTTGGTTTAAGTTGACGTTTCGGTTTATATTACATTAAACCATCTTCAGAACTACAATTACGCAGGAAAATGTGATTATTAACTAATTTTTAGGATTAAAAAGTAGACATACCTCTATATAAATCTTAGCACTATCACTTCTATTTTTACATGTTTAACTATGTGGTAACTATGCAAGACTGATTTTATGAAGGGATTCTTTATGAGGGAGGGTAGGTACATTTATTAAAAATTTTAACTCAACTCGTTGAAATGTCTTCTGGTTTGGCATAGTACGATTAGGAGATCTTTCGTGATATAACCTTCTGGGTTCTAAAGCATTGCAAGACGCAAGACCATAAACCAGATGCATATCTGCATACTCAATAAGCGTGTATTCCATAGTTCTAATTTAATTCACAATTAAATTCACCACGAAATCCAGAAATCAGTAAATTAATATCGAAGTAAAGGAGCAATGTGTCAGCGATGTGAAAGATAACAAGTTCTAAAATGCAGGATATTTTATTTATTTCGTACCATAGTAACGCTTGCAACAACAATACTTTGTTTTGGTGCCGATAAATAAATAAAAGGCACATCTTTTGCGAACATAGGTCTTCTACAACTATTCGTTTATTATTATTTTTCTCGAAAACGGTTCATTTTATCGACAATAAACAAGAGTACCTTTTTTTTTTAGTCTGAGGTGCAAGCTACCCAGATTTATTTTTTTAAAGTCTTTATCATACAGGGTGATAAAAATTTAAGAATTAATTTGTAAAGCTGAGTCCGCCCCTGGTAAACCAAAAATGCTAAATATGTTTCAAGGATACGATTTTAAGAGGCCCTTACTACTGTCCATCACATTAAATTTTTATTGAAGTACCTATATTAAGTACTTTGAAAGTTATTCAAGAAAAACCGACTTCCAGCAGAATCCTTCAGGGGCACAGGGCCTGGAAGCAAAAAATTTCAGTCAGTTTTGCGTATGTTATCACTAATTTTTGAATTTTGAAAAATTCTTTTATTCGGAAGAAAACGACATCAAAATTACAAGAATTATTGTCTCTATATCCAAGCATGATTCGCATGTACTTCAGACTTCAGCTTCTAATCATAACTTGCAGTTCATAAAAAACCTTTCAATAGACGTTTAAATATCTAAAATAGCATTAGTTACATTAATTTTGCAATCATTTATGATATTTAAATCCAGAGTCTTGCAATGACTTTTTTCGATGAAAAATTATCGGATGAAATAAAAAGAAAAATTGTCATTAAATTAAATAGTATTGATGTCGATGTTGATCGAAATCGAACGCGTCCAGTCATACAAATATCTGGGATGCCGGGTTAACGAAGATTGGGATGGTAGGCAGGAGGTTCGTGCCCGAATTGAGCAGGCCAGAGCTTCATTTGTGAAAATGAAGTCCTTGTTGTGCTGCCGAAGGTTGTCGCTCTCCGTTCGAATTAGAGTGCTACGTTGCTACGTCTTTAGTATTCTCTATTATGGAATTGAGGCGTGGACTCTGACAGACGCCATGTGCAAGAAGTTGGAAGCTTTCGAGATGTGGACATATCGACGGATGTTGAAAATGCCCTGGGTGGACAGAGTGCGCAATGTGGATGTACTCACAAGAATGTCAAAAGAGCTTGAAGTCATGCTCACACTTAAAGAACGAATATTTCGGACACATTCTCAGAAACGAAAAATACAGACTTCTCAAGTTGGTAATAGAAGGAAAGATCGAAGGCAAGAGAGGACCCCCGGTCGTCGAAGAACATCGTGGCTGAAGAACCTGCGACAATGGTATGGCGAAACCACGAAAAATCTCTTTAGAAAAGCAGTCGACAAGTACAGATAGCGCTGATGATTGCCAACGTTCGCAGAGGACAAGGCACTTAAGGAAGAAGAAGAAGAAGTAATGATGATGAAGATTGCGTCCCTTATCACTAATTTTTGAATTTTGAAAAATTTATTTATTCCGAAAAAACACAAACCGAATCATTGCCTTAGGTCTGTATTGTTATTGTACCTATTAGTCTACGTCTAAGCATGATTCACATGTACTCTGGCAATTGCAGCTCCTAATCATGACTTAGGTACAGTTCATAGAAAACCTTTGTGATTAGAAATCAATAAATGTTGAAATATCTGAAAAAGCATTTCATAAATTTCGCAATCATATTTACGGTATTTATTTAAATCCAGAGTCTGCTGCAAAGGCTATTGTCGATGAAAAAATATCGGATGAAATAAAAATAAACATGGCCCTTAAATTAAACAGTATTGATGATGAATATCGTCCGAAACGTATACATGTAAAAGATATGAATAGGTACCTTATGATCTATGAGCCTGCGGGAACATATACAGAGTGGCAAAAAAGTCGCGCATAATGCCTGTAACTTTTGAATTACCTCGTATACGAAAAAGTGACCTTTATCAAAGTTGTTCAGTAAATTATTCCCCACATTTCTACCTGCATGAATTTTTTCTGTCATTTGTGGTTTGGTTGCCAAAGAGACTAACTTACTTTTTTTAAATGGATCACCCTGCATAATTATGATTGCATATTTGGATTCTACTGGGAAAACTCTGAATTTTTTGTATTTCAAATTTTTACCTATCTACAAGTGTTTCTAAGATAATGACAGCTCAAAAATGAAAAACTTCCTAATTATAATTATTTCTACCTAATAGGTACCCACCAGTTGAGTTAAGGTGTTTTCATGACAGCGACCTAAGAGGTGTCAATTCTGAGTTCCTGTTTAATTTTCTGTTGACTGATTTCTAATTTGTTTACACTATGATTCATCTGAATGAGAAACAACGAGTTGAAATTTTAATAATGAACGGTTACGGAAATATAAAGAGATCGCAGAGATTAACTTTTCAATGAATTATATCCAAATAGGCCTCCCATAAATCAGTCAACGGTAGTAGAGTGGTAAAGAAATTTCGAGAAACAGGCAGTGTTAGAAAAGCCGCTAGATCAGGTCGACCTAAAACAGCAACCGGGGGAGATAAAGCTTTGGATATCATGCTCTCAATACATGAAAATCCAACACAATCATCCAGGCCAATGGCAATGGATTTTAATGTGTCTCATCAGTCAGTAAAAAATTTGTTTAAGCAGGAGAAGTTGCATCCCTACAAGATAAAGTTGGTGGACGAGTTAGACGAGAACGATTTTGATAGATGAGCTGAATTTTGTGAGCTGATGATGGAAATATGCAATACCGCTAATAACTTCGCAACGAATATCATTTTCTCGGATGAAGCTATTTTCCATTTAAATGGCAACTTGGCAACAGTTAATAGACACAATTATCGTTATTGGTCTGCTGAGAATACTCACTGGTTCCAGAAAGGTCATACTCACAGGCCCGAAAAAGTTAATGTTTAATATTTGGGCGGGCCGGCATAGTTAGTAGACATATTTTGGGACCTTTTTTCATAGATGATAATTTGAATGGCGAAAAATATCTGGACCTCCTCAGGAATCACATAATTCCTTCTCGCAGAATGGTTTTCCGTGTGTAAATAATGGCATAAACGAACAGGTATGGTTCCAGCAAGATGGAGCACCTGTGCATTATGCGGCAAATGTTAGACAATACATAAACCAACAATTTCCAGGACGTTGGATAGGCAGAAGAGGTGTTATTGACTGACCAGCGCGATTCTCGGACTTAACCCCGCTAAACTTCTTTTTGTGGGGACACTTAAAAAACAAAGTCTATACGTTAACCGTCCAAATAACTTAGAATCTTTAAAAGTCAGAATTAGTGTTGAAATTCGGGCCATTCCAGAGGACTTCCTTTTAAACGTTGTAGACGAGTTCAGGGATCGACTGGCGCTCTGCTTAGCAAAAAATGGTGGTCATTTTGATCACCTGATCCACTGAAAAGGTTTCACTTGTTTATTATTCCGATGTTAAGTTGTTCAATTTTCTACGCTATTTATTTTGTTATTATACAGTTACAATTTTAAATAAATAAAAATTTGAAATATAAAAAAATTCAGAGTTTTCCCAGTAGAATCCAATTATGCAATCATATGCAAGGGTGTTCCATTTAAAAAAGTAAGTTAGTCTCTATGGCAACCAAACCAGAAATGGGAGAAAAAATTCATGCAGGTAGAAATGTGGGGAATAATTTGCTGAACAACTTTCATAAAGGTTACTTTTTTGTATACGAGGTAATTTAAAAGTTACAGGCATTAGGCGCGACTTTTTTGCCACTCTGTATATTCAAATATTGTCAATATAAGGACCACCCTAATGTACATGGTAAAATTTACCTGCGCTTTACACTTTATCGGCCTTAGTAATGACGTTTTATATTACGGGGTGTTCTGAAGCGAAGAACTACAGGTTAGTTCATGTTAGTTCTCCACTAACGGCCAAGATTTTCATGGCGTGTGGCATTTTAGAAATCTGAGAGGGGTTGTTTTTAACGTGGCACTCCACTTATCAACACCTTGTATGCGCGCGAGTTTTGAATGGTACACATCAATCCTGGGCTCCGGCGTCTTCGCTATCAGTAAAAACTAAAGCCTCAGCAATATTAAAAAAACCTCCTGATATTCCCCTTGATTTATGTCTCTTCCTCTATAATAAATTTTAATTATTCCACCCAAACAAAGAACAGTTTCATTAAAAGCGCCAAATAGCATAACGAACCCTTCAACCCCTAACCCATCGCCCTAACCTCCAAACCGGTGTAATATAGCTTTAAAATTATTATAATGCACATCCGCTTTTATCAAAACTGGCAGCTCGCTGTCAGAAAACAGGGCCGCCAACGTTCATAAAATAATCACTGCGGCGCATAATCGTCCACCATTGGTTGTCAGGGGCGGTCTCAATTCACAACATGCGCCAGCCCAAAAGAGGAGGGATCCTTCTCTTCTCACCTGGCATCGACGCTGAATCGCTGAACGCAGTGTATGTCGTTCCGCGAGCTTTGTTCGATCCGTCATAGTCTTTGTGTTAATAAAATTCATAAAGTGGTGTAGTTAGGAGGAGAAAATTACCATTTGACCCCCACCATTAACCATTTTTTGAAAGGAAAATACATTTTCATCACCGTGGCTCCTGCTGAAAGACGAGGCTCCAGTAGCCCTCCAACAGCTAACATGCTTGTGCCGCCTGATATGTTAGCGGCCCAATCCAAGATGGTTTATCAACTTAACAAGTATTACACCGAAAAAGTGCAAGCAAGAAAATTGACCAGCGCAAAAACCATACAGGAAGTGTGTCGTGTCGTGCAGGATGTGCTTAAAGAAGTTGAGGTGCAAGAACCGAGATTTATCTCATCCCTGACGGACTACAATGGTCGTTATGACGGACTAGAAGTTATATCTCCAACGGAGTTTGAAGTGGTGATTTACCTGAATCAAATGGGAGTGCTAAATTTTGTGGACGATGGGACTTTGCCGGGTTGTGCAGTGTTAAAACTTAGCGACGGACGTAAGCGCTCCATGTCCTTGTGGGTCGAGTTCATAACAGCGTCAGGTTACTTATCCGCTCGTAAAATGCGTTCGAGATTCCAAACTCTAGTTGCACAAGCTTGTGATAAATGTTCCTATAGAGACTCTGTTAAAATGATAGCGGATACCACCGAGGTTAAGTTAAGAATCCGTGAAAGATTCATCGTACAGATCACCCCCGCCTTTAAGTGTACAGGGTTGTGGCCACGATCGGCATCACACTGGCCTTTACCCCAAATTCCATGGCCACATCCCAACCTTGTGGTCGAGGTCAAAACCGAAGGGTTCGATCTTCTCTCCAAGGAGTGCATTGCTCTTCAAGGAAAGCAATCAGCGATGGAAGGTGACGCATGGGTGCTCTCATTTATTGAAGCCGAGAATAGATTGCTACAAGGTGGATGCCGGAAGAGATGTCTGAGTATTCTCAAAACTCTCAGGGATAGACATCTGGATCTTCCCGGGAACCCTGTTACGAGCTACAACATGAAGACGCTGCTGCTATATGAGTGCGAAAAACATCCACGAGAAACTGAGTGGGATGAAGCGTGCATTGCCGACAGAATAAACGGAATATTTTTGCAACTAATATCGTGTCTGCAATGCAGACGGTGTCCGCACTATTTTCTACCCAACTTGGACCTATTCAAAGGCAAATCACCTAGTGCATTAGAAAACGCAGCTAAGCAAGTGTGGAGACTTACACGAGAAATGCTGACGAATTCCAGATGTTTTGAAAAGTTGTAGCAATAATGTTAAAATTTGTGTCAGAACTTCGTGTCCCTCGTAAGTACCTTTCTAAACTTATCATAGGGAATCTAAATCTAAATGTCTTGTGAAGTGTGAAACAAAGTTGTGAATTGTAGATGCACACATCTGTCAAATTTAAATTGTCGTTAGTTTAACTAACCGTCGGAACAACTGACTTTGTCTTATAAAACAATAGTTCGCAGAATTAAATGAATAATTATCAACTAGACTGTGATTTTATATAGTATAGACTGCTTTATTATGTATTTTTAGATGATAATATGTATGGTATTTTTGTATATTATGTTAATAAAATCTAATATAATTGGTGCAAAAAACATGGTTTTACTTTTGCAACCCTGAGATAAGAAAGAAACAATACCAAAAAATACTAAAGACTTTCTTTAGATTAATTGCATTGCATAATCATGAGTTTAATATATTTGATATACATAATTTTAGATTAGATCATCTTCAAAATCATGATAATCAATAAAGAGTTGAATAATTTATCACAAAATCTACATGTTAATTTCATACCTAGTTAAGAAAAAATATTATATTCAATTCAGATTAGTTCTCATAACTGAATTAATAGAGAAAAAGGAGATTCCTGACATTAAATTAAATAACGCAAAAAAAAACACCTAAATTATCCAATAATTTATACATCAGGTGTATTTATAGTAGTAAATTTGCTAGAGGTTTTTTTCCAAAAAATAGATATTCAATGATAATTCAAAAACAAACTTTTTAAAGTGACGCTTTTCAAAACCGAAAATGGTTGCACCAAATTCTATACATTCGTATTAATATGTGTTGATGTAATTCTAAAACAATAAGTTACAATAAACTATGGTCCCTAAGGTCCACTACTAGTGCTCGGAATTTTTGAAATTTAAGTGTTCGAGTACTCACTTTATTTATAATTCAAATTATTCAATATTCGAATATCATCTATGGGTATTCAAATATTCGTTTCGAATAATCAAATATTCGGTTTCGAATATTCAAATATTCGGTTTCTAATATTTAAATATTCGGTTTCGAATATTCAAATAATCGATTTCTAATATTTAAACATTCGACTTCGAATATTCAAATATTTCAATATTTGAATATTCGTAGTTATATTCAAACATTGAATAATTTTACTGTTTGACTTTTAATACCATTAATTGAAATTTTAGCTTTAGGTTCCACATATTTAAAAAAATTAAAAATTTTTATATGCACTACATATTATAATATATATGGTATATTATATAATAAAATATTTCAAAGGCTGGTGCACGTAACATTAAATAATTTTAAAGTAAAAATATCTGATAATTGAATACTCGAATAGTCAAACTTTTAAACATGCAATTAATCGAATATTCAAATATTTGAATACTCGAATAATCGAACACATGAATAATTTTAAAGAAAAATATTCGGTATTTGAGTATTTGAATATTCAAACAGTCGAATTACTCGAGTTTGATTCCTAGCACTAGTAGGTACCACTACAGGTTGTTGGAAATTAAAAAACATATAAATATACTAAGTGGGTGAAATGTAGCGGTTTTGTGATATTCAATGAGTTAATTAGGATATTTGTATTGATTATTTCAAAAGAAAAAAAATATGCTTAAGTCTGGTGGTCGCTTTATACTGTGTTGCCTGACAGAAAATCCCTCTCATTATAAATGCAATATACGAATTTTGGGTTACAATGTGAACATATTATTTTTAGAATCAAAGTATATCTTTTCAGTTACCATACAGGTAGTTTTAACATTGCATTGATCGACACAGGATAAATGTTATGACAGTGGTGGACGTTTGGGTTTCTATTAATAAATATGCGAATTTCATGGTGTACAAAAAAAGTTATAGATATATTGAACTGTATTACTTAACTTGATTTTTTTTTTAATATAGAAACTGTACAGATCACATGTACAAGAATTTAGAAATTAAAGGTCTAAAAAAGGCGTCTTCAACATCACTAAATTCGAAGGATTCGCTTCGGGAGTCAACTTAAGTAATCAGTGGTTGTACCGTTTCTTCCCTCATGTTGCCCACTTTAAATACATGTTTTATAGTTCCTTGCCAATCTTCTCTCCTGATAATAATAACAATAACAACAGTCAGAACCTCTTGGTTCCCGTCTTAAGGAGTGGAACTTAGTAGCCAAAGAAACAAGAATTACGACTTCCAGGAAAAGAAATGCTACACTGTTAAAATTTTTTGTAAAATTACAATTGTTTTACAAAACAAAATATGAGCAAAATTACAAATCAACGTGTGCTAATACAAAATATAATACAATTCGAGTAATATTCCAAGACATGTGAAGAAACCTACTCTAATGAGTTGTAATTTTGGAATCTTAATGTACTAGTAACCCTACGCGTATTGTAATTTTCCCAAACCGTTGGTGAATTTCCAATGAAAGGTTGTAAATTTACAAAAACTCTTTAAAATTTGATTAACAATACTTTTATTACAATTATTAAAATTTTATAAATACGTTTATTATTTTTACTTTGAAAATTGCATAATGCATTGTAATTCTACAAAAATTTTTTATTTTTCTTACACGTATTGTAATTTTACTAAACAAATCGCTGATAAATGTTTAGTAAAAATACTACAAATATGTTGTAATGTTTTTAAACTTAGTAGAAATTAATTGTATAGTAAATTTACGATATATCATACTGAAATTACCAACCATTTTCAACAGAATTTGTTTGATAAAATTACAATATTTGTACGTAAAGTAAAACACACAATCTGCTTCACTAGTTTAATGTAAAATTGTCAAACCATACATGTTTCGGAGGCATAAACCTCCATCATCAGTGGGATTAAATTAAGTTAAGTTGAAGAGAAAAGGACCAGAAACATTGTGAGAACTAGTGTCACCGAAAAAACTTCATCATTTTGTCTTAAGTATAATTATGAACATAAAATAGAAAATAGAAAAAGTTGTTATTATTTAAAAAAATATATGAAAAAATAAAACTTTTAATTAAATAGTACATAGGTATCCTTTTGAATCTTTCATTTATATGAAAACCAAACATTTTCGTCCAATGAGGAGAAAACAAAATAAGAGATACGAACATCTTGCTAGAGTTGTATCAAAAATAATAAATTATTATTTATATAATTATTTATTATTTTTTCATAAATTTTTTTAAATAATAACAACTTTTTCTATTTTCTATTTTATTTTCATAACTATACTTAAGACAAAATGATGAAGTTTTTTCGGCGACACTAGTTCTCACAATGTTTCTGGTCCTTTTCTCTTCAACTTAACTTAATTTAATCCCACTGATGCTGGAGGTTTATGCCTCCGAAACATGTATGGTTTGACAATTTTACATTAAACTAGTGGAACAGATTGTGTGTGTGTTTTACTTTACGTTAAAATATCACTCCACTGAGAGATGGACTTCTTCCATAAAAAAATTACAATATTTGTATTGTAATTAAGCGAATTTCCGATAGTTGTTTAGTAAATTTCAACAAATGTTTTGTAATTTTTCTAAATTGAGTTGGAATAAATCATGTAGTAAATTTACAAAACTGAATTTTATTATTACTCTATTGTTGTAAAGACTTCCAACATTTTTTTTTGTAAAATTACTACAGAAATTTTTAACAGTGAACATTTTCTGCACCTTAAAATATACAAAATTTGTTACGTGCGTGTACTGGTTTAATGCAAGAACTCAATATCGGGAATTCTCCTTGAGAATGGCGCTTGTTCATAGACTCATCGAAATATAGTTTAAAAGCTGTGTTATTACATATTGGAAATTTAAAACCATCTATACCAGATGACAATCTTGTGACAATGAAGGAAACCCATGAAAATATGCGCATCCTTTTAGATGAAATAAACTGCAACCGGTAAAAATGGCAGATATATGGGGATTTAAAAGTTATAGCAATTTTAGTGCGGGACTTCAGGGAGGATTTACAAATTAATGCTATTTTTTTTGTTTGTGGGACAGCCGTGTAGTGAATGAGCATTATGTAACAAAATTTTGGCCGGAAATGAGCGAATTTCAACCGGGATCTCAAAATGTTAAGTATGTGCCTCGTGTAGACCAAAAAAATCTTCTTTGGCCTCCTCTTCACATTAAACTTGGACTAATGAAAAACTTTGTGAAGACTAGGAATAAATAGTGTGAAGGATTTAAATAGCTAAGACAAGTCTTTCCCCAGATATTTCCTGAGAATTTGGGCGCTGTCAGCGACGAGCAGGGTGGAAGGTTGCATCAAGATACCAGGACAATGGAAATTCGGTACCAAGGACGATAGAATCCAGCCATGATGGGTGATTACTGTTGGTTTTTGAACAGAGAAGATGAGACTTCCCCACAAAAGGAAAGAACGGCGTTTGAAATACATATTTTCGATGTTTGCTTTCTGCTTATATAAATTATAAACATAGTCGATATACAGTGTTAAAGAGCTTGTAAAATAATTTTTTCAAAAATTATTATTAAATGGTACCGTTCTAACTGTGGCTTGTTTAATGTAGTAAGAAAACCTTACGTGCTACAGCCTCTTTTTGGCCCTTTTCGTATTCAGATAGGTTAACTCTACTACAATATGACATTCAGCTTTATGTTATAACAAAAAAAATATATCGCCCAGTGTAAATATTAAAAAATACTAGACAAAGTTAAAAAGTATTTTGGCATTGGCTTAGTACGCAAAGTAGCGCGTTTTTGAGAAAAAAACTTGTTTCCTCCGTTGGACACCAAACAAAATTTTAAGTAACTTTTTAACTTGCACGGCAGATTAACGCTAACTTATTTGAAAAGACACACATCCGGAAACTTGTTGGTATTAACAATATTATAAATAAAGGCGCGTTAAACATCTGCGTGTTTAGTGCCCATCGTCGGGCCAGAGATCGAGTTATTGCTGATTGATTTTCAGAGCCCGTGTTTTACACGGGCGGCTTGTTTGTTCTTCTGAGCATCATTAAATTATTTCCTCCCGCGACTCCTTTGTTGCAACACTAGTATAAATAACGTACGCCGTTCATATGGAGTGAATTATGGCAACCAGAATGGCATGTATCTCATGAGATTGCCTTTAAACCGAGCTTTAGATCATACCGCGATTAATTTCATAGGGGTCATGGGAAATATAATCACTTAATATCCGAGAGCGATATTAATGTATACCTATTTATTTTAATATCTTGTCATACTTACTCACTGTATATAGGTATTTATTGTTTGGATGCCATTACGTTGTTGCAGAGAATTTCTAATTTAACTAGAACACTTGTAAAATGACTTTATTAGTCAGACAAAACCTGGCATCACGACCCCAAACATCATTCATTCATTCTATTTCCCTCTTTAATCTTTTAAAATCTGATTTACACCATTGTCATATACTTTTTAGCAAAGCACCTCAACTTCATCTGGTTAAATGCATTCTTGCAGTTTGTTGGACGCGTAATGTCAAGAAATGGCACTGTCACCTGGCCATCAAGATCATGTCATCTGACCCCCTTGGACTTTTTTTTTATGGGAAACCTCAGATTTACCAAAATAAGCCAAGGACAATTATTTAGGACCTTAAACGGGACATTCAGCCCATTATTGAAAATTTACCAAGCAATGTGCGTAAGACAAATAAGTCAAAAAATGGGTCTCCAGAATTCATTCAACCAAGACAAAATCGATAGGACATTTTACGATATTAATTTCAAAACTTAATGGCATCGTCAACAAAAGATTGTTATTTAGTTTAGCCAAAT
Source organism: Polydrusus tereticollis (assembly GCA_963920685.1). Classification (NCBI taxonomy): domain Eukaryota; kingdom Metazoa; phylum Arthropoda; class Insecta; order Coleoptera; family Curculionidae; genus Polydrusus; species Polydrusus tereticollis. The sequence goes on from OY987331.1 coordinate 4,789,051, forward strand.
AACTAATGGAAAATCCTTTAGGGGCTGCCCATAAAAGGACGCTTCATTTGTAGTCAATATGTTTAAATATACAGGATTGGGCAAATGTTCCGAAACGGCTTATTTACAGGAGTTTTGGGCAATCTATAGGACTCAAATTTGACCATTTGACTGTGTATACCATATGTCTGTAATTAAGCCGTTCTGGAACATTTGCCCTATCAATGGAAAACATAGTTATACTCGGAATTATTAAACTGTAAAATGTAATTAATAATTTCAAAAGCATAGCACTGTTCTTGTTCTTGTCTATCAACGAAGAGAAACTTTCCTTTCATTTACAAAAAAATGCAAAAATAATAAATAAAATCATTATAATTTACAATTTATTTTAATCGGCCAATAATTCCTCAGTACATTGGCTGGGTATATCTATAATCTTATACTTTAGAACCAAAAACTTTTAATATTTTTTAGTCCTCCTTGTAATTGAAAATTTTACATTTTGGGACACCCCCATATTTAGGTTACCCTGTGGCTAATCAAAGAGAAAACAAATGTTCGTTTTGTAGTTTTTTACGTAGAATCCAGTGACATACTCAGACTTTTTTTCCGTTCAATATTTTCCGAGAAAAAAAACAAACTTTTTTTTTTTAAATGGGGCACCCTATATATTTTTTAATAATATAATTTGGTTTATAACAAGCTTCTCAGAAATATATACCTTACTTTTATTTTTAATATTCAGCACGATATTTACGTTTTATTAAAAAAATATACATTCTTTGTTACTGGTTCATGACGGGTAATTAAAAAAAGAAAAGAACACAGTCATTTATGTCATATTAAAAACTTCTTTAGTTTCTGTCAGAGTATTCAGGTTCTCTAAGTTGTTTTAAAATATCTAATTAATAGTAAAAAATCAGTTTGTCATAATACTTTTGGCAGAAAATGTAAACTTTGAAAATAATGAAAAATACGACATGCTCGTTTGTTATGTCCATTGTAATGAAAATGCAGATCAAGCATTGGAAGTGTATTTCAATAGGTAAATACACGCCTTTTTGTAGTATCTCTATGAAGATTTATTAAATTTCACTGCCGGATAAAAGAATTTTTCTAAGGATGAAATCAAAACTAATTGAACACGGTTCATTTTCTAAACCTCGGCCTGAAATCTACAACAAGGAAAACCGCGAGACTGATGAAATAAATGTTTTAGCTTCAATTGAAACTAATCCAACTAGTTCTCGCAGAACGGTTGAAGGTTCGGTCGGAGTAACTAAATCAAGAGTTCAAACAATCCTAAAAAACAGAATTTTAAGCCATATAAATTCCACCTAGTACAAAACTTACATCCTGGTGATGCACAGCGCCGTATAGAGTTCTGCAATTGGTATTTACAAAGAATCAACAGGGAAAAGAATTATAACAGTTCTTTCAAATGGTCCGATGAGGCTCATTTTACCAGTGCTGGTATATTTAATCGGCACAATACGAGGTTTTGGTCGCAGGAAAATCAGCATGTAATATTTCCACTCGAACGGCAAGGCATGTTTTATACTAGGAAGCAAAATAATTTATAATATACTTGATGGCAGCCTTAATGTAAATAAATATTCGGAAATTCTGGAAAACGTTGTGCCGCAAATAATAGAAGACGTACCCTTAGCGGGCCTTAATTGCATCTGCAATAAGATGGAGCACCAGCTCACAATGCGCTAATTATAAGGGCCTACATAAACAATGATTTCCCAGACCACTGGATTGGAGCTAATGGACCTGTAAGATGGCCACCAAGGTCACCCGACTTGTCGGTTTTGGATTTCTTCTTGTGGGGATACCTTGAGAACAAAATTTTATTCGATACCAAACAAATGCAGATTTAATTTTAATTTAATTTAAATGTCACTGAAAGAGCATTTAGGGAGTTAGAAACGCGGCCTTTTATTATTTTAAATTCATTAGGGCGAATAAGAACTATGTGTTAAACATGTCTAAGGCATAATGGAGAACAATTGGAGCAATATTAATGAGAAAGTTCTATAAATTTTCAGTTTTTGTTTCTAATGTTTTACGTAAACACAACTCGATTTATGCATTGTTATTATTTTTACTGAAATATAACTGCTAATTATTAAATTAACGAGTCTCAAATATATTTCTTTTGCAGTAATTATCATACCAGTAATAGCTTTTTTTTTAAATACCCGTTATAGCCTACTAACAAAAAATGTATATACGTGTGTCTACTTAAGTTGGCTACATATGGGAAACTTTTTATTATTAATTTTACGAAAAAAAGTTATTCTTCATAAAAGGTTCTGCATGGTCCAAAACCTAAAACGCAATCATCAGATATTAAATTTTTCCAAGTGTATACGAGGGGTGTAAAAAAATATGAATTTTGCTTAAGAGTAAAGTACCTTTATTTTTGACGATATCGAAAACTGTAATTATGAAAAGTTGTTCAGAATGAAAAACTATATTATAATATGAAATTACATGATTTTTTTTATTTTTACAAAATTTCTCAAAAACCGATACAGAACATTTATCTTTTTTATTTATTAAAAACATGATAACCTTTCCGTTTCGTTCAGAAAGTAATAAGTAAATTCTAACAAAACAAAATTTATTTCTAAAAATTTAATTAATACACCATTAAAATAAAAACTCGTTCAAGTACAATGTAATCAGATCCATCTATCTCAACTTATTATTTACTCTTTCCAAACTTATAATTAATTGATGACTAAGTTTATACACTACAAATTAAACATTTTTAAAAAAATTTCCTAAATTCTATCAATAATTAATAATAAACAGTAATCTCTTATTTTTTTTTGAACACTTCATAACTTTTCAATTACTTAATGCCTGTCTTGTAACATTTTAGCGATGCATTTAAAGGAATAATACCATAATAATTCATTTTATTGTAATAATTTTAACAAACATTATTAACTTCTTCAATTCAAAAGGTTATCATGTTTTTAATAAATAAAAAAGATAAATGTTCTGTATCGGTAATTTGAGAAATTTTGTAAAAATAAAAAAAAATCTTATTTAGAAAGATGTAATTTCATATTAAAATATAGTTTTTCATTCCGAACAACTTATCATAATTACAGTTTTCGATATCGTCAAAAATAAAGGTACCTACTTTACTCTTGAGCAAAATTCATATTTTTTTACACCCCTCGTATACACTTGGAAAAATTTAATATCTGATGATTGCATTTTAGGTTTTGGACCATGCAAAACTTTTTATGAAGAATAACTTTTTTTCGTAAAATTAATAATAAAAAAGTTTCCCATATGTAGCCAACTTAAGTAGACACACTGTATGTTAATAAAACGTAAGTTTTGTGCTTAATATTAAAAATAAAAATAAGGTATTATACATTTCTGAGAAGCTTGTTATAAACTAAATTATATTATTAAAAAATATGTAGGGTGACCCATTTAAAAAAAAGCAAGTTTGTTTTCTTTTTCAGAAACTATTGAAGGAGGACTAGAAAAATTCGTAGCACAGCGCTGGGAAACCATCGAAAACTGGACACCCTCTCCAGTTAATCCCGCTCTATCCTATACGTTTCTTGAAGACTTCGATAGGCCCACACTGTATTAAAATTTTAATATTCATTTTGAAATACACAAACCCCATATTTTCGAATTTATTAACGCAAATAAAGATTAGTGCGATGATAAAGTAAATCCATTTTAATTGGGAATCGAGATCAAAAAAGCCGTCGAACAAGAATCGTTCCAAAATTTCAACAAGAAGGCAAATTTGCATAATTTGCAGGCCGTTGATTTTAAAACAGTTTAGTTGCAATTCCACTATGAAAAAGTAAATAAATTGTTTTTTTTATTTTTATTTCGTATTTTCTACCAAATGAATCATAAAGTATTTGAAATCATGGATGTCAGTAGGAGAAAAGATATACAAATGGGGCTTTTCCAAATTTATGTTTTAATCCGGTTGTAATTACATCGACGCTTGCCAATTTCGGTGGAGCTGAAAACTTATAAATTTACTCTTTTATTACTTTTTCGATTATTCTGTTTGGCAAATAAATTTGCTACTCGGACGTTGTTGGAAAAATTTATTCGATTTTTCGTACTTAAATATTTCTCTTATAATTCAGTTACGAAAAGTAATTATTTCGACATCGGTTTTCGTTGTCAAACGTGGTTAATTTTATTACTAGTGTTAAAGTAAGAAATCCAGGGCCGGCGGAAGCCCTTATAGCAAACTCCACACCTGAAAAATTTCCGTATGTGGAATACCACGCCTGAAAATTGAGAGCTTTCTTGCGAAAAGCAATTAAACGAACGATCTTTCTCGACTTTGAGACGTTCGATTTTTCAAACCCCCTCCCCCTTCTCTTTACCCCCACTCTTTAACTCCATACACGGGTTGAACCTCTTCGGCCGGCACTGAATCATTTTATACTGGTGTTAAAATAAGTCGATAGTTCGCACCAGTTTTTCAAATTTTTGAAAGCCGATTCATATAATACTTTCGACAGTAAATTTGCTATTACAGCATTTTCAGCTTCTTCAATGTCGCAAGGTAAAGAACCTTCAGATTTGCTCACTGTGAATTAAACCCCATAGCGTGACCCTAAATAATATTATTAAAAATACGGAATTTTTAAAAACTATTACAATGCAAACTTTAAGATATCCACCCTGATTAATGGGTCCTGTCATTGCAAATTTACATTTTATTACTCTCTCGCATTAAGCAACAAAGTATAATCATTCAAGGCATTTAAAGGCCCTGGACATTTCGTTACTTCAAGCAGCAGTTCAATTTAAGAGTAATTACATAAGATACATTACGTAGGCTGTCTCTAAGCACCCATTTAATACAAAATCAGGCGACATCATGGCCCCCCTCTTTTCCAGCACCCAAAGTATTAAAAGAAAAACATGCATTAATATGTGGTGAAGCTACACTGCGGTCAAGTCACGAACAGGTCACGACCACAAGTCGAGACCAAGACTATCAAACGAATTGCAATAAATTTAAGACTTTGATAAACGTGGGGATAGGTCGGCAACATCTGTCTAATACCCCGCGGAACCGACCGTAAGATTAATGTTTATGAATGCTCATTAAAACGACTTAACGCTTAATTATTTGTTTTAGAGATAAGCTCATTTGAATATAATTTAAAAGGTATACGTATACTATACGTAAGATGCTATATGCCAGTATGGGAAAAAATATAAATGCACTTACCTCCCCTGCGTTTTCAAAATCCTTTTATGAATAGATAGATCTTTCTTACCTGAAACAAAAAAAAGAACACTTTGTTTAAAAAATTCAATTTTATCAATTAAAAAACTTTAAAAGCACACAATCTACGCGTATATGATTTACTAATTTATTGCCTGGGTAGTACGGGTAGGTATCTTCTTAAATAAAATTACATAGTAGGGAAAATATGCTTTTGATTACCAATGATACATTTAGTCCATTTTGAGGCTATGTTGAACTGTTAAGTATGCCATCATAGGCATATCTCGCCTAGTCGCGAAAGTGCTATTTTGCTAGACCAGACGGCTAATTCCAGGGCAAGTCCCGGAAGCCCTTGAGGGAACGGCACTTTCAGTATTCCGTCCCGAAAGTGAGGGATAAAATTACAATATTTTCGGGAATGATAACAAGAAATAGCTGCTTTCACAACTAACAATAGTACCGAAAATAGTTATTTTCCGGACGGTTGGAAAAAAAAAGAGTATTGATTTGCACGTACCTACAATTAAATCTTTTCAAGACGAGCCAAAAAAATTTATAATTTACTGTTTACTTTTATTTAAAATTTAATACATTACATTTTTTAACTAACTAAATATTTTCCTTATAAATTGATTCCGTAATAATTTCTAATAAAGTAATGATTTATTAATTTATTTGATTCGCCAGTATATAATAATAAATTCCTCGTACCCCACGAATTACTTAATTTTCAACAGGAATTCTCAATTTTTCTTACAAATTCATTACCGCGAGTTGGCCGTGTTCCTACGTGGGGGTCGTTGTTTTACCGGACCCCCTCGGGTTACCTGGACGTACGCACGTCGGCGACGGGGGTTCAAGGGCAGGTCTGCCGCGGCGGGGGGCGGGCGCCACTCCGTACACGCCACTGCACAGAAGCCGACCGGTGTGCATGGTCATCGGATTCAGATAGAAATAAGAGATAGTCCTGATTAAATTTTTCGAAGAATAATACGGCTTATCGTATTGTTGATCGGCTGTTTTGTGCAATGGAAACGTGCTTATTATGTCGTGAATCTGTTAAAAAAGGGGTTATGCAATAGAAATAAGGAAAACCAAGTGCTCATTGGTGTAATAATACCATTATTAGCAGACGATCAAATCACAACTATGCTTTCTGAATTGTGTGGAGTCAGATGATTTTAAATATCAATTTTTTGAGTTTTTTTGCACGGAAAAAAAATATATGATTTAATCGAATCAAGTTGAACCAATCCAAGATATTTATTGACTTATGCAGGGTGTCCCAGAATACGTGGGTAATCTCCAGGAATCAGATACAACACGTAAAAATAATTGGACAAGTTCCTATACATCTTTTATCCTACGCGCCCCCCCCCCCCCCCCTACGGAGATACGGACTAGGGCTCGGAATTGTATTCGAATAATTCGAATATTCGACTATTCTAAATTCGAATTTTTTGTTAGTTAAAAAATTCGACTATTCGAATATTCGACTATTCAAATAGTCGACTATTCGAAATCGAATATTTGACTATTCGAATATTCGACTATTCAAGTATCTATTCGAATATTTAACTATTTGACTTTGTTCGGATATTTATATTTTCGACTATTCGTGTTTTCTGTGAAACTGTAAATTTTAACGTAAAAAAGAAAAACAAAAATAAAATTATATATTCTTATTTAATTAAATAAACATAGGTACTATTATTATTTTAGTTAAAAACTGATTTTAATTTCATCATTTTACAAAGAGTTTTAAATTAGAAATACCGAATAATTTTGTAGGTTTTATTCGATATTGCTATCAAATAGAACATCTGGAACCTAATTAAAAAGAAATTTATTTCATGATTTTACATAGGTTGTCAGCAGATGTTATTCTCTTAGTTCCTCCTATATTATCTTTTTTGTATGTACTATGTACTATGTACTAGGCCTACAATGTAGTATGTACCTATATTATTTTTGTTATAAATTTGTTGAACTTGTTCCAGTTTTTGTTGTTTCTGTTTTATGTTAAATAAAACACCGGGTTTATTTTTATAATTTTATTTTCGTTGTGTTAAATGTTTGATTTTTTTGTGTTCAGTAAATAATCATTTTGTTTAAGAGTTTTTTATTTATTACAGAGTTCTCAAGTTCTCATATCTTGAAATAATTTAACAGAATTATTTATTTGTCATCTTACTTTATTCGACAAATGCACATTATTATTATTCGATAATTTAGATATTAAAAATGACTAATACTTAAAAATGTTCCTTTATTATGTTTAAGCAGTTAAACCACTTCTACCGTGATTAAACAACTGTATTCCGATATTTAAAGAGACGACTATTCGAATATTCGACTATTTGACTATTCAAATATATTCGAATATTCAAATTACCTATTCGACTATTCGAATTATTCGACGATATTCGACTATTCGAATAACATACCAAACGACTATTCGAATACTTATATTTTAAAAATTCCGAGCCCTAATACGGACCCATAAAGGACGCCCCTGGAAATCGTTTGATTTTAAATAACTTCTGAAGTACGAGGTGTAATTTAATAATTTTTTAATATGATGGTTACTGAATAAGTCTCCTTCTTAAAACTTAAAATTGGCTCTTTTAATCGCATTCGGCTTATTTTGTTTGCCAGGGACGGACTAGCTCTAACACAGTTATGCTATTTTTTTTACACCCTGTACGATAAAGGCACAACAATAATATTTTTGGACAGCTTAAACCTTAAACTAAAATGAAGCTACTCTTGATCGACATCGATAAAATGAACTGTTTACGAAAAAAAAATATTTTTGTTGTGTCTTTATCGTACAGGGTGTAAAAAATGTAAATAGTATTATTGTGTTAGAGCCAGACCGTCCCTGGCAAACTAAATAAGCCGAATGTGATTTAACGGCAACAAGAGGACAAGTTATCAACCTAATCATTTGCAAAAGCACTTCTTGTTGTGCGTACCTTTTCAATTATTTTTAGAGCATACAGAACAAAAAATTCAGCAAGACAGGTATATTTTCAATTATGTATTGTTTGTTGACGAAGCTACGTTCCATAAGATGGAAATGTCAAAAGGCATAATTTCCATTTTTGTGCAACCACCAACCACCTTGTATTCACTAAATACGTGGGGTGGCATAGCTGGAAATTATGTCATTGGCTGTTGATGACTTTTCTAATAGATGGGTAGGTAGAGGTGAACCATTTCAATAGCCACCTCGATCACTAGACTTAACAAAAATGGACTTCTTTTTATGAGGATACTTTACACATGAAGTGTATAAAGTTCCAACAACAATAAGAGGATATGAAGAATCTCATCACACAAGTTTTTGGGAATATCAATAACAAAGTATTAGGTGACGTTGGTAGATCATTTCAAGAACGCGTAGACACCTATTAAGATTGCATTATAGATATCTCCGGGGTGAAGATTATCCATATTGAAGAGGAAAGAAAAATCCAAAATTTTTCACAAATATTTAGTATCCTGCTCTACGCGTTTCGGTTTCTTAAACCATTTTCAAGAGCTGTCTAAAAAGTTCATTTATATAATAATCTCAATTTCAAATCAAAATTATTAGGTATTACTTACATAGTCTAATCACAAACTTTACATTAAGGACACAAACAAGCTCACAATGGTGAACACAGGTTAAGTAACTATATAAAATTAATCAACGGGATAAATCCAAAAAACATTTAAAAATAAAACAAAATATACCGAACCAGATCGACATCTAAGTTGCACAAAAGGATGTACCATTATTTAAACAAACATTCACTACTTAAACTCGTTCACAATTCTCGCTGCTTCTCTATAGTGGGCGTTGACAGGATTGTTCAAACACTCAATTTTATTATTTATCTGTAATTTGGCTATTTCTATATTTTCCAAAGAATTCAGCTTATGGCCTTTATTCTCATTATGTAGCATTTTAAAGTTGTCTTTAGTATTAAAATTATGTGAATTCTTTCTTAAATGTAGGCCAAAAGCTGATCTCTTGACTGATTTCTGAGAGTTTAAATGTTCTTTTATTCTAATATTAAAACTACGTCCTGTCTGACCAGCATATTTAGCTGTGCAAGAGTTACAAGACAACAAATATACCCCACTTTTGTCAAGCACGTTAATTGAATCCTTTACTCTCGAGAATAAGCTACGTTAATTGTTTACTGATTTGTAAGCAATTTTAAAATTGTTTAAGGACTTCAATACATTACCCACCCTCAGAGAAACAGCGCCTAAAAAAGTTAGTCTTATTTATATACTTAGGAGGTTAAAAAGTTATGGTCTTATCCAAGCGGTCAGGCAACACCTTCTTAAGCATGCCATTAATTTTTTTTATTAAATTATTGATTCATGATATCTTGTATTCGTTGTTATAAGCAATTTATAAAGATGATGTTCTTTTCTCTCTCAATTTTCAAAGGTAAGAGTGGGATGGCGAACAAACGATGGATCGAAGAGTTAAGCGCTCCCATTTTATGAGCTAAACAATGATTTGAGTCAGCTGGTATAAAATTGTCTGTATGTGTGTTTTTCCGATAAATAGCATACTCAAAAAAATTATTCACCCTCTTTATTGTTAAATCTAAAAAATGCAGACAACGTTCAGATTCTATTTCTTCTGTAAATTTGATGTGGTTGTTTAAAAAATTTAAAAAATTGAAAAAAATTTCCAATTCATTCCCTGTTCCTGTCCAAACAATAAAACTATCATCAACATATCTGCGCCATATTAAAATTTTATCTAGAAGGTAAAAATTTTGAAATAAACAACTTATTTTCAAAATCACCCATAAAGATTTCAGCTAAAAAGGAAGAAAGACCTGAACCCATGGTAAACCATCCGTCATTTTAAAAAACTTCTCATTAAATCTAAAAAAATCTAAACCTAGACATTTATTCAAAAGGGACATTATACCCCTTCGTACATTATCAGACGGAGATGAGTTCTTTCCAAGCAAACATTCCACGATATTTACCACCAGTTGTCGAGGGATACTTGGAAACAGATTGACCACATCAAAAGAAACCAAAAGACAATCATTTGATAAGATAATACTTTTTAAATCTTGAATTAATTCATTGGTGTTCATTTAAGAGGTTTCTCAAACAATTGTCTAGCTATTTTGCTAAAAAATATGCCGATGAAGATACAAAACAAGAGGTCTAACTGGTATATCATTTTTCTGAATTTTTACCATACCGTATAATAAAGGGGTACTGGATTTCATAGGAATTACAGGTTTATTCATCTTAAGTTCACCATAAAAACCTGTTTAGATGTTAATGGAGGTCATATCGAATATTTGTTACAGTTTTTTTTATTTAGTTGTAATTTTTTTGTTCCGCCTTTTGAAAGTGCCGATATTTTCCAATTTTTTAAATAAAACATGAAATATTAAAAGAACGTTTTAGAGCGTTTATTATAATTGCATATTTAAAGAGGTTGAAGTAATCTGTAAAGTGACGTAATAATAAACAGGGAGGTTATTTGAAAAAATCCAGTAATATTTATTTAAAAATTGCTACATTTGCACCGATTTAAAAAATATCCCGTATAAGGTTTATGAATACATACAATTTTATTTTTTAGTTTGCATTAGTAATATTTTAAAATTATTTTTTGTATATTATGATGTTTCCGAGAAAAGTTTCGGATACATTGAATAATCTGGCAATAATAAAAACAGGACCGTCGCAAGGGCCCGGGCGAGGGGGCAGCCCATTGTTATGGTGGCGCTATTTTTAGGACTTTGCTCGGGGCGGCTAAAAGTCTAGCGACGGCCCTGAATAAAAATACCATACCTATACTTATATCTAACTAGTCAACTTTCAATCCGATTGATTCATAGATTCTCCACTACTTTAGGATAAACTCAAGTTATTTCAACTAAATTTAGATCAAGCTAAGTTAGCTAAAAATTAAAATGATGTATTATGACATAGTTATCTGCGTCCCCAACTACTTTATAACGCCTAATATTATAAAGTATTGCACTCAAGCGGGATATAAACTTTTTGCCCTCACAAACCCATATTGCGCCCATATAGTACTCCCATATTAAATGCCATAAATTAACGAACAAATGACAATAATTAATTTGGATTACCATTTGTATTTCAACAGAAACACATGTGATGTATCAAGGTAAGATGTATAAGAACTATAAACCAAGTATGCGGGGTCGTTTGTTAAACATAAAGGTGTAAATCGATTCGATTCAAAGAATGTTTTGACATATAAGAAATTAAACACAAAAAATAAATAGATTGGCGTTAAATTTATATCCATTGCACAAGCACTTTTGCAACCCATACACCTAACAATCCTCAAACCAATTAAATAACTTATTTTTACCATGGTACCATACAGGTGGACAGCTGATAAAGAAAAATGTACTCGTAATTTATGTGCTTATCGTACAAACGAATATACATGATTAAATAGAACGTAATAATAATTGGAAAACGGAAGTGATCCTGGCAATTTTTTTAAAGTGTAACGTGAAAATTGTATAACTATATAAAATAAAGAAATTTCTATTATGTAAAAATAGATTCAGGACACTCAAGTAAACAAAATTTCATGATTTTCGTTTTTTCGAATGAATATTTTTATCCCTAAAAAGGTTTGAGATAAGTTTTACAGATTTAATGTAACCAAATACACAACTGGAACTTGCTTTTATTATCTGGATAAATGTATCTCGGTACATAAAGGGTGTCCTAAAATCAACGCACATTTTTAGTTGTTAACAAAACACATTTATTTCTTGAAATATGTCAAAACTTTACTGGGATTAAAAAGAATACATATCACGATTAAGTATGAAACATAATATCCGACAAATGTCCACCGCGGCTTTGCTGGCAGGCCCTTGCCCTTTTGACGAAATTATTGATAACATTTTCACATATTTGTGGACGAATTTCATCAATGACGCGTCGAATTGCATTCTTTAAGTCAGGAATTGCGGCTGGTTTATTGGCATAAGCACGAGATTTAAGAAAACCCCAAAGAAAGAAGTCCCAAGGTGTTATATCGCAGGATCGTGGTGGCCAATTCTGATCACCATTGCGAGATATGACACGACCAGGAAATTTCAGTTGTAACGTCCTGTTGAAACCATAAGTTTTCCACATTAATTCGGTCTAATTCAGTCCACAGAAACTCTTCTAACATTGCACGATAACGTTCGCCATTCATTGTTAGTGCAGTTCCAGCCTCGTCTTCAAAAAAGTATGGCCCAATTATTCCGCCGAACTAAAAACCGTACCAAACGGTGACTCGTAGAGGATGCATGATTTTTCGTGAATAACACGAGGATTCTCTTCCCCCCCAAATTCGACAATTCTGCTTATTGACGTATCCATTTAATTAATTATGTGCCTCATCACTAAACAGGATTTTCTTCGAAAAATCTCCGTCATTTGCCTTGTTTTCCAGAATCCAATTAACAAATTCAAGGCGCAACCCATGATCTGCTGGCTTCAATTCTTGGGTCAATTGGATTTTATAGGCATGCAAATGTAAATCTATTGTAAGAATTCGCTGCATACTGCTTTGGTAATGTTCACTTGCTGTGACCGACGGCGAATCGACGTGCCTGGATTTTCACCAAAACTTCCCGACACTGCCGCAATATTTTCAATAGATCGAGCAGTACGCGGCCGCCCTGTTGATTTTATCTTTCCAACTGAACCACTTTGCTCAAATTTCTTGATCAATCTTTGCACTGTCGTATTTTTTGGTGCATTATTTCTTCCAAAAACGGCTCGCACTCTACGAACTGTTTCCGCATAACATTCTCCACATTTATAATACGTTTTCACGATAACAACGCGCTGTTCTACCGTGTAGCGTTCCATGGCTATTAATTGCAATAAATTACATGACAGCTATCAAATTTTCAGAAGCATACTATGACAAAAACGAAAACGCCACGATATTTAAAATGTGCGTATATTTTGGGACACCCTTTACAAACAAACATCTTTACTTCTCTTTTAAATAGATAGATATTTGAAAAACACTAAGAAATTTATTTAGACAACAAGATTATTGTATTAATTTTAATATACTATGGTCTTTTAAATATAAATCAAAGATATAAGCGAAAATACAGGACGCCGAAAAATTAACACATTACTTCCAAAACAGTATCATAAAAACATAACAACCCACTTAAAAGTGCCTTTAAGTAGGGATCAGGTGGTCCTTAGGACTTCAAAGGAGCAGCAAAGTGCCGGTCTAAGTGCAAGATGCTGTTAAGGAGCCACTTGTTGGGAAAACGGGGCAATGTGTAAAATTAGGCTCAGCTGTCTAATTTTACTAAACACTTAAGGTTATAGCCTATCACAATATAGACGTATATCCGGTGGATTCAAGACACTTGACACTATATTTTAAACTCATATAATAAAAAAAAATGTTCCGTAATTCTTTGAGTTTATAACACTAATTTTACCTATTTAATTAATTCTATACCAATAAGAAAATTACCGATGTCAACTTTTTCATACAATATTTTTGTATTTTTTTAAAGCAATATTCCTTTTCTTTCAGTTAAACTTGTCCCATAAAATTCACATTAGTGGTATCAAAAATGCTTCGTTTTTGATATATAGGGTTGTCAAAGCTTTAATGTACAGGTGTCCCTAGAACGACATTATTGAAAAATTCTGTCATTTGTAGAACGTCATCACCTCCATGAGGTATGTTCAGGACATAGTAGTTATTAAAAGTGTACTATAGCTGTTATAGTTTATATTCTTATTAAAACCAGAAAAATATATATCGAATACCTTCAACCTCTTAGAATTAAAATTAATTAAAAAGGTAAAAAATGCCAGACTTAAATAAAGTTAATTGATATCAGCACTAATTGCCAACAATTAAGCTTTTATCTTGTAATTATACAAAATAAAAGCAATTTATTATTATTCACAGATTTAAAGATAAGTCTGATAAATTTTAAAACAAAATAATATGGCTCATTTTTTCAGCATAATGTGAACCCCCACTCGGAAAGTAGATTCTAAGGCCCCTTGGGAAATCACGTTAAAGCTTACGGTGTTTGGTCTATAAGGTTTACTGTTCATTAGTATCAATATATTATTGTTAAGGGTTTTCTTTGAAATTTAGGTGCAAAGGAAATATAAATCTTGTTAAAAATCAATATTAGTTGGTGAGAAAATATAAGTTCGTATTATACAGGAGGTACGGTTTGTAACTTGAAATAAATTCAGTAAGTCCAGTATCGTTTTTTTTTTGGAAAAATGCTTGGACACAGGACAAACACTTGGTACTCCTTTGAAAATGACCCGAAAGGGCCGAAACACGCGTGTCAGGTAACTGAATATTAAAACTGTGAACTATAACAAGTAATTTTTATTTCTACCCATAATAAAGATAAAGTTCTTTGTGCCAAAGAAATTGGTCTTTGTACGAACAGTATGGTATGAATATTTACATGCGATTCGGCATCTGCACGGAGTCACATCAGTACTCCAGTGACCGAAGAGCTTGAGGTTTCTATAAAGCATCTCGGCTTGTGTTATACCGATAATTTTTTCTATGGCTTAGAGGATGTGGATTGTGGATGACTACATTGGATGCAGATGAATGTGAGTTTTTAGTGCTTCGATATCTTACGATTATGTGGCTAGACTGCTACTTGGAATAATTGCATTAAAACTTTCAACAAAAGAAATTAAGAATTTCTTTGTCTTGATTCGAGGATGCCGTCTTTGAGTCAAAGCAATAACAAATACTTGTGTCCTTGAAGCAAAGACACATACAGTGTGTGTATAAAGTCTGGAAATGGCTTAATAACATCACAATTTATTGGTCGATTTAAACCAAATTTGGTACAGTTGTGTGAGAGGATTTGAGGCACCGAATGGCGATATTGACGTTGTTGCCAGCTTTTTAATTTGTCTGGAATTCAAACGAATTTTATATTTTTAAATATAACACCCTGTATATTGTTTTATTTATAGTTTTTACTTTAAATTTGTTACACTTTTGGTATAACATACTTTGTTCCTAATATTAGTAGTTTTTGAAATAACGACGTGTTTTGAAAATATCAACAAATTGTGTTTTATTTATTAATAAATAAAACACCAGTTCAGTTTTGATCTAAAGTCATAAAAGCTGTCATTTTTACATGCAAAAATGTCTTTAACTGAAAGTGAAAGAATTACAATTCTTATGATGAGAGGATATGGCGATAGGGTCAGGTCTTACGAACAGGTTAAAAATTTATTTAATGACGTATTCCAAACCGAAATCCAATTTCAAAAGCAACTGTTCTAAAAACTGTCCGACGGTTCGAAGAAACTGGAAATTGTAGAGACAGGCAACGATCAGCAGTAGTAAATGAAGAGTAAAGTTTAGAAATTTTACAACATGTTGTTGAAACCCGTGTTTCTTCATTAAGAAAAATTTCTCAAGTAAGTGACGTCTGCTTCAAATCCGTCCATAATGTTATAATAAAACATAAATATCTCCCTTTCAAATTACATGTAGTTCAAGAGTTATCAGAAGATGATTATGAGCAAAGAATTGAATTTTGTGATATTATGATGTCAAGGTTTGACCAAAATAACCAGTTTTTTACATTTATATTATTTTCGGACAAAGCAACATTTATGTTAAATGGTAAAGTCAATAGATACAACTGTAGGTTTTGGGCAAATGAAAATCCCCATTGGATGAGAGAAGGTCATACACAACGCACTGGAAAATTAAATGTGTGGGCTGAGCTTCTGGGTAACCACAATATCGGTCCATTGGATTTTTTATTGATGGAAATTTGACATCTCAACTTTACCTTGAGCTCTTGGAAACGCAAATAGTGCCTACTATACGAAATGTGATGGGTCCAAATTATGCAAGTACATTCTTCCAACAGGACGGAGCTCCTCCCCATTTTGGTCGAAACGTGCGCGAAGTTTTGAACAACAATTTTCCGAATAGGTGGATCGGTAGAGGGGTTACAATCGAGTGGCCACCTAGGTACCCTGATTTATCGCCTAACGACTACTTTTTATGGGGACACTTGAAGAACAGAGTTTATACCACAAAACCTCAAGATTTGGCCGATTTGCAGAGTCGAATCTTGAACGAATTTGAATCAATAACGCCAGAAATGATTTACAACACCATTGAAAAATTTTATTTTCAATTAGCACACTGTCAAGCTGTACAGGGAAAACAGTTTGAACATTTAATATAAAAAATATATTTTTTCTAAATTGTACTCGTTATTTCGAAAACTACTGATATTAGGAACAAAGTATAGTATACCAAAAGTGTAACAAATTTAAAGTAAAAACTATAAATAAAAAAATATACAGGGTGTTACATTTAAAAATATAAAATTCGTTCGAATTTCAGACAAACTAAAAAGCTGGCAGCAACGCCAATATCGCCATTCGGTGCGTCAGATCCTATTACACAACTGTACCAAATTTGGTTTCAACCGGCCAATAAATTGTGATGTTATTAAGCCGTTTCTAGACTATTATACACACACTGTATACTTGACATAAATATATTAATACTTGTACACAGTACATTCAGATTTAAACGTTTATATTCAAGGATGGCATGTCTTAGACCCGTATAATATAAATTTTACTTAAAGAATTGATTTTTTAAGATAAGTACTAAAAAATAACTAGCCTTATTTTAAAATAATCAATGAACTTAACTGAAGGCTATGCTTGGAATGGTTAAAATCTGTTATCTTAGTTTAAGTAAAGTTTTCTTTCCGCTAAGATAATTACGAAAATTGCTTCCAAGGACGTAGCCCGACTCTTATCAAGAACATATTCATTTTGCCATATCGAAAGACATGGCGGCCTTGTTTTAAATTCGTTCTGCTTTACATTAAGATATCCTTTTTATCTGTGTGGGCGTAGTGAATTGATTCTAAGCTACAAACTCGCACTGTAGTGTTCATAACGAACTAGTTTCATTAATAATTATAAAAAACCCACGTAAATAGATTTATTTAATTGTGAATTTTGATAATACCTACAGCATGTACTAAGCGACCCATGTACGAGATAGGACTGTATATATTTAGTGTTCAAAGTCCTCATGACAGTGGAAACAAAAGAAACTTGAATCTGACAAGTAACTTTTTTTTATTTTATAAAATATAATATGAAACAAATGTGAACGACATTTTAATAACGATTCATCTGCTGTTATAGAATTTAATTTTCCGATAAATTTTATAAAAAATAAACTATGCGACAGGACTACTTTTAATATTTAAAAATAAATAATAAATATAGCTCAACACATACACTGTGGCGACAAGTCAAAAATATGAGGTGACAACATTTGCAAATTTTATTTTTAGATGCATATTCATTAATCTTGAATATTTATTAATGGGAAGTTTAGAAACATCGGGTTTTGGAACATTTTTATGCATTTAGTTTTTTTACAAGCTTTCACATATTCCGGTTTAGTTAAAAGTTCGGATAAATACATACATAGGTTTCTAAAACCTAAAAGATAAACACGTAAAGGGAACACGGCTGTCGACATTATGACCGGATGGTGTAATTCCAACGGACTACAGCTGAACGCCGATAAAACGATTTATGTCCAGTTTGGGACCAAAAACAAAACGGTGGACTATAGTTTGTTGATCAAAGCCGAAGAAAAATCTATCGCAGGCGTCTCATCTACCAAAAGCTTACATGGGGCGCACATATAGAAAGCATATTACCTAAACTTAGCTCCTATTGTTATTTAATAATAAATCTTCGCGATACCGTATCCCCGAATCTGATCAAGCTTTTGTACTTCGGCTTGGTTCAGTCTACTCTTGCATATGGAATGGTATACTGGGGTGGGTCATGTGATGCACAACAGGTTCTTGTGGTGCAGAAAAGAATCATAAGAACGATAGTAAGAATCTCTCCTTTAACATCCTGTAGGGAGCATTTTAAATCTCTTAATATAATGACGACAACGTCCCTTTATATATACTCTTTAATTCTGTATGCCATAAACAACAAACAGTCGCTTACTCTGAGGCAAGAAATTCACTCTCATAACACCAGATATAAAAATGAATTTCAACTACCATTTTCAAGACTCGCGGTAGGACAGAATCACCCAAAATACATTGCGCTTAAGGTTTTTAATAAATTGGGTCGAATTACCCATGACTTTCCACGGAGGACGGTGGCAAATGCAACATTAAAAAATAAATTGAAGAAATTTCTAATCAATAAATGTTATTACTCGTTAGATGAGTTTTTTAACGAAAGGGAACTTCCAAATCCAATAATCCCATAACTATCATCTATTCTAATATGATGGAAAGGGTGTAAAACATTTACAATATAATATGTCTGTTGTATATTTTTTTTAGGTTCTGTTTTTTGTACGTTATGTACTGTTTTATTTGAAATTTGCGTATTGTATGTGACATGTGTTTTTTTCTCATCTATAGTATTGATAATTTTAATGTAATTTATGAAAAACCGTTTTATATGTGTATATCTTTAGTATATTATATTCTAATTGACGATCCCATAATGCTGTGTAGATTACACTTACATTGTATTCAGTGGAGTTAGTAACGAAATAAATAAATAAACAAATAAAATTGATTATACATCCCTGCAGATGGTCAGCACGGTGTACTGATTTGACACCCTTTAACTTTTTAAGTAAGTTTCTTCTACTTACTCGGTATTAAACAAAAATACACCACATATTCTTGTACTTATATGCAACGCAGAGATAATCGAAGACAGCCTACACGGTGGAATTAACTAAAAAATCATTCACTCCATGTTTTCAAATACACAAATAAAATCTTGATTAATGATCTGTCAGCTACTTGCTCAAAAAAATGCTACGCTTCACCATTGCCAAGTAAACATAATTTAGGGGCAATTTAGAAAAGTAAAGAAAGTAACATGGTAAAGATTAATGTCTTAAAGTGTTTTCAAAAATTGTAGCCATTAATTTTCGTTATAGTTTTTATACGATTAGAGAGCGGTAGGAAGCCTAAAATATTTTTTTAATCATTGCTAGTGTGGCTAATAGTTGTATAAATAATGGTTTATTGTTGGATATAATATGGCAATAATACATTCCCTAAAAAAAATCGGACAACAAACCTACGAGCTGAGTTAAGTATCCAGTCATTTTTTTTTATATTTAAGACCGATTTTGATAAAATTTTGGGTTTTCCCGATGAATTCCAGTTTTCGCAAAATAATTAAAAAGGGATGAATCCTTTGCAACAGTTTTTATATAACCTAAAAGAAAAAATCTAAAGGGTTAAGGTCATGGCTACGGGGTGGCCATGGAAACTTGCTACCACGGCCGAACAATCAATTAAATAACTGCCGGTTAAGACAATTACGAACTGCAAGTGGAAAATGTAGCGGTGCACCATCGTACATAAACCATATATCTTGTCTTAAATTTAAAAGAATATCGTGAAGTAAATTTCTTAATTCATTGTTCAAAATTGCAAATACTGTTCACCATTCAGCCTGGCAGGTAATTCAAAAGGTCCAATGATAAAATCGCCTATTATACCACACCAAATGTTTGCAAAAAATTCATATTGAAAATGGCGTTCTCTCGTTAAGTGTGGATTTTCCAGTTCACAAGTATGGTTGTTTATCAAGGTAAACACAGCGATTATGATATGGTTTCAGCAAGATGGAGCACCACCCCATTACCAAATCAATGTCCGGCAGTACCTCAACCGAGTATATCCAAATCGGTGGATAAGGAGGCGTGGATCGATGGAATGGCCAGCACGATCCCCTGATCTGACGCCATTAGACTTCTTCGTATGGGGTTATGTCAAAAATATTGTATAAAAAACTAAACCCCTCGACTTAGCTGACTTAAAAAGACGAATAACGCTTGCGATTAGATCGGTCACGCCTGAGATGTTCAGTAACGTTAGAAGAAATTTTTATTTAAGATTAGGATGTTGCCAAGACGTTCGCAGCGAGCATTTTCAACATCTCCTACATTAATGTTTTTTTTTGTTTTTTACATTATCAAGAAATAAACAGTATTAGGTACTTATTAGTTTTTTAGTGTGTTCTAGATTTTTGCAATAAATCTGAAAACACTTAATATTTCCGAAACAGTTGTAGATAGACATGAAATATGTCTAAAATTTTCTGAAGAATCCAAAATAAGAAAGTTAGTATTGGCCACTGGTACATGACTCACACACCCTTTATAAAAAGTTTTTATTGAAAAAAATGCGCAACTAGAAATATCAATCGGCATGTCCGAGCGTTTTTTTCAACACGCCCCCATGTATTTATTATCGAATTTATTCCATTTGGCTGATACACACTGTATACCTATACAAATCATATTTTTTTCGCTATTTGAATATACTTTATGGCATTATTTATGAAAAAATTGTTTAGTTCGATTTTACGAAAAATGCGTGAAAAAAACTTATACATAGATCAATTTGTATAACTTTTTGATTATTATGGCGTGTGTGATATTCTTTGCTTATCACCTGTCTATAGCCCACTTCGTTTACAGCAAACTGTTTTTCTGGGCGCGGATTTCTCCATGCAGCCAAATATTAAATTGCGAATATCCCGGAAACAGATTGTTTTAATAAAATAATTCTTTAGAAATGACTATTCTATTATAAATTTTAATCAGTATCCCAATAAAGTTACCCGGTGTGATGTAGAGGGCGTGTGGGATGTAACTAGCACCCTCTACAAGTTATATGAAAAAAAAAATTGATTTAGAAATTAAACTTTAACACCCTGCACCTCATTAGCACACAGCAATCAAAAAACAATCAAACCTATGTCAAAGAGCCACAAGCAAAACAGCAGTCATAACAGTAGAAGTACAAATAATATAGATGTCGTGCCATTTAGAATATTCGACAAATAATAAAGTGTACAATATACACTCCAGATCCGGAATGTTCATAGAAGACGAGAACATTCAAATGATGAAGTTAGTAATGCCTAGAAAGACGGTAAAATTCTGAACGTCCACTAAACTTTACAAGCCAAGTAGTTTTACGTTTATGCGCTGTTTTATTTTAGTCGTTTTACGGTCGGATGCGGACTATTTTAGGGTTTGATTCACTGATCGAGTCTGAACGAATGACAAGAATCGTTTATCAAAGCCCCTCCGCCCCTCGGAAGGTTCTTTTGAACGACGGCATGCCATAAGGCCGCTGGGGACTATAAATATCAATTTTCACCGACGACATATAGTTTCCTTGGATCAGCTAGCGGATGTTATAGAAGAATATGACATGGTACATTTCTTATACGCTAACTGTCTTGGAATTATTAGAATGTTTTTACATAATTTTATCGGACAATCATTATAGGCGATCAAGGTACATCGGTAACAAATATTTTATAAGAGCAGACTTAAAAGAGTTGTTTAATCAAATTAATAATAGAAACTAGGAACTTCAAAGCGGAATATATCTAAGCATCACACATAAAAATAACGTCTTAACGTAAAGCCGTTGGTTATTAATCAAGAGCATATTGACCTTCATATGTGGCGAAGAAATAAGACCTCTAAGGGTCAGAAAAAATGTTTTCGTATTTGTGCACTTAGACTGAAAGAAAGTAACGAGTGATTTTTAATTATTTTGCTCAAGGGAGGCCATGCATTTTAAAAGCATCATGGCCGTACTGCGTAGATAAGATGACATGATTGTTTTATGACATTTACGTCTTATTTGAATTTGTGTATTTGTAAAGTTTAAAAATTGGAGAAATTTTGTAATTTTTGCAGTTATTTAAAGGTAGGTTACTATTGCTTTAACTAATATTTCTCCGGGGAGTCGTCTTTTGACTATTATAAAGTGCTATTTGCAGGATATGATTTAATTTTTGATTTTTTTTTATTTTTCAGCGTATCAAGTTTTGGTGAAGCTTTGTTGCCGGATTGAAAGGTCTACAGTAAAAATGTTTAGTGAAGCACAAAAAATTTTTATTGTTGAAAGATTTTTTAGAAATGGAAACAAAATAGGCGGTGTGTGGAATTACTCTATGCATGACTGCTTTGATGAATTTCGAACCGAGTTTCCTGATGTTGCGGTGACCTTTCATAATTTTCGTACTGGGTCACAATACCTAATTGATAAATTTCGTCAGACTGGTTCTGTTCAACATAAGAAAGGGGCTGGAAGACCAGCGAAACGATCGAATCCTCAAAAAGTTGGTGTGTGGGCAGCAATTAGTTCTAGAAGAATAGTAGGCCCAATTTACTTTGATGGCACAATCAGGGCCGTAGATAAGGGGGGGTTTAGGGGGTTCAAACCCCCCCCATAACAACGAATGTTCAGTTGTACCTTGTTAACCACCGTAAATTTTAATAATAATTCTAATAAATTGCCAGAGTTTTCTTACCTAAACCCCCCCCATGGGTAACGCCTAGCTACGGCCCTGGGCACAATTACAGCTGAGAGATATCGGATCGAAATTCTGACAACATTTATTAATGAGCTTCACGATGATGAATTGCGGGAAGGTTACTTCCAACAAGATGGCGCTACACCTCATGTAACCAGAGACAATTTAAATTTTTTAAGTGAATTTTTTGAAAACAGAGTTATAAGCCGAAATACGCAACAAATATGGCCACCTCGTTCCTGCGATTTAACACCCTGCGATTTCTTCTTGTGGCCTTTTATAAAAAACTCCATTTATCGAACACCAATTGAGGATATAAATGATCTTAAACGAAGAATTTCAGAAAAAATTGCCGAAATTAATAATTCTCCAAACGTATTGGTTAATGTGTCTCTGAGGGTAAGAAGAAACATCAGAAGGTGTCTAGAAGTAGGAGGCGGCCATATAAAGTAGGCTTTCAAAGTAAGATAGCTCAGGATTTTATATTACATACCGTCAAAAAACATTATTTTAGGTTTTCAACGTGACAACGCTGCTTTCTTGCAAATTCGCCCTATGATTTAATCTACGCGCTACTGCTACACTATGTATACTGGGTCACAGCCGCCCTTGAGCAAAATAATTAATAATCACTCGTTATCTCTTAGTAAAATAGTTCTTACTTTAGTTTGTATGTAAATAGGTTTTATGTTAAATAATAAATATTGCAAACTGACAGATAATGTTTGTCCATTTAGGAGAGAACATTTTTTATTGTAAAATTCAATATAAAAATAAACCTATTTTCTCTCTCTATAAGAGTAAGGGTATTTCCCTGCGTGAACATTAAATCTTCCAACGATATCGTTAGAAACTTATATGGAAACCTTGAGTTCCTGATTTTAAACAACTTTATTCATTAACAAATGTACATACAGTGTGTGTATAAAGTTTGGAAACGGCTTAATAACATCACAATGTATTGGCCGATTTAAACCAAATTTGGTACAGTTGTGTAAGAGGATCTGACGCACCGAATGACGATATTGGCGTTGTTGCCAGCTTTTTAGTTCGTCTGGAATTCAAACGAATTTTATATTTTTAAATGTAGCACCCTGTATATTTTTTCATTTACAGTTTTTACTTTAAATTTGTTACACTTTAGGTATGACATACTTTGTTCCTAATATCAGTAGTTTTCGAAATAACAAATTGTGTTTTATTTATTAATAAATAAAACACCAGTTCAGTTTTGATGTAAAGTCATAAAAGCTGTCATTTTTACATGCAAAAATGTCTTTAACTGAAAGTGAAAGAATTACAATTCTTATGATGAGAGGATATGGCGATAGGGTCAGGTCTTACGAACAGGTTAAAAATTTATTTAATGACGTATTCCAAACCGAAATCCAATTTCAAAAGCAACTGTTCTAAAAACTGTCCGACGGTTCGAAGAAACTGGAAATTGTAGAGACAGGCAACGATCAGCAGTAGTAGATGAAGAGCAAAGTTTAGAAATTTTACAACATGTTGTTGAAACCCGTGTTTCTTCATTAAGAAACATTTCTTAAGTAAGTGACGTCTGCTTTAAATCCGTCCATAATGTGGTAATAAAACATAAATATCACCCTTTCAAAATACATGTAGTTCAAGAGTTATCAGAAGATGATTATGAGCGAAGAATTGAATTTTGTAATATTATGATGTCAAGGTTTGACCAAAATAACCAGTTCTTCAAATTTATAGTATTTTCGGACGAAGCAACATTTATGTTAAATTGTAAAGTTAATAGACACAACTGTAGGTTTTGGGCAAATGAAAATCCCCACTGGATGAGAGAAGGTAATACACAACGCCCTGGAAAATTGAATGTGTGGGCTGGGCTTCTGGGTAACCACAGGATCGGTCCATTTTTTATTGATGGAAATTTGACATCACAACTTTACCTTGAGCTCTTGGAAACGCAAATAGTGCCTACTATACAAAATGTAATGGGTCCAAATTATGCAAATACATTCTTCCAACAGGACGGAGCTCCTCCCTATTTTGGTCGAAACGTGCACGAATTTTTGAAGAACACTTTTCCGAATAGGTGGATCGGTAGAGGGGGTACAATCGAGTGGCCACCTAGGTCCCCTGATTTGTCGCCGATATTAGGAACAAAGTATGTTATACCAAAAGTGTAACAAATTTAAAGTAAAACCTATAAATGAAAAAATATACAGGGTGTTACGTTTAAAAATATAAAATTCGTCCGAATTTTAGACAAACTAAAAAGCTGGCAACAACGCCAATATCGTCATTCGGTGCGTCAGATCCTCTTACACAACTGTACCAAATTTGGTTTGAATCGGTCAAAACATTGTGATGTTATTAAGCCGTCCGTCTTTTTCGCTTGCGTGTCGTATGTTAACGACGCTGTGGTCACGTATACATTATAGTTTTAGTTTTAGAACTAGGCGATTTCAAAATAACATAAATTGGCATCAAAACAGTTAATTTCTCAAATCAAGTTCCTAGAGTTTTTAAAAAGAAGATCGTTGCGATTTCAGCGTGAGAAAATATTTTTCTTGTCTTAAGCTCGAACTATCTAAGCAAGGGAAATCTGAAATCTTAAACTATAACTTTTGAATGTTCTTAATTCTGAAATATGGTGTTTTCAAAGAGATAATTACGGTATTTCCGTTTAAGGAAATATCTTTAAATTGAACAGATAAGTTGATATATCTATTTTCTCATTTTAAATCTCATTGTTTGTTTCAAGTTCTCTTGATTTAACATCTCAAACGTTCTAAGTGAATTGATTAAAATGAGTCGTTAATACGGCTCTGCACTAGCCTTTCCACAACAAAATTTTTATTTGTGTGTGTAGAAGAGATAATAGCTCATAGATCAATATTAAAATTTAATTCAATAATTTGTACAACTAGTACTTTTTATGTAGCAACAGCCTATAATTAATTTATGCGGGTTAAGCAAAAGCAAAAACGTCCCCGAGTGCAATAAAATTTATATCCGCTTATTTGTCTTCTTGTGCGACTCAATAATCCCCGGCAAAAACTTTGCGAAAAGCGACTGATATTCCGAGGAAATAAATTAATGTCCGTTTAAAATCGCTTTATAAATAATTAACGATGTATAGGCGTGTACTCGCATGATTACATAAAACACGAGGTGAAAGATAAAATCCCTGGATAAATTAATACGCTGTCGTTTTGGGTATGAGAAGTCCGCTACTTCCAAACGTATCTAGTTATGCTTTCGATTTATTATTGGAGTTATTAGATGAGTATGACAATAAAGGTGATCCTTCTGTCTCCTCTATAAGCTAATTAGTGCAGTGTTTTTTTATTCAGTCAATTAGACTTAATGCTAGTAAAAAGGTTTACGAGGGAGGCACGTACCATACGCATCGTAAAATTTTGCGTAATTTACATGCGCGACACGTTGAAATATTAAAATCCAAATTCCCTTGGATCCAGGCAAGCTGGACCAGTGGCGACGCCAGGGTTTTGTGTTAGAGGGGGCCAGACTGGGCCAGAAAAATTTAGGGGGGCACTTGTGTTTACTTTATTGCTTTGCTTTGGTACCCTATTTAAATCAATTTATACCAAAAAAGGTATGGAGGGTAATATTGAGATTCATTGATTAAGGTAATAAGAAGCAGAGAAGTAGGTAGATATAGGTTAAGGTAATAATAAACATTTAAATTAAATTATATTGAAACATTACAAAAAAACATCAACGTATATACAAGACATTTCCAAATAAAAAAAATATTCGGAATTTCGAAGACATCTGAGACTGAATATTACTACTCCTCTGTGATATGGTTTGATTTTTGTTATTATTATTATCAATTATTGTATAATATTTTTGTTTTTTTAAAAAAACTTTATATTGAGATGTACCTAATATGTTTATATGTTATATTTTAGCTATTTTAAATTATTACTCTTGTAATTTTAACTTTACTTAGTTTTAAGTCTTGTTACTTAAAAATTTTTTTGTAGAAATGGGCTACAGCCCGTGAATTATTAAATAAATAAATAAATATTTTACCGAAACCTAAAGCAGTAAGATTCTTCCGTTATTATGATTCTTAGCAAAAATATCAACAATTTTGTCGAGATTAATACTTTTAATGCGTTCTTTTTCAATACTTAAAATAGATACCGCTAGAATCTTGTGTGATTTAGTAAATTAGTCGAATGGGTGCTGCTATTAGTAATTATTGCAATACGCTGTAGGCTTTTTTCATGCGACTTTTGACATTACAGGGAGGGGGAGCGGCTAAATTTCAGGAGGGGCCCGGGCCCTCTCTGGGCCCCCCCTGGCGTCGCCACTGAGCTGGACCAAAATAATACTAAAGTGGCGCCCTACAGATCAGGCTTACAGAAGCAAGGGTTCTGTTACAACTGGATAGGCAGCCGATAATAAACATATACGCGCCCAAACTCAATACGGGAAGCACAACTATGCCAAAGAGACAGGTATCAGACGTCGCCTCAGTCAGTAGCAAATCTATGAGCTGAAGCATCTTTATTAGAGGAATAAATTTGATGTTTCCTATGAGTGGAGAGTAATGTGCCTCACAGAACATTTTGGAAGCTTCAACCAAGGTCCGTGTTAATTCCTCATTCGCACTTCGTATATAGGTTGATTTTTGAGCCAGTTTTCTAATGCATAGCCCAGTGAGACTAGACCATTTCCAATCTTCTTGAAATCTGTAGGATTAAGAATAGCCTTAACCTCTGGATTTAATTTAGGGCCTTCCAGCAGAGGACAGTTCTCAGGAAAATAAACCTTGGACTATAACTCCCGACTCTCTTTATCAAAGCCATGAGAAAGGTAATTTAACCAGCGTAGAACAATATCCGGGTCTAAGGGAGATCCGACATGCCTATTTTTCGAAGAATCATCACCCAGAAAACTTAATATGGTACTCTGACTACCGAAGGCTTCAACCTGCGGAGTGGTGTAATCAGCCTCAGAAGATGATTATGATGGTGATGATGATACAAGAACAAACCTTTGTCTCTTTGTAGCTGGGACAGAGTCAACCAGCTGACTCTGGCGCTTCCTTAAAATCTTCGTTTTTTATCCACTACTGAAGACGGTGCAGAAGAATGTGTGTAGCTAGGGTCGCATGAGAACAAAAACAGAGCTTCATAAAGTAGAGTTGTAAATGTTAGTCTATTAAAGAAAGTAATTACTTTAGTTGATACTGTTATAAGACAGTTAACTCATCTATGCTGTTATAAGACGGCATAATTTTCTTGATACTGTTATAAGACAGCATCAGCTTCTTTCATGCTATTATAGGACAGCAACAAGCTCTATTATAAGCTATTATATGATAGCTAAATACGAGGATAACAACCAGCTACAAAAAATAAACGCTGGTGCTGGTACTCCAGTCATCGAAAATCAATGGTGTCGATGTAAGAAGGAAAAGAAAAAGAGAGAAAGAAACTCTCCAAATGAAATCTATGAAAGCCGATTAGTTACTTAATGAGTCACTGTTTAAATAAACACACAAGAGAAATAACAAAAATAACCCAAATATCGTTTTATCTGAAAATTCAAAGATTGTATGAGCATGTAACTTACTTGTGGAACTCGACCAAACTTAATAGTTTGCACAACTTTTTTCTTAAGTTTCTTCATCTTTTCTTCTTTGGCATTTTAAAAAAACAACACAAAAACACAACGGAGAATCTAGCAGTGTATCGCGTAACACACTGAAACGTAATAATGGGTTCGGGGAGCGAATGCAGGAGGTTCGGTCCTCTTTTTCTATTTTAATGCTATACTACGCAAGATGCGTTATTACATGGCATAAGTATCACAACTATCTTTATTTAGCGAGCAAACGGACTTTATCATCAGGACTAGTTCGGAACTAACCCAGAAAAACAATCACATCAATACATTTCATACGGAATTAATCAAATTTTTAAAAGCGAGCAAGCAAAAAGAGCCATTGTTCCTTCACCAAATTGATTTGTTGACTTGGCGTCACTGGGGCATATTCTTGCACCGACAGTGCCTCTTGTGCATTCCACAAGCGTTGCGGTGCATTCTGGCGCGGCGTGGTCACCAAAGCCGCATCAAGACCAGTACTAATTAACTTTTTTAATAATTAAGAGCCACGCTTATCATATTTAAGATTGTTGAGTAGGTAATACGGAATATAATATAAAAAATGTATAATGATTATTTATAATGAATAGTAGGCGAACATGTATGCGTTATAATACATCCCATATCTTCACCCATGTGAGCCGCGGCCCTTTCACCATTAAAAGTGTCACTGTCAACCAAGTTGTACCCAAAAACAAGAAGACATCGCCAAACAACTATCGTCCAGTCGCATTGCTTTCGGTTATATCAAAAGTTATGGCTATCAACGAAAAACTGTTAATGTACCTGGAAGGCTTCAACATTATTAGTGACCGCCAGTATGGATTTCGTTTGGAACAACGCAATAGAACATCATGAGGAGTCCCGGGCGGTAGCACTGGACATTTCCAAGGCCCTTGACCGAGTATGGCATGAGGGGCTCCTAACTAAAGTGGGACCATACGGAATGACGATTCAATTTTGTTTATGGCTGTCAAGCTTTGCTCTGCGAGTGGCGTTGTTCAGCTTAGTGTTCCTCGAACAAAAAAAAAGAGTTCAAGATGATATTAGAAACCTTAAAAATATAGATGCTAGAGATGTTTCTGGACTCAATGTCACCATTGCAAAAACGAAAAATAATTAATTGTAGGGTCCCTAACAAGAATATTAAACTTATGTTTTAAAGAAAATATCTGTTCAACATGTCTAAAAGAGTTTTTAAAAATAATTGAAAGGTGCATGTCTGTGCAGATTGCTGAGTTTCTGCGGAATAGTAAGTGAATAGCAGTTTGGGTTTTGTGAGGGGCGAACTGTTCTGGCTGTTTTGGACCTGGTGTCTTTCATAAGGGATGAATTTGAAAACAGGAAATACACCAGAGCAGCGTTTTGTGACTTAAGTAAAGCTTTCGACTGTGTCTCACACGGGCTGCTCATTAGGAAGCTGACTAATAGAGATTTCAGCGTGTGAAGCATTAATCTCCTGAAATCCTACGAAAAACGGATTTTGGAGAATCATAGTAGATGGGGTATCGTTAGAAACAAGAAAGGTAGGCATACCTGTACCACAGGGTTCTGTAATGGGCCCACAGCTCCTTCTATTGTACATTATTACTGCCTAAAACACACTAGGTTCTGTCTGCTGATGACACAACAACCTCGGTGATTCAGAAAGAGGAGTACTGAGGGTTTGGTGGGCAGGGTGAGTGAGGCCAGAGCAGAGTAGCCTAGTGCCAAACGACAGTAAAACAATTCTCTTTAAGGGAGACCGCGGGCTGCCCATTATCTCGGGACGCGACAAGATTTCTTGGTGTACATCTTGATGATCGATTCACATGGGATGCCTTGGCAAAAAACCTAGGCAGTGCGGCGTTTGTACTGCGTAACTTGACTGGAGCGGTGGCAAATGGCGTGTTGTGTACTGCTTATTTTGCGCCGTTTCACTCACTGATGTCCCATGCTGTGCTGGTCTGGGGACACCCTCCGAGATAGAGAAAGGGTGCAGGCAAAAGTTCATTAAACTCAAATAATTAACGTTTCAATTTTGGAAAACCTCATATGCCTATATTAAATATAACCTTGACAAATACCCAACAAATGATCAGCGGCATTCTCACGATGCTCGATTGAGGGGGGGGGGGGGGGCAGCTCCCTGCTCCACGCACGAGGTTGGAGAGATGCAGAGAGTGAACCGAACTATTGCGCTGATTGGGCAGATAAGTTCTATACTTACCTGCCGGAGGATCTAAAAAATCTTCCAACAACATTGTGTTCAGGATTTGCTGTTTCAAACCCCCTTATAAGACGATGAAGAGTTTTTCCTGAAATTTTAAAACTATTTTTGTGATATGTTCAAAACTATTATGGTGATTGTATTTCTAATCCATGATTTTGTGTGTGTATGCTGTTCCTTGCACTTTGCTGCGAAATGGTCTACATTTTACGACGCTGATATTTTTAAGCCCTTATTGACACTATTACTAGTAAAGAATTATGCGAGATTTAAGTGACAACTCTTTTAGAGAATGTGTTACTCTTTGTGATTTTAGACCTTATGATTTTTTTGCTGATTTGTCTAAGTACTGATTATATGATGACATTAACAAATTATTTCTATTTGTCATTTTTCAATTCGACACACAATTCTATTGTCCTTTTATTCTGGAAATCCATTAGATCATATTGTAATTATATAGTATGTTATTATGGGTATTTCTAAAAAATCCATTCTAAGGGCCAAGAATCACCCCAACTTGATATTACGGATTAATCCGAATTTGATTACCGGAGGATTTAGATGGATTAGGACGCTCTGGGGGTGGTGCGGATTTAGCAAATAAGATCAGACCTTTAGAGTGGTCCAGTAGAACAAGATACATTTAAGAGAAAGCGTTAAAGAAAAATAAAACTGTTAATTTTACAAAACTTTGATTATATAGGGTCTCATCATTCATTCACTCAACATTCTTTCTCGGGAAACAGCCAACCAGACACCAATAAGGGTGTAATGTGGATTTTACAAAAAAATGAGGAACGGTATAGTCCGACACAAGATAAATGGTCATGATTTTACCTGCTTTATAACGATCGGGCGACTTTACCCACCATAAACCAATTAAGGGCTGGTTTGTTAGCGTTTCTCGGTAACAGGGAGGTATTTTATTTTTATTTTGATAATGGACGTATTTTAGGTATAATTAATTATACCTGTCGACACATTAGAAATTGTCGAATTATTATTAAATCATTTGAACTGTGTCACTCAATGGTGTTCAGTGGTGTTATTATTAATATTAGTAATTTTTAAAATGTTTAGACCGTGGCGTGGGTTGAAAACTGTGAATCCGACGACGGAATTGAAGACAAAAATGAGCAAAAAACAAAGTGCCATTTACAGATGTGCTGCAAGAGGATCGTTTTGCGAGTATATCAAGGTAAAATTTATATTTTTTTAGTTTTAAAATGAAAGAACATATTACCTACACTTCTTATGGATTTCGGACATACTTTTTAAAACTTTAGTTTTCGAAATAAGCACTTTCTTTCATTGCACCGACCTTGTAGCCATACAGAGTGATACAAAAATATCAGGTCAAAATCTTACGGAAAATATTTGTCTGCAGGTCTTCTAAAACGTCAGAGGGCATAGAAGCTGCCATTAAGAGGGCAGTGGAGTTAACCGGCATTCCAAGGTCTACCTTGCGTCGGTTTCTTGACCAAGACAATTCACTGGAGAGGAAGGACAGATCTGACAAAGGCACATTGAAAGTGTTTGGAAATTGTGATGCAGAGTTGATTCGCAGGGAAGTGTATGCGATGTATCAGCTTAAGCAGATTCCGTCACTTGATTCTTTACGAGAAAATGGTCGATTTGCTGCTAGTCGCGAAACGTTGCGCCGATTTTTGCACTAAATTGGATTTCGATTTGGTTCGACACCCACGACACTATAAAAAAAAGGATGACAAGATTCTTCATCAAAGTGCATTTTAGATGTACCTGCTTCTCAAGGAAAGATAATATCCATCTTACACTGTGGCTCGAGGGATGGCTGGGTGCCGAACGCCTTGGTACTTTTAGCAAAAAACATTAAGGACTGCTCGTTAGACTACCATCAGGACATGACCAGTGAGCTTTTTGAAAATTAGATGAAAAATTCTCTTCCTCCAGATATCCCACCAGGCAGTGTAGTCGTTTATGATAATGCTAGTTATCATAGCACCTTAGCTGACAAAATACCAACCATACGCAGCAAAAAAGAGGTACTGCAAGAGTCTCTTAGCCAACATCACCTCTATTTTGAAGACAATTATACAAAAAAAAAACTAGTTGAGGTACTAAAAACAAAATCGTATGATAAAATATATTGCGTAGATGAGGCTATAAAAGCATCCGGTAACATACCACTTAGATTGCCCCCCCTACCATTGCGATTTGAATCGTATAGAAATGATATGGTCCGAATGAAAAAACCAAGTTAGACCCAATGATGTAAACCCAAAAATGTCCGCTAATGTAATTGAAGTAACTAAAACTCAGTGTGAATTAATACCAGAGAGCAGTTGGAGAGCGTGCGTTAATCATGTACTTGAAGTCGAAAATAATTATAAAAAATTTTGGGAAAACATAAAACCTTTAATTATATGAGTGGATGATAGTGATAGTACAGATTCAAACTATTGAGATAACTCATTTTACTCATACGGGGTTATACAGGGTGTTCCACGTAGTAGTTCCGCATTTTCAACCCGGTAATTGCACAGATGTCAAAAAAGCATTTGCCATTCGTTTTCAAATAAAAAAAAAAATTATTCCGATATCTCAAAAACTAAAGAAAATAAGGGGGCTGGAACTTCTACGTATGCCACCCTGTATAATAAAAATTATATATTACGGCTTACTACTTTTACGCATATTAATAATTTACGTCAAAGTCGGCGATACCCGGACCGAAATGGTTTATTTTCCAAAAGCAGGTATAAAGTCGTTAGTTAGTCATGACCATTTATCGTATGTCGTACTATATAATCATGTTATTTTAGTACCTAATTCTAAACCAACAATCTCGTTGGCTTAAGGGTTAATACAGTGAGGGTGTTAGATGTAGATTTATGGTGGATGTCGCTGTAAGTGCTCACCGGCCGGAACTTTGCCTCCGAAACGCATCCCTCGGGACCGGGTGGCAGACAAAACATTACATTAGTGTTAAGTGGTGCCCTGTTGTGTTTCCTTGTATCGCTTTTGTTGTAAAAGAATTCCTGTAGGTGGGTTAAGTTCTGATGTGGCTTCATCGAATTTATTACATTTTATAAAGTTTTAAAAATGTTTAAAAGAAATCTGAATTTATTAAAAACAAATATTTATTAAAATTTATATTAGTAGGTTATGATAATAATAATACGTAATAGAGCGAAATTCTTTTGTTAACGTTTGCCCGAATTTAAACCTAAAAGTGTTTGTATTCTGTCGAACGTTCTTGAAACTGGAAAAAAATTAGTCGATTTCCACAATTCAGTTTTTATTCGCATTCATAAACAAAAATTAGTGAGTTTGGACCAGTCCCAAGCCTGGATAAAATAATATGAAGGGAGGCAACGACCGAGTTTCACTGCGCAATAAAACATTATCTCAGAAACAGTTGCTAGGACAGAAAACCTACTAGATAACACCTTTTATGAATAGATGGTGCCCTGGAATAAGAATTTACACCGAGGCACAAAAAAGTTATGAAGCTTATTATAGATAAATGCTAAGTGTTGCTGGTGGCGCCCTCTGCAAGATATATAAAAGCTGTTGTCAGATCTGGATTTCGTATCACAAAAAATCTGACTATACCAGATGCCATGCAAATTCTGGTATTATTAAGATAAATATTTGGAAAAAAGTTTAAAAACATATTAATTGTGAAGACTTGTACTTCCGAAAGTATCAACTCTTGTTCTATCAGCTTGTACAAACCTATTAAAGACGCCCTATGTTATTTACACAAAGTACTTGCACATAATGATATACAAAAATAGGTACAGTAAAACCTCTGTTTGCGACCACCTCTATAAAGTGATTAATTGCGTTAAACAACCGGTTATGAATTTCCCATATTGAAAAATGGAAATCCTATTATTTTATACTCCTCTTTACCGACCCATCTGTTAAACGACTGCCTTATGTCTTAATACACAGAACTCTAGAAAATTACGTTTCTACTTATAAAAATTTAAAGATAGACTCAATCCCTAATGGGCTTTAAAGTTCCCTAGGGAATACTATATCCATTTGTTTTCATTGAAGTGCCCTTCTCCCCAGGGACTGCTAAGAAAGTATCAGTCCGTTTTTATATTCCTGCGGTAAATAGCAGATACACGGTGTTCTTCAAAAAGTAAAGGCAACATAAGAGGGAGGCAAATTTCCACAACGTGACTTAAAATAATAGAACTTTGCTTCATAAAGGACCAAATTACGATTTTTTTACCTGCCAAACCTAAGCAACGATAACAGTAATTTAAGAGTCATTCTATATACACTTAATCTTTTACTACCAATTTGTATTTTAATATCTCACATATTTTAGATACCATAGAAAAGTAAAAATTAATTTAGCATACCTATTAAATTGTTTAACGATCGAGATAACTAGGATAATTTATGAGGCAAAGTTGATTTTGTAGGTTAATTGTAGTCAGAAATTTTTATTAAACAATTTTTATCTAAGAAACAGTAACTAATTATTGAATAAATACATATGTTTTCAGCTATTATAGCGATTGTAATTTAATAATATTTTCCGAAAAAGGAAGTTTATTATCAATTTTTCATGTCAATGATAATACTCAAGCGCCTATTAATACTGTAAAATTAAAAATGCCCACTAACGTAAACTAGTAAACAAAATTGACACAAAATAAAAGAAATTGAGTATTAAACAGTTAACCTAGTCTCCTGTAAAAACACACCAAATAATAATTAACTATGTAAAATCGACTGATAAGAAAATAGGGAATAACTTTGAATAACTTTTAAACTTCTGTTGAAATATTTACGTCCAAACAATGACCATAAAGTGTTACATACACAGATGGACTAGGTTGATCGATATATTGCCACGAATTATCCTCTTCGTCCTTGATTTTATCTATTGCGGCAATATCTTTTATTCCGTTAAGGGGCAACAATTTTAGTAGTTTTCATACTTTCGTCATCAAACTCTATAAAACATGTGCTAGGTTTCCAGTCGAAGTCTAATGCTAAACCTCATGACCCTTCGCGCAGTTGTCTTTATGATGTTTCACCACTCCTTTTGATCTTCCTCTGTTTAAACGACATCCTTGAGCGACATGTTTGTTAGGAGATTTATTTGATCGTTAAATCGATTTGGAGAACGACCTCTCTTTCTTATGCCATCTACCTTTTCCTGAACGACAAGGTTTCCAATACCGTCCCATCTGATAACATGACCACAATCTTTAAGACTATTCTTCTGAATGGCTAGAATTCATTCGTCTTGATCCCTAATTATCTTAAGACGGAATTATTTGTTCTCTTTGCGGTCCACTGAATCCTCAACAATTTACGCTAAGAAGTAATTTTTGCAGCAGGATCCGAAACTACATGCAGCTATGACATTCAACTACAAAACGCACAAACAGTGTATCCTTATAAGTAACTTTTTTGCATCGGCAGGTCATACCATATACTTTCTAGTACTTGCGATAAGCTGAACTTTAATAGTGCTTCAGAGCTCCTTTAAACAATTTTGTTCTACAAACGTGTTAAACTTGCAATTTATAACACCTCCCAGTAGCCTTAAAAATGTTATTTTAAGACACTAACCTGAACCTTCTTTCAAAAACTTGAATAGTTGTTTTCTAGTAAATATTTTCGATTTTTTGGCATGATTTTCAACATATTTTGCCTTTAGTTATCACCCATATCATAAAATTATTTGTTGAAAGGGTCTCAAGGATCATAAAGATAATGATTTTATTATCTAGGTATAGGGACCGTACTTGGCCGTAATTAGTTTACAAAGCCTTATTAAATAATGGGATAAAAATAAGTAGACAAATCAGTGTTGCAAAACCAGTCATTTTTTTAGTTCGTGTGAAATAGAAACGCAGGATTGTCCAAATATGTGGCGTCCGTGGATTGGTGAATCTAGTATAGAACAGCCGGAGGGGGTACAGATACAACCACAGTGCGGAAATGAAAATAAAAGAAGACACTTATCTTTAGATTCTAAAGAGATTATAAAAAATGTATATACAACTCTCATAGAACGTGAAAAGTTGAGTAAAATGGAATGTATTGAAGAAACAGTCACATTGACGAAAATTTCGGAAAAAACAGTATGGAAAATGGTAAATAAACCCATCACAGAAAGGAAAAGAAGAAAATATTCTGGGACTTGCAAAAAATTAGATCGCAGCGATGAAGATTTAGTCCGACACAAAATTTATAAGATGTATGAAGAGCATACGGTACCAACACTGGATAATTTACTGAAAAGACTTGAGATAGATAACACGGATATCAATTGCGGTAGGACAACGCTGTGGAAGTGTCTTCAACGAATCGGCTTTAAATTTGAAAAAGTCGATAAACGGCAAGTTATTATGGAATCGCAACGACTTAAGGCATGGCGATTTGAATATTTGACAAAAATCGCTCAGTACAGAAGTGAGAAGAGACCTATTATATACTTAGATGAAACCTGGTTTGATACCCATGATACCCCATCAAATGTTGGGTTGATTCTAGTGACAAGTGTAGAACAAAGACACCATCAAACAGAGGAAAAAGAATAACCATAGTACATGCAGGGTCCGAAGATTGTTGGGTACCAAATGCACTTTCATTGGTAGCCAAGAAAATAAATGACTCCTGTTTGAATTACCATAACGATACCACAGCGGAGTTATTTGAGGATTGGTTCGTAAATAAGTTTATTCCTAATGTTTCTCCAAACAGTGTGATTGTTATGCAAGTTACCACAGTAGACAGTTAAACAAGCACCCTTGTTCAAAAGATACGAAAATGGCAATAGAGGAATTTATGTATCAGAATGATATATATTTTCATGAAAGTTACACTAAAAGAGAGTTACTTGATGTGTTTAAATTTCTGAACCTAGAAAAGGAGTACTACTGCAACAGCTACGCTAAAAGTAAGGGGCATACAGTGCTAAGGCTTCCGCCGTATCACTGTATATTCAATCCCATAGAACACATATGGCATCAATTAAAATCTGCCGTTAGACGTAATAATGTATCACCCACTATAAACGCTAGTGTACTGGATATTATTAGTACTGAAGTGGACAAAGTGCCTGTAAGTAGCTGGAAAAATTGTGTTTCGCATATTAAAACTGTTGAAAATTCATACATTCAATTTGGGAATATTACAGAAATATTTATTATTAACATAGGTGTTGATAGTGACACTGAAAATAGATTAAATGAGTAAACTGTAGTTGTATTAATTAATTATAATATAAAATTATAATATATTCTATCTAAAATTGTTTATTATTTGTGTCAAATCATCCATGCTTGAAATACTATTCAGTGCGGGCATGTGTAGACCCCAGTCTGGTTTTAAACAGGCGTCAACACGAGTTGGTAAGTCATTCTCTTAAATCTGTGAACGGACTTTACCAACATAACACCCATATAACAGTTTTGAAATTGAAAAAGTAGTCCATACTTACAGTGGAGTTGATACGATAGGAAATAAAATACTTGAAGTCTTCCTCCACAAAATAGATTTATTGGTTTAAAGGTTTATCCCTACATGTCTCGGATGTTTAAACATCCATCATCAGGGGATACAATATCGAGTTCATATAATGAAGTTCGTTACCCCAAATGAATGGGCACAACTACTGGAAGTTTTGAAGCGAAGAAATTTTCACATCAAGGAGGGAAAGAGTGTTGAAACGTCATATTAGGAGAAAAAAAAAGAAAAATTTTTCAGTTAATTGATGGTATCCATTAATTAATAACTAGATTAAGAATTAACAAAATTACATTTCTTACATCTCTTTGCTTATCAAAAAGTTTTTATAAAAATGTCCTTAATTAACTTGTTGTGGGACTTGGGTCCCACAACTCATGAGTTTTACTCAAAAATTAGTTAATTAAAAAAAATATA
This sequence comes from Polydrusus tereticollis, assembly GCA_963920685.1. Classification (NCBI taxonomy): domain Eukaryota; kingdom Metazoa; phylum Arthropoda; class Insecta; order Coleoptera; family Curculionidae; genus Polydrusus; species Polydrusus tereticollis. The sequence goes on from OY987331.1 coordinate 4,827,492, forward strand.
ATAAATGTAATTTTGTTAATTCTTAATCTAGTTATTAATTAATGGATACCATCAATTAACTGAAAATTTTTTCTTTTTTTTCCTCCTAATGTGACGTTTCAACACTCTTTCCCTCCTCGATGTGAAAATTTCTTCGCTTCAAAACTTCAAGTAGTTGTGCTCATTCATTTGGGGTAACGAACTTCATTATATGAACTCGATATTGTATCCCCTGATTATGGATGTTTAAACATCCGAAACATGTAGGGATAAACCTTTAAACCAATAAATCTATTTTGTGGAGGAAGACTTCAAGTATTTTATTTCCTACCCATATAACAGTTTAGAGAAACTACAATTTATCACAAACGATAATCTAACAAAAACCACAGCTTTGCCTTTCTTACGAAACAGTTTAAGGCTTTGGTTATTTCTGGTCTCCAAGCTCAGGTGGTTATATATCTTTATGCCATTATAAATGAAGGAGTTCCTAATTAGGCTCAGGCGAGGAATCGGTAGAGGTATATTGTCTGCCTATCTTGTAAAATGAATCTGCTGGTGATTAGGAAAATGAGTTTTATTTTTATGGATATGGTATACAGTTTAATAAGCATGCAAGGGTTAGTATATTATTGGGGATGAAAAGTGGTTTGCAATGGGTGGGCATTGCATAAGTACCTTGTGGCACTTTTCTGGAGGATGAAGACAGACTGGAAAAGATACTGTGAACCAAAATGGAACGACATATCCAAGGTATGATTAAACATTGGTAAAATAAATGCTGCGAGCGAAGTCTGCTCCCAATTAATAAGGGGCAATACGACTTAAGTAGCAGCTAGAGGCCAATTCTTTATTTAGTTTTAAAATATGTTGGTGAAACTTTAAGCTGTCGTTCCAAGAAACTCAAAATTGTCAACAGAAGTGATAGAACGGTTACCTTCTCGATATTATTTACCGTACATGTGAGAAAGATTCAGATAGAGACGATTGGAACCATACCATTCTATAAGGTCAGACGATAAATCAGTCAAGAGTTCGTCTTCATCTCGATTTTCCCATGCTACAGACGCATCATCTGCGAAAGCCGAGTTGGAGTCAGATATGTCAAGTTGAAGAAGATCTTTGATATAGATCAGAAATGAAGTTGCACCCAAGACTGAACCCTGAGGCACGCCGCATGAGATACGTTATTTACTGGATGACACCCCGTTCAAAGAAACAAACTGATCATGTTCCGAGAGAAAAATATTGAATCCATTCAGGAGCGATTCCACGACAACCCCAAAACACTATGATCACAATGATGAAGGTTTTAAAACTGTCTCCTTTTCATAAAAATAGGCAACCATAATGTTTTTTGATATATGATTTACCAAGCTTCGTTGATACCATTCATTAAACTTCTTGTAATACTATTCGTATTGCTTTTTTGAGTTTTCTGGCAACAAATCTAACGTAGCTTCTTTTGCTGCATTAGATAACTCAGGAGGGGTACTAGATATTCCATTCTTACTCATTTAAAACTCGGCGCCTTAAAAAAAAGTTTGTAGAGATATTTTGTCTGCCCCTACACTAGATACATAAAATAGCTATTGTTCTTTTTCAACTCAAATTTTAATGCATTTTTTGTCATTATTAAACTCGTTGGTAAAGCAAGCCAATTTAACTGACTTTTCTTCCTGTTTCTATTTGATTTCGTTACCTAACCTGCCGTGTAAGCCGGTTAAATTAATATTAAAACCCAAATAAACCAAGCAATCGGACGTCTAAAACAAAGGATGACTTTTTTATTTTTCATCCGCCGCAATATGAAAATTATTACATGCAGGCCATTTTAGTTGTTGGTATTTGCGTGCCGGTGCAGTCGGTACCTTTTGGCGCAGCCCGAAATGCCCACGGATCGAAGATTTATGCGCTATCTCAAAATAATAGTCCGATATTATTTTATGTTTGAACGAGACGCCCAAGGCTGCACGGGCTTGTTTACATCTGCCTTCATTACTTTGTCAGATTGTATATTGTCGGCTTCAACAAAAAGAAAGCAAAGGCATATCTTTTGGGCCAGAAAATTGGAATGTCGGAAGTCAAAGCTTCAGGCAGAGAAAAAATACATTCATGGCATGTATCTCAACCAACTAAAGTAGTTTGTTCAGCACTGATCCTCTATAAAAAGGAGGTTATGGCGGCCTACACTATAAGGAACGCTGAATGTTGCAATATCATTAGGACAGCCCTAATACGGAGAGATCCCTTTCCCATCCTTATGAATGAGAAAGACAACTTAAGAATTAAATAATACCCAGTGTGTAAAAAGTCCCGCACCGGTCAATTATTTAGAAAATGGCGCACAATATAAGAAAAAATTCCGGTATAAAAGTTGTAGGCCTTAAAAAAATCAATAAAACTAGTATATATACCTATAATTATACAGGGTGCCACAATCAGTCATGGTAAACAAAACTTTGGTTTATTTAAATGGAATGACCCCTTTTTAATCACGTTTTCTGATTCCTCTAAACATTCTAAACAACAATTATGAAACATGTCATATGGCTAAACCCATTAGTTTAAGAAATAACATAAATACAACAGGTAAGATATTACCTACATTTTGCATTTTCACAAGCTGGTACCAGAATGTTTTAGAATTTAAATAAAATTACTTATTTTGAACGCATGCACGCACCACACAATGCCATTAAAAATTAAGTTAAAACCGAGGTAAAAAGTGATCTTATTGAATATATTTGAAGTTTAAAATGTGGATTTTAGTCTTTTCTTTCATTCGACCAACAAAGTAAAAAAAAAAAAAAAAACAATGGTCATGTCCGCCGACCCCTAAAATGTTGAATTTATTTAACATTGTAGCCTTCATTTTTGCTATAGATGTATATTTATAGAATGCTACATCGTTTTGTGTAAGATATTTGATTACATTACCTTTCTATATTTTCTGTGGATTTTAAGTTTAGTGCTTTGGTGCAGAGGTTCATGTTTTACAGGCCACGGTCCTATCATGAATATCTTTTTTGTACATTCTTCATTCCTTTTATTATTAATTAACTCGAACGAAGTAGATATCTGAATATTTAAATAATTTTATTGTCAAAATTTGGGGTTATGTTCATTTATGATAACCGGTCAGTAGTTCATTTGGCTTATAGTATGTTCGTTGAGTTGCTCCATTTGAACATTGGTTAGTTCACTCTAGAACATTGATGATATTGCACTTTTCACCATTCGATAAATTGGTATGCCATTATTTGGTTTTTAAATTGCATGTTATGGAGGGTAAACTGCTAGTAGTTTTCCGCATGTTAAGTTGGTTTGGTTTTGTCATTTTATCGGACTGAGATCACTTTCATCAATTGTCTGAACGTACCAATTTTTTTGACATGACAGTTAAGGGACACCTGTCATTTGATCTTTACCTTTTTCGAGGAGATTTTGACTTTAGGTCACTTCATTTAAGATCACTCTTGAAGGTGGAAGTCGGCGGTTTTTAAAAGGGGCCCACTATTATGTGATTTGAACAGGTCCGCCGCCCCAACTGTAGTTGGCACCTCAGGGGTAGTAGAGCGTCCTCATCTCTTTGATGGTAAGATTTCTTTAATTCTTTTCTTTGTGTCTTCTTAAATATTTTTATAACCTCCAAATTTTCTCCAACATGTGTAATTTAATTTTAGATTTGCACATGAGGCCTCATTTCTTTGTATTTTATTTGAGATGGTAGCACCAGACAACCAATGAGGTAGGATATATTTTCGATTTAATTTAACCAGATATCTGATTCGCTGTTTCGATTTTAGGGTTTTACTTTTTAGATTTAATTTCCTTTTGCTTCTATCGAAGCGTTTATTGTTGAATATGTAACAGGCGTTACATATTCATATTCATTTTGACCACGTGTTGAAATTGAATCTTGGTTCAAAGACCACATGGCCTGTAACCTGTATATATGCGCTGTCTTGTACTGTTCGGGTCTACCAGACTGGAGGCAGGGTGCCTATTAATTTGAAGCAGAAACCACATGGGATTTGGAACATCTGGGAAATAAGGCCAGTGTATTGTAATAATTTTAAATTTCTTTATAACCCTAACACCGTAAATTTCACCTTAAATATAACTTTAATTTGTAATACCACCTTGGTAACATTTAAGTAGAACGAATCTAGGTATTATGACCATACAAGTATGAAGGTTCTAGAACATTCTCTTTTCCCCTTTTTATAAACCATAGGTGATAACCAGTTACCAGGCGAGTAAAAACCCTTCAGGTCTTCCCATGAGTGTATAATTTTTTACTTTAATATTTAATTTAGTTATTGATTTCAATATTTAATCTCATTGGTGGAATCCAGTTTAGTGATCCTAATAAATTAATCCCAATTGTTGTTTTACACATCTGTGTTTTATTGTTACTCATTGTACTGCAAGACGATTTATTACCATCTTTAGAAGCAAGCGATTTTCCTATTTTAAAACGCTTTGTAAGTATTAAGTTTTTTAACCATTTAAAATAGGTGGCGTCCAAGACATCAAAAAAGTGTACAACTGCTTAAGGCAAGGACTCCGAGCCTCCGACACAATAGCTGCCGTTCGCACCATGGTACGTAAAGCTGCCTTGTAAAGGTAATTTTACGGCACAATATTGGAGGCAAGGGGAGTAATAGTAATAGAGGAAATAATTGGTATCAAAAATATACATGGCTTATGAAAAGTGAAACCAAAATTAAGCTGTTAAACATTTGTTTATGACTTAACAATGACAATGAAGTTGTTTAGATAGACAATTATTAAAAAGAATTTATGATGAAATTCATGTTACAATTAAAACGCAAATTAAAAGTTTTGAGTTTAAGGATCTTTCTTAAAATTTAGTATTAATCAGGTACTCTTGAAAAAGCCCTAAAAAGGCGAAACATATGTAGAGTTACTCTCTATTAAAAACCTTGAAACATTAAAAAGCAAAAAGTGTTTTAGTTTATTACTTTAAAAATGTTTCACAAGGAACCAACTGTCGATTCAATCGAATTTATTTAACTAATTTTAAGCAGTTTAGTATAATATATCGATCTTAAACGACTAAAATAATCCTTTTCCTACTGTACTATTAACCAAATAAAGATGCAGCTATGCAATTTTGCTAGTTCAACCCATAGCAAAGTGACAGTACCTTTTACTAAAATGCATTCGTTAATTCAAAGATATTGTTATTGCTTGAGAAACATGCTTTACAGCAGATAATAATAAACAAACACACAAAGTAGGTAACTAGTACTTGCTTGGGGAGCAGCACACATAAACAAAAGTATTAACCAACACGCAAATGTTTCTATTATACTATATGGCTTTAAATGTTATGGTGTTGACGATATAATGCCTTATTTGCATTACTAGTATTGTACATTTCTAAGTTATGGCATTTAGGTACATGGAAGGTACATTAATTTTTAAACAAACTGCAGTAAACAAGTTTTGTATGGTAATTTAATGCATTTGCGTATTGCGTACATCAATAGAATTTATCTAGCATATTAATGAAAGAAAAACTTTGGTTGAAATATTTGTCATAAAAGAAAAGAATGAAATTAAAGAAATCTTTTTTTATTGCGTTAATAGTTATTTATGATATAAGTAAATATCATACAATATTTTTTCTACAAACGGCAATAAAAAGCATACAATTTTTGAAAATTAAATGTTTAGAATCTCTTACATCTAGGTAGTTTCTAATAGCATCGTATATTTATATTAAATTAGTTCATATTTGTCAATAAAACCTAGCAACCATCATTGTTGACTGATTTGTTTACAGAAAAATTGAAATTTTGAAAGGTCCGGTCAGTTTTATTAAAACGCTAGCGATGGCTGTTGTGATTTGCCAAAAATGAAAGAAATACAAGAAATCGATCCACTTAAAGACATAGAAGAAGCTGCTAACCGAGCTACCTTGGATTTACTGCCACGAAAATCAAGAATTCAATATGAGATTTCTCATAATAAATTTATAAAATGGTGTGAAAACAAAGGCGTTTCTGGAAAGAATTCCGAAAACATAAGCTGGATTTATAAACTCGAAAAGTTGGTGAGGTTGAAGTTATGATCAAGTTTGTGAGGTTAGATATTCCGAACTCGGAGCATAAAAATTGGTTATCTCGAACTACCCGGGAAGTTTTCGAACCTGACATGAGCTTTACATGAACAACATGAACGAGTGTTCCCTTTAGTTTAAATTGAACTTCTATTTCCAACACCAACTGAACCTCAACCTCGCCAACTTTCCGAGTTTATAAATCCAGCTTTATTCCTGACCTATTTTGAGGAAAAGGCAAAGGTATGAAAGTCATCTTCTCTTTGGTCCCATTATTCAAAGATCAAAGCTATGCTACGTGTAAATAACGACGTAGATATCAGCAAACATTTTAAATTGATTGTCTACTTGAAGCGTCAAGGAGAGGGTTACCAGGCCAAAAAATCAAAAATTTTTACTAGAGACCAAATTGAACAGTTTCTAAAGTGCGCACCGGATGATGAGTACCTTCTGATGAAAGTAGCTACGATTGTAGGAGTATTTGGTGCCTGCCGCAGGGAGGAGCTTTGTCAGTTGACTCTTGACAACGTGGAAGATATGGAGACTTCATTAGTTATTAACATATCAGATACCAAAACCAAGGTACCACGAAATTTCACTATCGTTGAAAAATTTTATTTGGATTTTTATCGAAAATATACTGATCTTCGTCCAGCAGAAGTCGTACATCGGCGAGTCTTCTTAAAATATGTAAAAGGTAAATGTACCAGAAATCCGGTCGGAATTAATACGTTCGGAAAATTTCCTGCTGCTATATAGCAAGAATTCTGCAACTTCCAAATTCAACACTCTATACGGGCATTGCTTTTGCCGTTCCTCTGCGAGCTTACTTGCCGATTTTACGAATGAGAGTTGCAGCACGTGGCTACATCTCGTGGCAGCCACACGTATCAACCCAACCAGGACAGCGAGAATCCATATAGGTTCAAACGCTAGCAAGGCGGTCCATTGCCATTGCGGATAAACTACGTTGGGTGTCGCTGGAAGCCAATGTATCGGTTCAGCTTACCGAAAGCATGTATTTTGAAAAACACAAACTTAAAATAAGTTTGTGTACAAAGTTGTCCCTTATCCTTTCCGTCTTTACGACTCTTCAGCAATTTTAAGTTTGTGTTTTTCAAAATACATGCTTTCGGTAAGCTGAACCGATACATTGGCTTCCAGCGACACCCAACGTAGTTTGCCCGTAATGGGCCGCCTTGCTAGCGTTTGAACCTATATGGATTCTCGCTGTCCTGGTTGGGTTGATACGTGTGGTTGCCACGAGATGTAGCCACGTGCTGCAACTCTCATTCGTAAACTTACATTTCTGTGTTAAAGCACTTTGAGGTCCTTTACCTTTCCGTCAGACCCGGAGCCTTGCTGAAGAGCCGTAAACGGCGAAACGCGTCCAAGGATTGGGTCTGACGGAATTGACGGAAAGGATAAAGGACCACTTTATACACAAACTTATTTTAAGTTTGTGTTTCTCAAAATTACTTGCCGATGCTGGAGCAAATTTGACGACAATTAAGCGGCATGGGGGATGGAAATCCTCAACCGTTGCGGAAGGGTACATCGTGGATTCTAATGCTCGAAAATTGCTTACAGTACAAACGACATCAGCCGATGATGCTTCAACATCAACTGGACATGATGCTGTTTCTGTTCAATCCTCCTCAACCGCGAAGAACAGCAGAACTGAGGAAGGAATTCATTTTTCAAATTGTACTATTAATATAAGTGTAAATAAATAAAATAGAAATGTTTTTTGACGTTTTTTTGAAAAAATTGACATTTTACTTTTAACACTAGTGCCTTAAAGTAGGTTTTTTAAGGCACTAGTGCCTTAAAGTAACATTTTAAAGGCTAGTAGACAGTGTTAAAAGTTACATTTTTAACACGTTTGTAGAAAAAAATATTAAACATAAACTGCTGTATATTTATTTACAAACCAAATCGCCATTATGGCATGCCTCATGCCACAACGATTAATAAAATTCCATTATTTTGTATCCTTTTTCATGACGCATGAAAGCGTGTTCACAATGCAAATACTGTCGCGGTCAACTATGCAAAAGTGAAAAATGGCATTTGTAATTTCACTAACTGTATGCATCGTTTCGGAATTTGCATAATTGCATTTTTCGCAGTTAATCATATTTCTTGTACGGCTACCATATTAACCCATATATATTCTGATAATTATCAAATGGGTTAGTGTGCGACTGCGATGCCAAACGAGTGTTCCCTCATAATCTGACTGTTGGTATTTGTATGCACTGTAGTAACAGTTTAAATCAGTCTCTCTCAAAGGGGGCGATAACGCCCCTTGTGGGCGCTGGAAGCTTTCAGGGGGGACAGTAGAAGGCTCAGAGAAAATTAGAGAGGGAGGGGGCAGATTAAAAGAACGACTAAGAAAATACGCTAACCACGTTGTATAAACTGTAATATAGGTTTATATATTTTATTAATATATTTGTCATCCGTGTGCGAAATTTCAAATATTTCGGTCGTCGGGAAGTGGATGAAAATTGAGTTGAAAGATTCCATTACATTCATACAGGTGAAGCTTATAAAGGCGTGTTAATTGAAAATAGCAAAAAATATGTTTGTAGCAATTAAGTTCTAACAATTTTTTGTTATACACTGAACGACTTATTTAACGCATAACGAAATATTTGGCTTCATTTTGATGTTATGTATTTTCCAAAGTTGTGGTTCGTTTTTAATGATTTTTTTTTATTGTAGGTTCTTTTCTTAAGCATATCACTGCCTTTATTGTTTTGCTTAAAAAAAAACCTATACGGGGTGTTATAAAAATGTTGTGTTTTTTTATGGAAATTCAAAACACCCTGTGGCCCTGTGGGATTTACTAGCCATTGCAAGTTATCGCAATTACAGCCAAATGAAGGTCTCATGTTTCCTTTACATTTTCTTTTTGGTTCATTTGTGTCTCTATTGCTTTATGAAATACACAATTTTTAGTTCAACGTATTTTTGTTGACCTAAAATGCATTTATCGGAAAAGTAGCAGGCTATGAAAATGAAAGATTACACATAAACGTCATAAAGTGAAATGTAACAAAAGCGTTATCAGGTTTGATTCTTTACTTTATAACTTTTTAGTTTGCTTTGCATACTTGTATTGGCAATTTCTAATTTTATTAAGTGTAATTAAAAACAAAATGGCTCAAAACGCACGTGTAAGAAGAAATCTTTCGCCTAAGGAATGTGCTGGAGCCACAGCACTTGTGGAAAAAGGCTCGTCACAATTTCAAGTGGCCCAACGATGTAGAGTGACACAATCTGCTATCTCCAGAGCATTGGCACGATTTCGGAAGACTGGTGCTAATCAAAGAAAACCTGGACAAGGACGAGCAAGGTTGACAACGAATGACCAAGATACAGGCATTACGAAGTCGGTTTGTTACAAGCACGCAGAAATTTTCCCGTCGGTATAATTACCGTATTAGTCAAGATACAGTGCGTAGAAGGTTGGCAGAAAGTAGTATTACTCCCTATCGAGCCGCAACTGGTCCCCTCCTAACCGTAAACCATAGAAGGCAGCGTCTTCAATTTGCCCAGGAGCATCAAAATTGGGGAGCTCGTGAAAGGGGCAATGTATTGTTTAGCGATGAGTCAAGGTTTTGTCTTTTTAGTGATGACCGCCGCCGTCGGAGTGTATCGACGTCCTGGCTGTTATGGCCTGGGGTGGCATTAGTTTGGATATTCGCACGGAGTTAGTTGTGATTCAGGGAGGTCCTTTGACAGGTGAACTATACATATCAGACATTTTAGAACCCCATGTGGTACCATATGCCCTATTTACTGGGGATATTTTTTTATTCATGAACGATAATGCACGCCCACACGTGGCAAGAGTGGTACAAAATTATCTCCAAGAAATTAATTAATACCAGATAATGATTCTTTATTAACTTTAAATTTTGTTTTTTTATTGCTGTTGCATTAATTTAAGTATTTTGTTCATTTTGTATTTTTTAACTAAAATTTTTTTTATGAACAACAAGTTGAACTAAAAATTGTGTATTTCATGAAAAAACAGTGATAAATAAATGAATCAAAAAAGAAAATGTACAGGAAACATGAGACCTTAACTCGGCTATAATTGCGATAACTTGCAATGGCTAGTAAATCCCACAGGGTGTTTTGAATTTCCATAGAAAAACACAACATTTTTATAACACCCGGTATAATACCAAAGTTCTTTTTTTAAGCAAAACAATAAAGGCAGTGATATGCTTAAGAAAAAAACCTACAATTAGAAAAAGAAATCACTAAAAACGAACCACAACTTTGGAAAATACATAACATCAAAATTGAGGCAAATACTTCGTTATGCGTTAAATAAGTCGCGCAGTGTATAACGCGATTTTTGCAATCCTGCAAGAATTATCAGGATAATTTGTGCTTGTTCTAACTTGTTCATTGCCTACAAATTCAGCCACAGATTCGGGGGCATTCAGGAGGAAGCGCTCGCGCATGCACGCGTTGGCAGGATTGAACCCGCAGTCCCTGACCCGCACTCTGCTCCCACGTCGCCCTTGCCTCCCCCCACGTTCAACTTCTGCGCCGGGTATTATAAACGAGTCATCGCATGTTTGCCTTATTCCTGTCGATGCGTGTCACATGTCTCCAACCTATGATTTATCTTTTAGTTACGTATCTGTAAAGTCAAAACCATATCGGAAGCAAAAAAGAGGGCAGTATAGTGCGAAATATATTAAATACGGATTTATCGAAAATCCCACAAATCCATCATCGCCAATGTGCCTTATTTGTCAAAAAAAAAAAATTTTCAAATGAAGCGATGAAGCCTTCTAGGCTTCAAGATCATTTTAATAAAATACACTCCGCTAAGAAAGACAAAGATGAAGAAGAGACATATTTTCAAAACATGAAATACTTTTTCCAGCAGCTTCTATGACAGACTTCGAGCTTCGTACAATATCTCATTGTTGATTGCTAAAACAGGCAAACCACATACTATTACGGAAGATCTAATTTCAACGAGGGTAAAAGAAGTAATAACCACTGTGCTCCATAAACCAGCGGCAGATATTATCCAAATAATTTCTTTGAAGAATAGTTCTGTGCAAAGACAAATTGATGAGATGACTGAAAACAGTGAAGAATCATTGTGCAATCATCTGCAGGCTGGCGAATTTTCAATTCAGTTGGACGAGTCTACTTTACCAACCAAGGAAGCATTGTTATTGTTATACTTGAGGTTGAGAGTCTGTCAAGAACTATTGTTTGCTACAAATTTAGAAACAGATACAAAAGAAGAAACAATATTTAATATGCTGGAAAAGTTTTGTGACGAAAAGGAAATTTCGTTGAATAATATTATGTCAGCTGCTACGGATAGCGCTTCGTCTATATAGGACGTCACAAGGGCTTCATAGCGCGTTCCTAACGTCCTTGATGTGCATTGCGTTATTTATCGCCAGCATTTGGTTGCGAGAAATCAGAGTGAACGCCGCCATACATCACTGCAATATGTTATCATAGCAGTTAATAAAATCAAAAGTAACTCACTGAATTATAGATTATTCAGTCAACTTTGCATTGTCAATGATGAAGATTTCAACCGCTTGCTGCTTCACACAGAGGTGCGCTGGCTGACAAAAGGTACTTGTTTGACTAGATTTTACAACCTCCTTGGCTCTGTGATAGAGTTCCTGGAAAACAAAGACACAGAACTGCGCGACAACCACAGCAGGATCATCCCAGTTAGAAGAACAACTTATAGAACTGACAATAAATGAGGAATTAAAAACTCATGCCAAAAATGGTTACCAAGAATTTTGGCTGTAGAAGCCACTCTCGCAACTGTACCCAAGATTATGGTCGATTGTTCAACGATTTCTGATAGCATTCCCATCGTCGTATTTATCTGAACGTGGATTTAGTGTTGTAGCAGCGTTGCTAACTAAAAATAGAAATCGGCTCCATGTTACTGAACGTGGCGACTTACGGCTGTATTTAAGTTAACTCGAGCATGATATTAACAAACTCCTTAAAATGCATCAGATTTATCCTTTAAAAGTCTTAAACTCAATGTCTGTTTATTGTTAATAAAAATACTACTAACCGGAATATGATTAAGTATATTTGCTTACATTTAATTGCTCAAACATTCTTTAAACTCAGCAATAGGAGAAGGGCCATATCCTATTGTAATTGCGCTACTAGAAAAAAAAAATATTCTCGTGGGCGAAATAAGTTTGAGAAGCACTGGTTTAAACGATGTTTTCCTGCTACACGACGCTATGTTCCAAGTAACAACGGAAAACATTTTGTTGCATAAATTACGAAACGTCACCTTTAAATTTCAGGAATATTTTTAAACCAGTGGTTGGTTGTGTGCTCTATTTGGGTTATATTATCTAGGTACTAATAACGAAACTCGATATAGCTGCTTATAGATTTGAAAACGGGGTATTGGTTAACAGACGGTGTGCACTTCCATTATGAAGCAAACTACTGATTTGTAAAGATAAGCCTTTATGCCAGGGCACAATGGCTAAATGGTTTTGAGCAAACAACAAACGCAAACGGGTTGTAACCCGAGAAGTAGCATGCTATCAGCAAAAACAATCAAATGAGAATAAAAGCAGGACCGGTAAGGTTGAGACAAACATTTTTAAGATGTATGTGCCTCATGTATAAGGGGAAAGAGCTAATATAGAAGTATAGCAGAGAAAACATCAACTAATATTTATTTATTGTTAATTTATCAAATTTCTCGAATAATTCACATAATGGGCTTTACGGAATAGCACAAAAAATTCATGGTTAAAGAGTATTTTCGAAACGGGGTATAAGTAAATGGTGAGTGGCAATACAATCAGCGTTTGGGCATGGACGACTTTCGTGAAAATTTTCTTAACGTCGCTTTTACCGCTGAGATCAATGCCTGAGAAGAACTGTGGCTCTGTTTAGGGAAAAAAGTTCGATACAACATAAAAAAAAGGAGATGGAAGACCATCTGTAAAAACAGAAGAATTTGTTGCAAACGTTCGTGAAATAAAATGCAAAATACGCCAACAAAATACAGAGAAATAAAATTAGTGTCTGTTTGGCTGTTCCCCGAATAAGAATTGTTGATCCTATTTTTTTTTCACGACACAGTTACAGCACAGGGGTATAGGGACAATATTTTGAATCCATTTGTAGAGCGATGACTTGACGGGGGATGGGACTATTCGCCGTCGCCGTTTCGCCGTCGCCGTTTCGCCGTCGCCGTTTCGCCGTCGCGACAATTCGCCGGCAGCCGATTCGCCGTGGGCCGTTTCGCCGTCAAATAGAATATAAGTCTATAATTATTACAATTTTTTTATATCTAGCATATACCGAATTGGACCCAAAAAGGTGGATTAGATTAGAAACGGCGACGGCTGAACGTCCTAGACCCGAATTCCAATAACCCTAATTATTATTATTGACTTGCCTATGTAGGTATATTTTTATCAAACAATTTTGTTAAAATTTAGCAATATATATTATAACCTTTTTTACGTATTTTATTAATTTCTATTTGACGGCGAAACGGCCCACGGCGAATCGGCTGCCGGCGAATTGTCGCGACGGCGAAACGGCGACGGCGAAACGGCGACGGCTAAATGTCCTAGACCCGACTTGACGGTGAACTACGTTTTGGTTATTTTCAAAAGGACGGTTCACCAATTCACGTAACTGTCGTAAATATTTTGGATCAATTTTTCAAAGAACAAATCATCAGTCGTAATATGCCAACCCCGCGATCTCGCGTCGGCGTCATGCGACTTCTTTTTATAACCACACATTAATAAAAACTCGATTTTCAAAACCCTTTACGAAACTTTAGAAAACTTAGCTAATTACAAATAAATTTAAGGAGATCAACTTCCCCCAAGTACCCAACAATGTTTTCGATTCTGTAAAAAGAAGAACGAAAACATGTTTAGAAGTAGAATGGTATGTCTCGCATTTAGTTTAAATTTATAATTATTAGGTTTTTTGTTGTACAGGGTGTCTGTAAAAGGTCTTTACAAAAACCTACCACATATTCTCCAGACCAAAATTAGCCGATTTAAGTAAACTTACCTTAGTACAAAGTTGCTTAGTTTGGGTGCTAGACGGCGCTGAAGTGACAATTTTTAAATTGTTTTTCTGGATTAATTCAAAAACTGCTCATACTATTTTGCCGAAATTTGGTACGTTGGCATAGCTTTATGGGGTAAAAAACCCCATGCCATAATTGTGATTAATATCAGTCCATGGGCGTAGAGCCTGGGTTTTTTACTAATTGCTTGTTTCAGATTTCTATGCCAATGGAGCAAGAGGGGTTTGGGTACAAAATTCAGATGAACCAACTCATTTGCTACAAAAAAGGTACTCTTGATAAGACTTGATTCCTTTGACGGTTTTCAAAAAATTTGCATTTTATTACTTAATACGTAGTAGTCTTTACCACGTAGTACTTGGGTTTTATAGAATTTTTTGTTTTTTATTTCTACGCCAATGGAAGATAAAAAGTTTAAGTTTAAAGTTTAGATTAAACCAACTTATTTACTACAAAAAACCTCTTAAACAGTTTTCTTATCATCTGCTTTTTGTTCGCACGGTATTTTTATTTTTTTATTGTTGCTAACGTTCAATCATTTTATCTGCTTGCATTAATTATTAGAAAACTTTAATTGTCGTGAATTATCATGGCGGTGCAATACACGAATGCAGAATATACCGATATGATATTGGTATTTGGGTATTGCTAAGGAAATGGTCGAGAATGTGTCAGAGTCTACTCCGAAAGGTTTCCAAATCGTCGTATACCTACCAAGCCACCCGACGTTTGCTGCTGTTGAAAGACGCCTGCGGGAAAACGGCCAATTTACTCCTAAAGCCATTGATAATGCAAGACAGCGTTATGTAAGGGTTCCTGAGGTCGAGGAAGGCATTTTAGAACGTGTTGCAGAAAATCCAGAAATAAGCACCAGGAGGCTAGGTAGGGAAATAGGAGTGTCCAAAGATATTGTTAATGAAGTATTTCAAGCACAGTTGCTATATCCATACCATAAGATGCCAGTTCAAGATATTTTACCTAATGATCCTGAAATGCGCCTGGTTTTTAGTCGGCTTGTTCATAGGCAGAGAGAAGGGAATCCAAATTTTGCCAACAATATTTTATTTACCGATAAAGCATGCTTCACAAGAAGAGGGATTACAAACTTTCATAATGAACATGTTTATGCGGATGAGAATCCACATGCTATCAAGGTAAAACATTTTCAAAATAAGTTTAGAATTAATGTGGCTAAATAGTATGAGCAGTTTTTGATTTAATCCAGAAAAACGATTTAAAAATTGTCACTTCAGCGCCGTCTAGCGCCCAAACTAAGCAACTTTATACTAAGGTAAGTTTACTTAAATCGGCTAATTTTGGTCTAAAAAATATGTGGTAGATTTTTGTAAAGGCCTTTTACAGACTTGCTTGTTTTTTTGAAAATGAAAATAAAATTTTCAGAACTTGATACATCTATTTTTCATTGGCCATTACGTTAAAAAGCTAACATTGATATGATAACTATGATCAAAAACGCCAAAAGTAAAAGATAATGTTCCTGGCCTCGGTAAAGGTAAAATATCAACCTATTGCGAACCTAAAAATACACTGCTACGGTACTGAACCAAAGCGGTAGCAAGGCGAACGTTTCTCACTGAAAACCTTTTATAAAAGAACGTATTTCGAAAAGAATTTTTCGAGATAGGACTAAAATAAAAGAGGAAAAACGTCCGGTCACTGAGATTTCTCATGAATATCGTATAAATCTTGCCACTTAAAAGGTACCTGGAAATAAAAACACACCTGTATTTTTTGGAAGAATATTCGATTTCACGACAACGGTGCAGATGGAGTGACATTCTTTTGTTTTATTTATTACCGCGAATTTTATCGACTTTTTAGGTTTCTGGAATTGAAGGATTTTAAAAGTATAAGTATGCCAGGAGAAAGAAGGACATTCGAGTACTTATGTTGTAAAATTTTAAATGAAACAAGTGTTTTCTAAATAAGGGGAAATCTGATAACACAGACGAACCAAAATTGTCATGCCAATAATAATGAATATGTCGAACCGGGCATTAAACATCCCCACAAGTCACTCAGGCGGGGATTTAACCGCCACATGTTGCATTTAAGATGTAATCAGAAGTCATCGAAGCGATATGATTTTTCATTGCAATGAAGCCAGTGAATCAAATTATTATATGGAAGGAAAATGCACAGTTGCCAATCTTCTCATGATAAAGGTAGGAAGCTAAACCATGTAATCTTACACAAAAATGATACACGTCCCGTGCATATTGATATTGTAAGAATTGAAAAAGGCTTATAATACAATAAGTGGTGACATGTCCTCTTTTACTAACCTTTCGTTTTAAAAAGCGTCGGCAACACTGTCGAGATTAAATTCGGGCGTCGCGACGCATTGTCCTGCTCTATTGGCGCGTGAAATAACGTCGGCGCCCAACATGCCACCTGACATAATTTATTCTGTGGTATTAAAGCAAGGGAGCATTTTTATGACTAAATTAGAAGTTCAAAAATAAAAAGATGATATTATAATTCCAGTTAAAAAATACAAATAAAAAGTAGCGGGATTATAAAGAGACATAAGATTTGTTCTCAAACTTGAAATTATATTAATTTAATACTAAATGGCATATCAAAACACACATAGGTGTTAAACTGAATAACGTAGCAAATTGCATATTATTTATGAAAACCTGCATATTAACATGACAGTGCTTTATATTATCTATTTATACATTTATTAATTAATAACCTACATTAAAATGGTAATTTTTATTGAAATAACGTTATATAAAAGTTAAAAGAGTTACAACTATAATTTTAAACACTTCTGACAGTTAAAACACAAGGTATCAAACAGGCGTAGCAATGATTTTTTGCTAGTGGTGCTTGCCGATAAGACAGGAGAGCGAAATTTTTTTTGAGACACCCAAATCTTGTTCCAAATTCATCCAGCTTGACCAAATTCTTGTTTTCGCTTACTAACATTTTGTCAGGTCACATTACGATTATTTTTATAACGGACAAGTTTAATGATACCATTTTTATTGAAGGCGCTTTAATTATAGCTAAATTCAATTAAGGAGAAAGTAACTATGATTAAGTGGTATTATACAGGAAACAGTTTAAGAGCAGTGTCTGAAATATTTTCAGTTCAATTCCCTGGTAAGCCTATCCCTTCCATTTCATTAATTAAACTTATCATTAGTAAATTTGAGTCAAAAGGCACTGTAATAAATAACTGTAAATGCTCAACTCGTATGTCAATAGAGCTGAAGACAGGGATAATAGAGATTTTGATATTTTACTGCACGTGGAGGAAAATAAAATGATTAGCACGAGGATTCTTGGGCGAACTGTAAGAAAACATTAAACCACAGTGTTGCGCACTTTAAAAAAAAATATAAATATTTTCCTTACAAGTATGAAAAACATCAACAGCTACACGGAAAAAACAGTATTGTAAATTTAGTTTAGTAAGAATTTTATAGTATACTTCTCTCTAAAACCTCTTAATAACTATAAATCTGTATATCAGTATTTATCAAAATAAAATTGTAAACTAAGTTTCTAAAAAAATATGGTTAGCCTTTTTGTACAACATAGTATAATTATGCCACTACTAAGGTATATATTACATTTAACAAATGCGTTTTGGTTACATTTAATAACCATTTTAGTTAAAAGTAAGAAACTGTATTGTGAATTTTACTAAATCCTTTTGTGACTTTTATAACTTTTTATTACATGAAGAGACAAGCATAAAAAATGGTTTTCGCGGAAACTTAGTAGAAATTACTTTATTTCTTTACTAAAATATTTAATAGAATTTAGAAGGGTGTAATTATAGTAAAACTGTTTAACAATAAACTATTTGAATTTTTATAACATTATATTTGCAAAATATCAAAAAAAAAATAGAAGCGCTTATAAAATTTTCGTAGGAAAATTCGTATTTTACTAAATGAATATAGTAGAAACTCCTAAATAATTTACAAGAATAGTCCGCCGTCGCCGCCCGTCGCATTTACAGTTGTGCCATCAAAGGGGTCGTACCTCTAGCTCTTTACTCTTATGTGTTTTAAGTTCAAACTGGTTAATTTTGTCTCAGATTTTTTGTTTTATGGTATTATGGTGCAGAATTTATTATTAGCAGAATGGAATCTGGAAGACTTAGTTTTGACCAAGAAAGAAAGACCAAATATATTTCATCATATCATGTGTGAAAGCAAATAAAAAATGTTACAAAAATATTTAAATGAAACTACAAAAGGAGTTTTAAATATGTACTAAAATATTTAATTAGTATAACAAAAGTTGGTAGTAGAAATTCAACTAAAACTAATAGAATTTACGAAAAAATATTACAAATTTGACAATATTCATTAGTAAAATGTGCAAAACTGCTTAGTAGTTTTTACAAATAATTATTACAACCGTAACAATAGAAGCTAGAAAAAACAACAACATATTTTTATATTATTTGCACTACTGTTTAATAGTTTTTACTGTAACGAATTTTTTTATTCCTATATATTTTTGTAGTAACTCTATTAAAAATATTAACTCGTTTTTACTATAATTTTAAAGTCTTCCTTAATATACTATGGCTGTCCTATATAGAACTATAAAATATAAGTTACTTCTTCTATATTTTTGGTTTTTTTATAAATTTTTTTTTCCGTGTACAGAAAATGTGATGAAGAACGGAGAATGGTATTCTGTTTTGAGGTAATGGAAAGAGCCAATAATAATAGGGATTTTTTGACAAATATTTGTTTTACCGATGAATGTACATTCATCCTCAACAACGAACCAAAAATGTTCAAGATTCCCGGTATTGGAGCCAAGAAAATGAACATCGTCTTGTTCATACTCGAACGCAATATCCACAAAAAAAAAGTGTTTGGGCGGGAATTGTAGGACATCACTACAAAATCGAATTGAACCCGCACTAGAGGAAGTTGTACGCGAAAATCATCAGGAGATCTGGTACCAAATGGATGATTGTCCTGCACATAATTCTCTCATGGTTAGAAAATACTTGCAAAATTTTTTTAACGGAAATTTTATTGGCCCACGTCATCTAATCCTTTGGCCAGCCAGGTCTCCTGACCTTTCGCCAAACGACTTATTTCTGTGGGGTCACTTAAAACGTTTTATTTATAATAAATTAATAAATTATGTAAAATTTGAAAATCTAGACCAGCTTAAAAACTGTATTTCGTTAGAATGTGACAGAATTTTTCAATATGAACTTAGTAATGTTAGAAATGAATTTTATGATCGGTTAGGATATTGCTTAGCTGTTAATGGAGGGTTGCTTGAACATTTTATTAATATTAATTTATGTTTTTGTGAAAATCTGTAGTCTTAGGTATGTTATGTTATATATTAAAGGCTTAGTAAGAAAAACATAATGGTGTCTTCTATTTTGGATGTATGACTGCCGGATTGGTGAGACAAAAATGAGTTTTTATGTGAAATAATCTTTATTCGTTATGTCCAGCTTTACGTCAATTTTTTACAATAGCGTCATTGAAATTATTTGCTGTATTACCTAAAGTATGAAAATTTCGTAATTTTGCCTTCACATTTACTTGAATAAGTTAGGATTGGCTTATTAAAATGTATTCAAACTTGGCGCATGGGTTAATTATATCGGCCTCTTCAAAAAATTCGAATACAATTTTTCTCTAAAATGTATACAGGGGAGCCAATATTTAGCCACCTCAAAATTTACATTAGGTTTCCTATGTTGAACTAAGCCATGCATCACCCGGTATGTTAGATTTTTCAAAAAGAATGGAAATCCTAACCCCGCGAATTTACAACGGTACCGTTCCTGTTTTATAAATTCCCCTAGAACGGTAGCGAAAAATTTTATAAATACACCTTAAATCCGAAGAAATCGAGAACTTCCTGATTAAAATGAATATTTCCCTCATATGTTAAAGTTCCCATAAGAGAAATGCAATTTTCGCAAAATTACAGCGAAAACAGCACTGCCAGAAATCGAAAATTGCATCGCAAGTTTATATTGTTGACGAAACGTCAAAGCGGGATTTTATTGTTAACAAACGTCAAAAAATGTAATATTCTGACAATTAACGTCATCTTATTGAGTGACAGCAGACAAAAATAGCTATTTATGCCAGTTACGAAATGCCTAATTTTGTGTAACGCGTGAGATTTTTGCGGAACGAACAAAGTGAGTTTCGCAAAAACTCACAAGTTACACAAAATTTCATTTCGTAACGTATTGCATACAAGATTTTTTCTAATTTTGAAGAAAGTAATAAGAAAATAAAATTTAATATAATTGATAAAAAATTGGACAACATAAATTTAGTTTTTCTAATTTTGACATATAACTGATGGCATAAATAGCTATTGTTGCTATTACTTCATGTTAGTTGTCAGTTTGACATTTTGTAAAAAAGTCTAGACGGAAGGTTTTTATCGAGATTGATATATTTTTAGTTTTATTTTTAAAAAATGAGTCATTCAAGTTCTGAAGAGCTACCAAGCGATATTGAAGAGGCAGCAGGTAATGCTCTATTCCCAAATAACAGCAAGTTCGAGCAATGAAAAAAATATGTCGTCGGGAATTAATTTGAATAATTGCAATATTTGTGTTATCAATATTTATAATAATTAATTAATTTATAATTTATGTTTTTAACTTGTATTATAACAGTTTAATAAATAGAATAATTCTTTTTGTCACTAATTTTGAAATACATTTTTCGTCACCAATTGCATAAAATTTTACTTTATGCAACTAGTTACAAAAAGTAAGACATTTCATAATGTCAATCAGTTTTAAAAAGTGTCACTTTATATGTCAAAATTAGAAAAAGTCATTTTAATTTTATTGTTAGTATTTTCTGTTAAATAAAATATTTAAATTTACTTGATTCGAGTTCTTAATTAATTTGGGAAATATTCAAATAAATTACACTCGTGCATAAAAATAACCAGATAATTTTTTTATTCAATAGGTTTTTTTTACAAATTGCAATCGTTTGTTTTCATATTTTACGAAAACGCCCTCCTCCTGCGGAGTCGGGCTTTTTCGCGAAAATATGAAAACAAACTCTTGCAATTATAAAAAAACACATTTCATTCAAAAATTATCGGTAATTTTGATGCACTTGTGCAGTTACCCCCGATAATTAATGCGATTTGCTAATAAAATTACTACTAATTAATTTTTACTACGAATTTGTAGTCCATTTTACTTCGACTAGAAAAATCTCCTCTCGCGCTTTCTCATAAATGTCAATTTATTATTCCCTGTCCAAGGTGTTAGTTATAACTCTATCAGATGACTTTGTGGATACAAGATCAAATACGAGATCAAAGGGGCCGCAGCGACAGAACGCCCTCTACCGCCCCTAATCACCCTTCGTGCGCTCATTAAGACTCGTAAAAGTGATCAAGCAATCGCGTGCCGTATAAAAACTGTTTGAATTTTGTTAATGGATTGCCCGCACCATTTTGTGTCTTAACCTAGAGATTTTCTTTATGGAATAAAACACAAAGTCTGCTCCACTAATTTAATGAAAAAAGTTCATATTAAAATCCCATACATGTTTCGAAGGCATAAACCTTCATCTTCAGTGGGTTATTATTAAGATGTTATTAATTTATGAAGAGACCAATGACATTGTTAAATTTTTAAACTAAATTTTTTATAAGAAAACATATGTAACGTTAATTAAATAACTAATACATTTTGACTAATAAAAGTAAAAAATTTTGTAAATAAAATGAATTCAAATTAAATTTTATTTTATTTTAAACTTATTAAAAAACCCAAATTTGACTGGGAAATTGAAATAGGGTACAAAGAAAAAAAAAAGAAAAAAAAAATGTTTTTTTGGTACGACTCCACCATGATGGTCGTACCCTATTTCAATTTCCCAGTCAAATTTGGGTTTTTTAATAAGTTTAAAATAAAATAAAATTTAATTTGAATTCATTTTATTTATAAAATTTTTAATTTTTATTAGTCAAAATGTATTAGTTTAATTAACGTTACATATGTTTTCTTAAAAAAATTTTCTGCAACATTAGTTTAAAAATTTAACAATGTCATTGGTCTCTTCATAAATTAATAACATCTTAATAATAACCCACTGAAGATGAAGGTTTATGCCTTCGAAACATGTATGGGATTTTAATATGAACTTTTTTCATTAAATTAGTGGAGCAGACTTTGTGTTTTATTCCATAAATAAAATATTACTCCACTGTGAGATGGACCACTTCCATAAAACTAGAGATTTTCATTAAACGGACTGGACGAACGTGACACAACTTAAACAATATTTTGCTTAAGTTCTGGATGTTTTCGGTTTTTCGCAATTAGTGGTGAGTAATTTACCAGCGAGTTTATTATAGGTAAAGCCTGTCCAGAGATATAAGAAAATTGCACTATGCCTTTCAATGAGATTATCCAAGGGTGGCCATAAACGAACAATGAATGAATGAATAAATGCAGGTAAATTATGGTCCGTACTTAAAAATGTCTTAAAGTAAACTGCAAATCCGAAAGACGTAATTTCATTATTAAAGTATTAGTTCTAAATGAGAAAGTTAATCCCAGAAAACAAATTATGTTCTAAAGACTGTATATATAGCCACTCTAGTTAGTTTAAAGCTTAGTAATTTATTCTCACTTCGTGTGTAATACAACGTTTGTTTAATCATGTGTCAGTCATGGAAAATATGTGCGAGCTCAATGTATCTCAGGAGATAACCCCTTCAAAAAGCAGAAAATACTTTTCTGTGGAAACTAAGGAAGTTATAAACAATGTCTATTCAACTCTTATTGAACGTGCGGTCAGCAAGCAAGCAGCGTTAGAAGAAACGGCCACATTAACAAAAATTCCAACATCAACTGTGTGGAAAATTGTGAATAATCCCATTTTAGCGATGAAAAAAAGAACCGATAGGTACTGGCATTTTCTCGAAGGTAGATGGAAGTGATCAAGATATAATACGGCGTAAAATTTACAAGTTATACGAGGAACAACGCGTGTCTACATTAGATAATTTTATTAAGAGGCTTGAAAAAGATGAAACCGGCGTTAAATCTGACAGAACAACGTTATGGAAGTGTATCCAACATATGGGGTTTAGAATTAAAAAAAATTAACAAAAGACAAGTTTTAATGGAATCGAGTAGAATTCGGGAATGGCGATCCGAATATCTACAAAAAATTAGGATTTACAGAGATCAGCAAAGGCCGATTATTTACTTGGATGAAACCTGGTTCGACACATATTATGATACCCCGGAAAAGGGTTGGGTTGACTCAAGCGGCAAGTGTAAAACAAGCGCGCCATCAAAAAGAGGTAAACGAATTACGATTTTGCATGCTGGATCTAAAGACGGATGGATTCCAAATGGACTTTCTTTGTCTGCAAAAAACATTAAAGATTCTTCTCTGGATTACCATGAGGACACCACTGCTGATTTATTTGAAGATTGGTTTAAAAACAAACTAATTCAAAATATACCTCCGAATAGCGTCATTGTAATGGACAATGCAAGCTACCATAGTAGGCAGTTGACTAAGACTCCCTCCTCAAATGACACAAAAGCAACAATCCAAAACTACATGTATGATAATGACATTTATTTTTAGGAAGATTACACCAAAAGGCAATTAATTGAGGTTTTACAAAGTTTAAAACTACAAAAGGAATACTTTTGTGATAATTATGCAAAAAATCTAGGGCATACAGTTTTAAGGCTTCCACCATACCATTGTATATTTAATCCCATCGAACATGTTTGGCACCAACTGAAATCTGCCATTCGTCGTAACAATATTTGCCCTACTATTAACTCCAGTGTACTTGAGCTTATAGAAACTGAAGTTTTTAACATCCCTTTACAAAGTTGGGCAAATTCTGGTACACATGTTGAAAAAGGAAAAATCCTATATCCATATAAACAATATAGCACAAATAATAATTGGAACAGATGATGATAGCGATAGTGATATTGATATATTGAGTGAATAATTATTATTATAAGTACCGAATAATTTGTATATTTTTGTAATCATAAATATAATTTCTAATAATAAAATAACTTGTAATTTCACATTTAAACATAAATAAAATATTATTTAATGTCTTACTTATTTTTATTACAAACCATGATTAAATTCTAAGCAAAGTACGGACCTGTTCGGCAATAATAGGGATCAGTCAGTCACTTTCTTATATCGCTGAACAGACTTTACTATACTTTTCTTACAACTATTTTATTATTTATTGAATTTTTACAAAAAGTCCTAAAACATGGTCTGCATGTTAATAGATTTGCCGGAAAACATGACAAAAGTGGCCGAAATCGTAAATATTCCCTCCTTGGAAGTTTTATAAGACACCGTTTCTCACAACAGATATCATGGTGCTGTAATGGCGTTCATTGTTTCAGTTTTGTTCAATTGGAAACCCCCAGCTTCACAGGCGAAGTAGACTTGCTAATAGGACTAAGGTCAACCTCTACAAGGTATTGGTCAGGCCGGTTCTAACTTATGGAGCACCTACGTGGTGCAACGTAAGCAGAATGGAGCTTAATAAGTTCCAGGTGATTCAGAACAAGGCGATGAAAATTATCGATAACGCGCCCAAATACATTATGAATGTAGTGTTACATAATGACAGATAAAGATGGTAGATGTTGGCTCACCCGACATCGCCCGGTGAAATACCATCGCATCGGCTTAGGTGGCGTGAAGTTGCTCTTTGAGCTAACGTTTCGTCACTGTGCCGATGTCTCCGGTTTCCAGGGTGGGAAATATACAAAAAATGCTGTGATGATGGTTCCAAGATCAATAAATTCCGGAGTTAAAAACGCCCCCCGATCGGATCTCCGGGTGGGGGCGGGTCCTGGCGCCTTATCAAGCGAGATTATCCAATCATCCACCATGTCCAGTAGCCATGCGGGTCCTTCGAACAATATTCTAAATGGAAATGGTGTGAAAACTGGAGTTGTTAAAAGACCCGAGATTAGCAACTTCCAAATTGACTTCTGCAATATAAGAGGACTGAACTCCAACATCAATGCAGTCCATCAACATCTACAATCTACCAAACCTCATGTACTTGCACTAACCGAAACCAAAGTCAGATCATCGATTAGTACGGTCAGCTATTTATATCCTGGGTACGACTTTCATCACCGATTTAGGCGGAATTCTGGCCTTTGTCTCTTTGTCCGGAGTGATATTTCTTGTCAACGAGAGGAGACACTCGAGCCTAACGACTTTGATGTAATGTGGTTTAAAATATCAACGCAGAGAATTACTAAATTCATCTGCTGCCTTTACCGGCCGCCAAGCGATACCCATTATAGAGACTTGTTCTCCTCTCTTGCTAATACTATCGACTTTTTGCAAACCCACCATCCCAATTCCGAAGTTGTCATCCTTGGCGACTTCAACATTCATAATGTCAACTGGCTCAAATACTCAAACATGACTGACGAACAAGGTCGTGAAGCCGAATCCTTTGCCATCAGCTCTGGCCTCACCCAGCTGGTGGGTGAACCAACTCGGATTCCAGACCGAGATGGTGATTTTGCTAGTTTGTTGGATCTTTTCTTAACTTCAAACCCCGACTTGTACACTGTCACCGTGAAGCCGCCGTTAGGAACGTCTGACCACAACCTTATTTCGGCACTGAACAAACTACCAGTTAGTGCTGAAGAGCCTCCTAAACCACGCAAGATATGGCATTATACATCAGCTAAGTGGGAGGACCTAAGGGACCATTTTCGAACCTTTCCTTGGCGGGACGTTTGTTTTACCTCTGATGATCCATCCATCTGTGCAACAGAAATATCGGAGGTTATCCTTACTGGTATGGAAGCCTTCATCCCTTTCTCAAAAAAGTGCCCTTCTAACGGCAAGCCTTGGTTTACCAAAAATTGCGAACGAGCTGTTAAATCAAAAAATTATTTCTACCGACAATGGCGTAAAAATCCTACCGCCGAAAATCGTACCATCTTTGTTAACGCTCGAAACCAATGCAAGCAAACGATAAACCAAAGCAAAGAAGCACACAACCAGAGGATCAGAGACAAACTTCTTGAATGTCCTAGCGGCTCAAAATCATTTTGGTCGGTAGCTAAGGCCGTCAGTCAGAACTTTACCAAGTCAACCATTCCACCTCTAACACGTTCTGATGGCACCATTGCGACCAAAGCACAGGAAAAAGCAAACTTACTGGCGGAACTATTCTCTTCACATTCAACGGTAAATTTTCAGGGAAGTACTCCACCGAACATTACCCCTGTAGAATCGAGAATGCCCGAGATTGTCTTTCGCCACCGCCATGTTAAGCGAATCTTGAGGAGTCTCGACACTAAAAAGGCTTCTGGTCCTGATGATATTCCAGTCATTGTAATTAAGAAATGCGCTGACGAACTGACACCGGTATTTTGTAGGCTTTTTAACTTATCCTACAAAAAAGGAATATTTCCTTCTTGCTGGAAAACTGCGAGAGTCCAGCCCATACCCAAAAAAGGCAAGAAGACCTTGCCAAACAACTATCGTCCAGTCGCATTGCTCTCGGTTATATCAAAAGTTATGGAGAAGGCTATCAACGAAAAATTACTAAAATACCTGGAAGGCTTCAACATTATTAGTGACCGCCAGTATGGATTCCGTAAGTCTAGATCAACAGGAGACCTTCTCGCTTATGTTACTCATGTTTGGAACAACGCAATAGAACACCATGGGGAGTCCCGGGCGGTAGCACTGGATATTTCCAAGGCTTTTGACCGAGTATGGCATGAGGGGCTCCTAACTAAAGTGAGAGCATACGGAATGCCGGTTCAATTTTGTTTATGGCTGTCGAGCTTTCTTAAAGACCGTTCTCTGCGAGTGGCGATGGACGGATTTCTTTCAGACACATTTAACATCAACGCCGGAGTCCCTCAAGGTTCTATATTGTCGCCCACCCTTTTCTTACTATACATTAACGATCTTTTGGAAAAAACTAAAAATCCTATATATAGCTTCGCTGATGACAGCACACTTGTTTCAACTTTTACTTTGGATGCTCGGACATCGGCTGCTAATGCACATCTCTATAGGCAGCAAGAGGTCTCACATCTCAACAAAGACCTGGAAGAAATTTTGTCTTGGGGTGACAGTAACCAAGTAGAATTTAACGCTAAAAAGACCCAGGCGGCAGTTTTTTCTAAAAAAGTTAATGTTGAAGAACCGGATATAGTTATGGCGGGACACTCAATTCCCTTGGCTTCATCAATTCATTTATTGGGCGTTAATCTGGATAGTCATATGTCTTGGCATGGCCACGTTGCGGCCATTGCTAAGGCAGCCTCGCAAAAGCTTGGAGTACTTTTCCGAACAAAGAACCTTTATACACCCCAACAACTTTTGATGCTCTATAAAGCCCAAATTCGACCATCACTGGAGTACTGTTCGCATATTTGGGGCTCTGCTCCTAAACATACCCTGAGATTGCTAGATTCCATTCAAAGAAGAGCCATTCGCTTGATCGGTGACCATAGTCTGACAAACAACCTGGAAAGCCTTGAACATCGAAGGCAGGTTGGCGACTTGAGTCTATTTTACAAATATTTTCATGGCAAGTGTTCAACTGAGGTTGCCCGCTTAATACCACCCAGAGCGGTGCATGGTAGAAATACACGACGAGCCACTGCAGCCCACCAGTACGTGGTTCAGCTTAGTGTCCCTCGAACGACACTGTTTCAAAATTCTTTCATCTGGAGAACGTCATCACTCTGGAACGACCTCCCTGAGATCGTCTTCCCCAACGAGTATAGTCTCCAAAGATTCAAGACCAACGTGAATCGTTTCCTGCGCACACGCACCGCTCCTAGAGCGCCATAAAGGATTTATCCTGTAGTGCTGTGCCTTATCATAAAAAAAAAAAAAAAAAAAAAAAAAAAATGAGTTTTTCTTGAAAATTATTAAAAATTATTACGGACGTTCAGACGTATCGACAAGCCAAGTTATTACCGACTCACATACAAGATCGAGACAAATCGGGACGTACAGGCTACCTATAGACTGGCTCCCTGTTGGTCCAAATCCCAACCCACAATAGTAGAGAGGCACTAAAATTGACATGCACAAATATTACACATTTAACAAAAAGGCGGCAACATTATTGCAACATATCTTTTAAATTAAATCCTTAAGAATCACAAGTATTCAAGCAAAGAGCTAATTATAAATGTCTACAAACCAGAGAGTTAAATAGTTATAACGAAAAATCAACAGATGTCACAGATTGACATACAGAAACATACACGCTTGGAAAATTCTATAGTTAAGATAATTTAATGTATGATGGGAATGCCGCAAATCTGGACACTTAATAAAAAGTCATAGTAATAATAAGCTAGCTAGATGCAATCGGGTTTCCCTCTGCGACCAAACATGGGGTGCATTCAAAAATTGGAATAAAATAAAGACTGTCGATTTAATAAATAAAATAAAACATTACTAACTTACCGAACCTAAACTATTGAACGTTTTTCGGATCTAAACTATTTTATTTCCCTAAGGTACAGAAATCTCATTTTTCTTAATCTTTCGGACTCCAAAATAATTTGTTTATTGTCTCATACTTAAATCCCATCTCTTGCAAAGCGCGGTGAAGACTTGTGCTGCTACATGATATCATTGTATCGTCAGTTGTTAACCGTGTTTTTAAAGAATATAACGTGGGCACAACATTTTCTCGATACATTTGGTATATTTTCCTGAGAATAACATCTTTGTCACAATCATCTACGGCATCTACGCACTTCAGTTTTCCGGTATCTTTGCGAACTTTTCTTTTAAAATGTCCTTTTAGCATAATATCTCGTACCATTGATAATGGAACTTTCGTCATTTCACTGGTATTTTTAATGGCAATTACTTTAGGGTGTTTGCTCTTTAATAACGATTCACATACATTTGTCACGATCACTTTGGCGTCAGAAGATAAATGCTTCCTGGAATGTTTAGGGTAGCTAGATATCGAATTAGATGAAGATTCCCAAGGTCTCCACATACTTTTAATATTTACTTGTTGCACACTGTTTCAAAGTAAAATAGATAGGTACTAATCTATTTCGAATATTATATTTACTATTTATATAAGCTATATAAACAGGTACCTGTAACTAAAAAGTTTTGAGAAATATCCTAATAATTAAGTTGTTTCTAGAAAACCTTAATTAGATAGTTTATTAATTTTGATAACAATCAAGCAATCTATTGTTATTATAAACTGCCATTAAAAATAAATAAGGGTTAATACGTCTCTGCGAAACCGAAAGCCGAGTTTATGAGGGGTTTTACTGCAGTCATTAAGCCAAACGAAATATGTCGGGAAGTACTTTATATTTAGATGCATTAGGGCAAAATTAATTATTATTATGTTCCTATAGTCAATGTTAATATTTGAAAATGTTTAAAACTAATTAATATTATATTTTATTTTTTTATACCCTCATTGAAGCAGAAACTGCCAAAACGTTTCGAAGCATTTAAAATTTGTTATTTTATATTCTAAAAAGTTACAAAAAACCAGATATTCATATTTTCCAAATTTTTAATATGAATTTAGCTTAACTCAACCCTAATTAGGGATACTCGGTACACTAAAAACTGACAAAAACGTTAAACAATATAACACCATGATATTTTTACATGACTTTCTCTTCCACCGTGTATGAAATCAACACATAGCAATCAATGACTCAAACCGATTGAATAAACCTATGAAAACCTACACGATCAGAAACTCTGCATAACATAATTAATTATTATTTTAAGCAACCCTCAGTTTCAATAACTATTTATTAATAAGCAGAAGCACTAAATGTATCCACATTAAGAAAAATCGCGAAAAATTCGTTTTTTTAAAGCAAATGACTATGATTTCATATTTGAATGTAGTTTTCAATTCTGATAAAGGTATATTACTCTTGAGCAAAATTCATATATTTTGACAAATCTCGTATACGACTGCAACAATTTGATATCTGATTATTTCATTTTAGGTTTTAGACCATGCAGAACTTTTTATTAAGAACACCTTTTTTCTTAATATTAATAATAAAAAAGTTTTCCATATGGTTCCAACTTAACACTGTATAACAAGTATCAATAAATTGATTTGTGACATAAAATCTTGACGTCTATAATAATTGTTCTGTATTTCTTGCACTCTGTATAAATTTTTTTTTGAATTCAAAATATACATTTTACGTCTTTTGAGGAGCGCTTTCCTATGACCAGTTTAAAATTTTGATTAAAATTTTTTTAACCAAAATAGACAATAAAAACCGTTGTAAAAAATTCTTATTTTTAGCTTTTCTCGAAAATCTACAATTTTTAAAATATTTAGGTATGGGAAGATGTAATGTAAAAACAAAATATTTTAGATGCTCTATCGAATGGTCTAAACCGCTTTTTGATCCGACTTTTCGTTTTAATGCTTTTAATAACCGAAAAGGGGCCTGTTTTTAATCGATCAAAAAAATTACTTGCCATTTTCCGATGCTACCGAAAAACAATAGGGTACAAAATCAGAAAGTTTTAATCGATCATACCGATTGGTTCGGCCGCCACGTAGCACTTCTTCTTACTTTTTAAATTTTTTAAGTTGTGAAACATCCCGTATATTCGAATATGGTCTCACCAGATGCACTAACCCTAAATAGTTGTCGAATTGTTGAGAAAGTTTAATCATTTCACTTTAAAGCGCTTTTGAAAAATTTACAAAACTGTCGATTTGACACGGCCACCACATCATACGAACATTTATAGGTGAAAAGACCAAAGAGTCCTTGACTAGTTTAAAGTGTAAAGTATGACAGGTGTAGGTAAAACGACTTACACAGCATGTTTAATTAAGGACGTACAAATGCCCTACAATTTAAGAGTTCTTTCCATTTAATATTTTAATAATTGAACTGACTATTGATCTTGAATTAACCTGCACAATAAAAACGAAAATGAACGCGCAAACAAGCGGTTTTTTAGCTTGTTGTCGTAACGAGCCACTGGCATGAGAAAATGATTTATTATCAGACTTTTAGGGCTTATACAAAACCTATAATATACATACACATTTACAATTTAATATAATAGGGTATGGACTTTTGCCATTAATGTGATTTCGTCACTATAGGTACTTGGGTTAGGACCGGAAAACATTGTCATTTGACAGTTCGCATACCACCAAGTATTTATTGAAAATTAATAGATTTGAGGGACAGAATTAGACTACAGACCGAGCTAAAAATCACAAGAACCCGGCCAAGGAAGTTCCGTGCTGCTTGTTGGGGAAAGGTTCAGTTATCTAGTTGCATAATTTAATAACAAAAACAAGTATTAATGCAAAGTAAAAAAAGTACGGCAACGTCGCCGTCTACAATCTTTTAATTTATCTTCGGTGCATTGAAACTACAAAAGTCAGTTAACTTCAGTTAAATTCTAAAACGTATTTGCAACCGCCAAGACTAGTTTCCGAGAATGTTCGCCGAGATAAAGCAAGCAAAAAAAGCTTAAAACCAAGATGGCATCAAGCTTCGCGGAAGACGGCATCTTATGGGCATCAACGGACGAGCGGTCGCTCGTTTGTCGAAGAGTATGAGCGTGCGTGACAAAAGAAGGGTTTAGCGCTAGGCAACTAGATATACTTACGTGTTAATTGAAACAGCATGACAGGATGCTACTGTGTGTACGAGAAAGAGGGATGATATATCACAAATAAAACTCAACATGTTTTGACACTTCAGATTCGTACCATCTTTCGTAAGAGGCAGAGGGTCTCACTCGCGGTATTTA
Source organism: Polydrusus tereticollis (assembly GCA_963920685.1). Classification (NCBI taxonomy): domain Eukaryota; kingdom Metazoa; phylum Arthropoda; class Insecta; order Coleoptera; family Curculionidae; genus Polydrusus; species Polydrusus tereticollis. The sequence goes on from OY987331.1 coordinate 4,859,518, forward strand.
CGCGAGTTTAGTGGTTTCTACGGCATCCAAGCCATGAAATAGATCGGTCAATTCGAGGAGAAATCCCGAAGATATAATAATGTAATTATTATATCCCGACTCTAGTACCGTATATCTTTTGTAAAAAGCAGTCGGAAATTCGTGAAATTTATGCGATAAATTCTCGAAGGTGTAAGAATGTAGTATTGTATCCCGATATAATTGTTTGCTATTAGTGATGTAAAATGTGTAGCTGATTTAATGAAGTAAGTATTTACCATACTAAGTTGTAACAGTTAAACCGTATTTGCTGCTACGCAGACCTAATGTGACGATGATTAACCCATATAATAGAAGTAAATAAAAATATTTTGTGTGAGAAAAAGCCTTTTATTTCAGCTGACATATTTTGAACCATGCAACCTATGAAAATACAGTAAACAATTTATGTTTGGCCAAAGCAAATAAAGGCAGCGGCCAACACTGCTTTTGAAATATTGAGCTTACGTAGCGAGGCAAGAAATTTACATAACCTTAAGTGAAATATCAACAAGCAGAATGATTTTATTTTAAAACCCAGATAGCCACTTGTGACTATCAGCTGTTTATTCACAAATGCCATGTTAAAAGTTGCGCATATTTGAAAACGATGTACAATTTTATTAAGAAATTAAGAATACTTATCTTACTATTGGTGCGGATTAATTTAATTTCTTCTTATTTTCTTATTTTAAATATAAACCAGCCCATAAGATAAAAATCATTAATTATTTATAGTATTTCTTTACTTTCAGCACGTAACTCGAGTTACATGCTCCGTGAATGCCTTATTTATTCCATAAAATGTTTTGTGTATTCCAGGCACAATTCCAATTTTCCGATAATTTATGAAAACTGTTTAAAAATCATTAAAATCTTGTACACACACGGTGAATATTCCAAACGTCATGAATAATTCAAACTAGAAATGAAACATGGCGCAAATGATTTGAATATAAACTATAAGGAGGAGGCACTGTCAAATTGCATATTTTGATAAATGATAATTAATGATTTGTTTCGTCGTAGACGTCTGATAAAGAAGCCAGGAGTAAAAGACAATGACTGATTAATCCACATAAAATATGTTAATTTAATGAATATATTTATATTAACTTACCCGGGGCCATTTTGTTCTTAGCTTCCGCATATACAATTTTCTGAACTTACCTGAAATAAAAAATAAGATTTTAGTTACGGTGGTAATTTGCACAATTCAACTGCTGGAGTTGATTGGAAATTTTATTGCCGAACAGTTAGGCATTTAAGGGTAACAATATTAGTTTTGGAGATGTTAAGTGAAAAACAGTTTGAGTCACACCATTCCTTAATTCTTTTTAAGTCTGTGTTAACATAATTTTGGATGATGTTTGCGTCACTGCCTCGCCATAGTATTGAGGTGTGGTCCGCAAATATTGTAAACGTACCTTTAGTCTGAATCACCGTTTAACCATTTATGTAAATCAGGGACAGCAACGGTCCAAGCACAGAAACCTGAGGTACTCCTGATTCAACTCCCAGGGATTCAGAAGATGACCCCCCCCCCCCCAGATATCACTCACAGTTTGAGATCGCACCGTCAGGTATAACAAAAACCCAACGCAGCGTCACATCCCTAAGCTCACACACCTCCTGTTTCCTGAGCAGTGTTCGGTGGCCAACACAATCAAAAGCTTTTGATAGATCAAAGAACACTGCCGCGACCGACTTTACATCATTTAGCCCTATATAGAGGTCCTCCAAAAGCGAAAAGATCGCGTCCCTAGTGTTCTTTGACTTCTCAAATCCGAATTGTCTAGAGCAGAGCCAGTTATGTCCCTGTAAATATGCCAAAACACGTTCCCGAATTAGTTTTTTAACCTCTTTAGCTAATGTCGCTAATAAGGAAAAGGCCTGAAGTTTGCCGGTGAATCACAGTCACAGTTCTACAGCGTGTCCAGAAAAGTTCTAGACATATGGGAATTTCCTTTATTGTTGATTTTACGAAAAAAGTTATTCTTTATAACAAGTTTTGCTTGATGCGCAAATAATATTGACATATCAAAACTTAAGATATCATGTACAGGGCGGCAAAAAAATATAGAAACACAGAATTACGTTACGAGGGAGGTAACAATTGTTATAAGAAAACTTTACTAAGGACTACGAAACGTGGTCAGATACAATTTTTCGTTGAAATATTTTAATTTACAGGGTACCATCAAAAAGGAAAAAAAAAATTATTTTATTTCTTTAAGTTACCTGCAACAATTTTGCAACAACTATGTGCAATACTATAGTAACGAATATTGACATGTTAGTCAAAAATCGTTTACTATTTTTCACTATAACAGACGTAATGAATAAATTTAAAGCTACTGGTTCCGTCGAAAATGTATTTAAGAAGCAACACAACAAATGGTCCACAACAGAAGAAAGGCAACTCAATGTAATGCAAGCGGTTATCGAAGACCCGAAAATATCTTTAAGAAAATTGTCAAAAACTATTCCACTTGACGTCAAAAAATCTACTGCCAGTAATATTTAAAAATAAATAAATTTCATCCACATAAACCGAAATACATTCACACGCTTCTTTCTAGAGATTTTGAATCCCGTTTCCTATTTTGCGCGTGGTTCCAAGGCGAGTGTGAAGTTGATCCTTTTCTTGCAAGAAAAATATTATTTACAGATGAAGCCATGTTTACTTCCAACGGCATGGTATGCTCCCAAAATTGTCGATGGTGGAGTGACGATAATTCAAATTTTATAATCGAATGCCGTAGTCAATATTCAATTAAAACCAATGTTTGGTGTGGAATTTTTAATGATCGGATCGTTGGACCATACTTTTTCCGACAAAATATAAATGCTGCCATTTACCTGGACTTCTTAAGGAACCAGCTGTCTCAATTTCTTGACGAACTGCCACTAAATATAAGACGTACAATTTGGTATCAACATGATGGAGCCCCATGCCATAGTACTAACACAGTAACTGGGTATTTGAATGAAGTATTCTCGCACCGTTGGATATACAGACGTTCAAATATTCCTTGGCCAGCCAGGTCGCCTGACATCACACCCCTGGACTTCTTTTTATGGGGCCGATTAAAGATTTGGCATAGACCTTTTCAGGATATTGACGATCTTGAACCAGTAATAACAAACTGTGTCCAAGAAATCACTTCCAATATGATACGGGCGACAGTAAGAGAAGGCGTACTATAGTTTACATGGAAAAAGAAGGGGGGCATGTGGAGACATAATTTTTCACTTTAAACTATCTGTTTTTATATCACTTTTATCATGTAATTGCTAAAATATTGTTTATTATTTACGTTTACAATTTATTTTTGCTCTAAGGAAATTAAATGTTTTTAATATTCCTGATAGATAGATAGGTTGATTTTAAAAGAAAAAATGATCTCGCAATAATTTTTTTACGTATTTGTTTTCCAACAAGAGGTAATGAATGCTCAACGTGTATTTGATGGTATCTTGTAAATTAAAATATTTCAACGAAAAATTGTGTCTGACCACGTTTTGTAGTCCTTAGTAAAGTTTTCTTATATCAATTTGTTCTAAAATAAAAACAGGGTACTTCCCTCTTAACGTCATTCTGCGTTTCTATATTATTTTGCCGCCCTGTACATAATATCTTAAATTTTGATATGTATCAATATTATTTTTGCGCATCAAGCAGAACTTTTTATAAAGAATAACTTTCTTCGTAAAATCAACAATAAAGAAAATTTCCATATGTCTAGAACTTTTCTGGACACGCTATGTAACTGTGACTGTGATTCACCGGCAAACTTCAGTCAACCACTGTGGTCAATTTTAAGGAAGAAGGAACAATACCAGTGTATGGAAATACATCAAAACCCCTCACCAATCCATTATCCTGCATTATTGCAAAAAAACCTATTTGTACTATTTTTATGCGAGAAATAGCCATCCTTTTTGAAACATACAAACAACACTCCTTCTACTATAGTCAAAATACAATCACTCAAACCCCTAAAAGACTCAATACGTAACGATATCCATCTCGAAAATCAAGAACCGTATTTTTTACGCCTGAACTGATCTTTTGTTCGAAACTTTATCTGTAACGAAATCTCCGAGTATTTTATTTGGGAAAAGATGACTACAATGAGAAAAAAACGCGTGTATACCTTTCCAAGCTTATCCTATATCCACTTTAGTGCAACTAGGCGGAAAAGTGAGGCGCGGTGTCTGCCTTTTGAACATTTAAGCCGGGTTTCGTCTTTTAGTTACGTAAAGGATCATTATTTCGGTCACGTTAACCTTAGTCTTACACGTAATGTTTTTATATTTTCCTGTTCAGTTTAAAAAACGACACAAAACGCAGGTAACTGAATTTTTGTGAACTTGACCTTTTTGTAAAGCAAAGATGAAGTAAAGGAATACAATATTTTTTTTAATGAAAATTCAATAGTAAGCAATCGCTTAAATGAATGTGAAAGAATTTTTCTTCTAAATAGTAAATCTCATTGACTAAAGTGCAATTGTGTTGTCTTTAGTGGTACCCGAGGGGTAACAAATTCTCGAAATACGTGTACACTTGGCCCGAATTTCTAATATTTCGTTTAATTCATTCAAATTAATTCAACTAAAACATTTCAAAAATAGATTTGATATCAAAAAAGTTGGAAGAGCTATTTTGTCATATATTTGATGTTACTTTAGGCAGAAAGGTCTAAATTTTGAATTATTTTCTTATATATGTCACTTTTTTATTTAAAATAAATTGGCGTTACGGTCCTTTCGTGGTTCTCGAGGTACTACTGCTAAACATCTTAAAAATGCTTATAAACTGAAACTTATGGAGGCAAGTATAATTATACAGGGTGTCTCTAAAAGGTGTGTACAAAATCTAAGCACATATTCCTGAGGCCAAAATAAGGCGATTTAAAGCAACTTACCTTAGTCCGAAATTGCTTCGTTTCCGAGATACAGGGTAAAGTTAAAAAATAAAAATCTAATTTTTTAAAAGTAATGAACATTTTTTAACGTATGACTTTAAAACTTGGTACCCGGGGTTTTTTGGGATGCAAAACCCGAATTCGGACACCTTTTCACTGTGGCCATTAGAGGGCGCTTCACAATGCACTTCTCATGATTTAGAATGGCCATAACTTTTTTTTCAGTGTAGTTTTTCCCTTTTTTTGTTAAGGAACTAATTTTTTGAACATTTTGAAAATCCACTAAAGTAAGCCGTTTTTAAGATATTTTGGTTTTTAGTGTTCGATGCCGCACCGGAATATTTAAATTATTTTGAATAAAAAATTCCGCTATTAGTAAATTTTCGGCAGGAAAAAATGTTTCACTTGGGTAAGTTACAGCAAGTTTTGCAGGAGGAATTTGAGAATGGATTTTTTTAATTAAATGAGGAACAATTTTATTTTAAAAGTAAATTTAATTAGCATAAACTTTTAGTAATTGTTCAAAATGGCTTCCGTTAACATAAGTACAAAGATTAATACGACGTAAAAAATTTAAATTTACTCTTTGCATCAATTCCGCATCGTTCTTTAATATGTTAACTGCATTTTGAATTATTCCCCACAATTCCTCTTCATTATTAATCGGTCTGGAGTACCTATACCATCGTTTTTAAAGACCCCCATAAAAAATGAGTCATATCCGGTCAGCGTGGCGGCCACTTTACAGGAGCGTCATTTCCTCAACCGATCCATCTGTTTGGATACTGTCGATGCAAATAATTGCGGACATTTAAACTAAAATGTGGTGGAGCACCGTCATGCATAAACCACATATCGCGTCGAAGTTGTTATGGCAAATCTTCTAATAAATGTGGCAGCGTATTTTGTAAATGTTCTAAATAATCCACACCACTTAGTGGTGGCGGTAAAATGACAGTACTAATAATGAAATTGTCAATGATTCCTGCCCACACATTCATTCTAAATTCATGTTGATAAGAGTTACTTTCGTGGCATGCGGGTTTTCAGCAGCATAAACATGTTCGTTATGTAAGTTAGTTACACCACTTGCTTCACAATTCACGTCCTGTTGTCTTTGTTCGGTAACGAATCGACAAAAGTCCAATCGTTGATCGAGATCCGGAGCCAAAAGGACTTGTACCTTTTGGATATGGTATGGATGAAGCTGCTGTTCTTTTAATGTTCTGTGAACTACATCCTTGGATACTCCTACCTCTAAACCTAAGCGTCTGGTGCTTAATTTTGGATCTTCAGCAATTCTTTCCAAAATTTGTTCCTCAACCTCAGGAGTCCTTATTGCACGTTGCCGTCCATAATTGGCAGTTAAAGGAGTGAAGCTACCGGTTTCGCGAAGGCGTCTCTCAATAGCAGCAAATGTTTGATGATTTGGTATGCGCCGATTTGGATATCTTTCCCTGTATACCCTAACACTTTCGCGGCCATTTCCTTCACAATACCCAAAAACCAATAGCATATCCGTCATTTCTGCAGAACTGTATCCTTCAGCCATCTTTACAGTCAATTTAAAATTTAACTAACACGTTTCAAACACCTTATTTATTCTCGCATTGGCAAATTCTTACTGAAACACTAACTGTAAACAACATAGACTGATAGCGAAAATTCTTAAAATACGAAAAATCTTAACATTTAAATAGTCTGTTGCAAAAAAAATTTTAAAGGCGTTCATCAAACAGGTAAAAAATCCGAGGATTTTTGGAAGTGACACTCCAAAATGGTATATAAAAAAAAACATTTTTCACTGCTATTTCACTGACCACATTTCATCCTCAAAGGTAACAGCAAACATTTTTTATTCAGAATAATTTAAATATTCCGGTGCGGCATCGAAAACTATAAACCGAAATATCTCAAAAACGGCTTACTGTAGCGGATTTTCACAAAAGTACCTTTTTTGCTTCAAAATGTTCAAAAAAGTAGTTCCTTAACAAAAAAAGAAAAAAACTACACTGATAAAAAAGTTTGGCCATTCTAAACCATAAGAAGTGCATTGTGAAGCGCCTTTTAATGGCCACAGTGAAAAGGTGTCCGAATTCGGGTTTTGCATCCCAAAAAAACCCCGGGTACCAAGTTTTAAAGTAATACGTTAAAAAATGTTCATTAATTTTAAAAAATTCGATTTTCATTTTTTAACTTTACCACCCTGTATCTCGGAAACGGAGCAATTTCGGACTAAGGTGAGTTGCTTTAAATCGCCTTATTTTGGCCTCAGGAATATGTGCTCAGATTATGTACAAACCTTTTAGAGACACCCTCTGTATATGTCACTTTTTTATTTAAAATAAATTGGCGTTACTTGGGGATCGTAACCCTTGGATGATTTTAGGAAAATAATACTAAAAACAATCATTGAATAAGAAGAAACTACATAAACTGAAAGTTTTCGTTCGGATACTGAATGGGAAACATATTATAAGTGTGGCATTTTCTGGATGGATGATTATTGTCACCATTTTAAATATTAATTAAAAGCTCCACAGTAAAAGCATAATTGACCGATAATTTTTGAACTCGATCTATTTGCTATAGACAGACTACAATATCCGTAGAATAGCACAATAATTCTTAGCACAGTAAAGCAAAAAAATATATTATCAAAAATATCACCATCACCACCGTTCGTTCCATTCAAGAATTTTATACTCGATCCTTACAATTAAATCAAATCATCTCCTACGTCAGTGTTAATAACGGACTATGTGTCACCATTCGACGGTCTTTTGTCTTTGGCTGACCGGTTCTTTGCCTGTGTTACATTATTTATAACGTGGCTTCGGATTTTGGGCCGGTTTTTGTTGAACTTTTGAATAATTCAAGTAAAATCGTTTTTGTACATGCTCAGAAAAATACAATTTCACCAATTTTGGGGATATTGTTATCAAATTTATAAGTTTATATTAATATTAGTATTTGTTAGGTCCATACTTACTTGTTTAAGTATATCGGGCTATCCTCTATTTCTTAATGGTTGACAGCCCAGTGAAGGGTCATTAGTCGAAAAATCGCAATAGACCATAAGTGTGACAATAACAGTTACCTGGCATTCAATTATACAGGAACCTTATTTCATAGTACAATATTTCCAACTTACTTAGTTTAATTTTCAATGTGTTATCGAAAGCTTGTCCATCTTTAAATAATGCGAAGTAATAAATCAATCAAAACCGTCTTCTCCATGGGCGTGCAAAACTTTTCGGCATGTATAGATTTAAATAGGCCTGAATTTTTAAATTTGTGCAGAATTAGTACATGTACGACATCAAATTCAAGTTTTATCTTCAAATATATATTTTAATATTATCTTTGAAGCTTAAAATTATGTACAGCCGTACCATTTACCTGGAATTTTAGAAAGCAATTTTATCAAAACTAATTAGAGTCTAGGTAGTTATTCCGTTTCTGCTCTAATCATTTTATTCTTTTTTTTTGTACCTAATCCTGGTTACTTATTTGCTAATTATGTGGTTATTATGCCTCTATTGCAATAATACACCTATTGGTATGTATTCATACCCACCTTGGGTGTTTGTTTCTCAGTGCCCAAACGTCCTGGAGTCGGTCTATGTACCGGGTGTCCCACTAAGAATGGCTGTCGGCCGTATCTCAGAAAGTGTTAGTCGTATGGCTTGCGGAAAAAAATATATTAGGGAAAGTGGTCATGAGAAATTGCTGGAAATTATTTTCAAGTTTCTCAGACTGGCGCTAGAGGGCGCAACAGTAACGGTAAATATGAATCACGAAGTTTCCTCAAAAGTCGCCTAGTTAAGGTATCCCGAAAATAAAATTTTGACGTAATAATGAAAGGTGACACACGTGCACAGTTTCAATTCATATTTTGTTTTTCCAAGGCCTATTTGACTCTTAAAAAAACCTTTACAATGGCAACTTGAAAATAAAATCATAATGTTCCGTAATTATGATTATTGTTGTTGATATCTCCGGATTGAAAATAGATATTAACTTGCGGTTTTCGCTGACTTCTTAGGCTTTTAATCATCCTTGTAATCAGGTAAAATTAAATATACTATTATATTTATAATTATGGAAAAAACGCGCAATGTTTGTGAAGTTGTAAGACAGCGCCCCCTAGCGCCTAGTGTAAAAGACATATTACCGTAGTTCATAAGGTGATATATAGAGTGAGAAAAGCCCTTTTTAACAAAACTAAGTTTACTAAATTATGTTAAGCCAGACCGGAGTTATCAACATTTATTACAAATAATGTTCAACCTTCCCCCACCACTTTATTTGAAAAGTGACTAACACGTTCTATAGGTGGATTTTATTAATAAATCTTCGAAATATACAAAAATGTTATTTTCGGGATACCTTAACTAGGTGACTTTTGAGGAAACTTCGTGATTCATATTTACCATTACTGTTGCGCCCTCTAGCGCCAGTCTGAGAAACTTGAAAATAATTTCCAGCAATTTCTCATGACCACTTTACCTAATATATTTTTTTTCCGCAAGCCATACGACTAACACTTTCTGAGATACGGCCTAGCCATTCTTAGTGGGACACCCGGTACAGTAAATGAAAAATACTAATTCTTAACTGCTACGATTCTGTTAAAAGTAGGAATGCGGATTTGAGTGTTGACAATGCAGTGCAATTTACAGCAGATATGCTTAACGTTGGGAAAACAACAATATATAAACTTTTAAAAGAAGAAAAAAGTGTTGGCGTCAAACCTCCAAAAACTTCTTCAGGACGATCAAAACTGGATCACGTTTTAATGCAGAGAATAAGGCGAAAAGTTCACAGTTTCTTTTTAAAAAAATAAATACCCACGCTGTACAAGATTGTATCTTCAATCCGAGAAGACCAGGACTACCCATTTATGTGCAGAAATACGCTTTGGAAATTATGGAAAAAAATGGGGTTTCGGTGAAGAAAACATAATAAGCAATCGATTTTAATAGACAGAAGCGATATCGTCTGTTGGAGAAGAAATTACTTAGGAAGGATCCGAAAAGCCAGAGAAGAAAACAAAAAAATATTCTACCTAGACGAAACAAGGCTAAATGAAGGCCACACTGTGACTAAATCTTGACAAGCTTTTTCGAAAGAATTGTCCACTATATAATTATTTTTAGAAAATGTGTAAATAACATTGTTGCCAGATATTACTGTTTCCATAAAACATAATATAACTGGGTAGGTATATATTTTTTAGAAGCGGAAAATTGCGATTATTTCTTAAGATTAAGTCATTAATTTGACGTTGAAACAAACAATCCATTGCTTAAACTTCTAAGATCACAAAAAAGTAAGCGCAATTTCGCTAGCTTGTGCTCTTAACTATGGTTTTGACAATCTCTATTTTAATTGGATAGATAAGGATTTCAAAACCAAAATATATAATTTGTCAAACATTACTATTAAGATAAGACCGCCATCTGGAAAAGGATATTGACTTATTGGAAGTTACATTTTCTGTGCTTGTACCACATTGATAAGATTTTTTAAAGCTTTTTTATTATTTTTAGGTCTAATTGGAGCTTACTAACATAAAAATTATAAAAATACACTCTTGTGCACTTTCTGATCACTTATTTATAAAAAAAATATGAACATATTTTCATTTGTAGAAACAGTATTGCCTTTTAGAAGCATCTAGATCAACCAAAGAGATTTAAGATTTAAAAGTCCGGATTTATAACCATCATGAACATTGAAACCAGTTCGCTACTAGTGTTTTTTGGCAGTAAGTGTTTTTGCGGTTTCATTAAAAAACTATGAATACATAGTTCTACTATTTTAAAGAATTGCTGCTGCTTGTAAAGTTATTTCAATCAAATAACGTTACAAGAAAATTGAAATTTGGTGCCCGAAGACTGGCTGGGAAATAGACATTCTCCTCCTATAAAAATATGAAACACAATACTATTCATCATACAATTTTTTTTATGAACCTTTCATACTTTAAACTATTAATATTATGTTTATCGCTAAACAACCGCGATGTCCGATAAATTTGAGTGGTAAAATATGTACGTGTATTTCTACGGATTCGGGCATGTCTGATGATGTGGGAGAAGAATGTTAACACGGGTTTTATATAAACGCAAACCTGTATGATGGATAGGTTCACTCATTCAGAACAATCTGTGAAACGCCGTCTCTAAAACAAAGGAACATGTTTCCGAGCAAAACCGAATAATATTTGAATAATTTCCAACTTGGTTTGTTAATATTAATTACTGCTATTTTATCAAATCTTGAAAATCGTATTCAATGGTTGAAAAGAAAAGCTACCTAAACTTATAGAAATAATGCCTAAAGATATACTAATACAGTCATCAGAAAAAAAAAAATTTTAATTTTAAATTTTAAATTTTAAATGTTTCGTTAAATTGGAGATGCACTTATCAGGATGTGCCTGCCTTCCGATTAAAAAAAAATGATATGTCATCGCTCAGAAATCAAACCTCTCAATTCAAATATAGCATATCTCTCAACTCACAAAAAACTTACTATATAACTTTCATTCTATTTTCGCTCAATTGTATGGTTGTATGAGTCTTTGTGGCCTACATATATCTAGGTATATCGACACATTTTCTTCCCACATGTCTCTTATTTTATACGAACATCTTTATGGACAATCTCAAGAAAGTTGTAAGTAAACACTATGATTATTAATCACAACAATTTTTCTAATCTCAATTTTTATATAAATTTGTAGCCCTGAGGATGTAAATGAAAAATATGATTTCCGAAAACTTGGAATAACTTTAAAGAGTATTCTTTCATTTGCTGCACTCCCAAATATTCGCTAGTCTATATCTAGGTATATATATATACAGAGCGGCAAAAAAGTCGCACATAATGCCTGTAACTTTTGAACTACCTCGTATACGAAAAAATTACCTTTATGAAAGTTGTTCAGTAAATTATTCCCTACATTTCTACCTGCATGAATTATCTCTGTCATTTCTGGTTTGGTTGCTATAGAGACCAACGTACTTTTTTTAAATGGAACACCCTGCATATTTGGATTTTACTGGAACCTCTGAATTTTTTGTATTTCAAATTTTTATTTATTTAAAATTGTAACAAACTTTATAATAACAAAATAATCAGCCTAGAAAATTGAACAACTTAACATCGGAATAATAAACAAGTGAAACCTTTTCAGTGGATCAGGTGTTCAAAATAACCACCATTTTCTGCTAAGCAGAGCGCCAGTCGATCCCTGAACCCGTCTACAACGTTTAAAAGGAAGTCTTCTGGAATAACCCGAATTTCAGCACTAATTCTGACTTTTAAAGATTCTTAGTCATTTGGACGGTTAACGTAGACTTTGCTCTTTAAGTGTCCCCACAAAAAGAAGTCGAGCGGGGTTAAGTCCGGGGATCGCGCTGGCCAGTCAATAGCACCTCTTCTGCCCATCTAACGTCCCTGAAATTGTTCGCTTATGTATTGTCTCACTTTTGTCGCATAATGCGCAGGTGCTCCATCTTGCTGGAACCATACCTGTTCGTTTATGCCATTATTTACACCCGGTAAAACCATTCTACAAGAAGGAATTATGTGATTCCTGAGGAGGTCCAGATATTTTTCGCCATTCAAATTACCATCTATGAAAAAAGGCCCCACAATATGTCTACCAACTATGCCCGCCCAAGCATTAACTTTCTCGGGCCTCTGAGTTGACCTTCCTGTAACCAGTGAGTATTATCAGCAGACCAATAACGATAATTGTGTCTATTAACAGTGCCATTTAAATAGAAAGTAGCTTCATCCGAGAAAATATTTGTTGCGAAGTCATTATCGTTATTGCATCTTTCCATCATCAGCTCACAAAATTCAGCTCTCCTATCAATATCGTCCTCGTTTAACTCGTGCACCAACTTTATCTGGTAGGGCTGCAACTTCTCCTGCTCAAACAAATTTTTCACTGACTGATGATGAGACATTTATTGCCATTGGCCTGGATGATTGTGTTGGATTTTCATGTATTGAGAGCATGATATCCAAAGCCTCGTCTCCCCCGGTTGCTGTTTTAGGACGACCTGATCTAGCGGCTTTCCTAACACTGCCTGTTTCTCGAAATTTCTTTACCACTCGACACACCGTTAACTGATTTATTGGAGGCCTATTTGGATATAATTTCCGTAACTGCTCAATATTAAAATTTCAACATGTTGTTTCTCATTCAGATGAACCATAGTGTAAACAAATTAGAAGTCAGACAACAGAAAATTAAACAGGAACTCAAAATTGACACCTATTAGGTCCCTGTCATGAAAACACCTTGACTCAACTGGTGGGCATTAGGTAAGAATAATTATAATTAGGAAATTTATCATTTCTGAGCTGTAATTATCTCGAAAACGCTTGCAGATAGATGAAAATTTGAAATACAAAAAATTCAGAGTTTTCCCAGTAGAATCCAAATATGCAACCATATCCATTTAAAAAAAGTAAGTTAGAATACTCTATGGCAACCAAACCAGAAATGATAGAAAAAATTCATGCAGGTAGAAATGTGGGGAACAATTTACTAAACAACTTTAATAAAGGTCAATTTTTCGTATACGAGGTAATTCAAAAGTTACAGGCAATATGCGCGACTTTCTTGCCACTCTGTATACTTTTACAAATTATTTTCCTAGAATAAATTTAAGACGGTGCCATCGCGTTTAAGAGCTGAAGGGCAACATCTTTTAAGCGCATGTTCCTAGAAATATATCACATAACTGGGCACCGATGTCTTCGTGAATTCTTTCTCGCAGATATGACAAAATTACAAGATGCTCCTTAAAAAATTGTAACTTTTCAAAAGAAAATTGATTAAAGATGTCACTTTCATGCGAACTTGAGGATAATAAATTGCAAGGCAATTAAAAATCTTTATAAATGCATCTCGAATTTAAAATTCATTAAAAACGGTCTAAAATTAACAAGGAGATTTTTAATTCCAAATTTCCTTGTCCGCTTTTTTTGCCGATGAGTGTACAATGCCTCACTTCGCGGCAGGACAGGTATACATAGGAAACACCGTTAATAGAATACCATTAAATATTATATGTTTGTTTTGAAAACCTGTTGTCTATTCAAGTAATAATTAATTTAAGAAAATATTGTGAAGCAGCGGGACATATAAATTATTACAGGATTCAAATAACACGAAATTTATGACTGAGTTTAAACGATTCCTGTGTTATTAAACCTATAAAACATATTAAGGAATAATGATAGGTAGTCACCAGTTGGTCTATGTAAATAGGTAGTGAAATTCACTAGTAATTTTAGAGCCTAAAAATGTTTGTAGTCTGTGAGAAGTATTTAAAATTTGCATGCTTGTTTATGAGTATGAGTAAATAAAGTAAAATTAATCAATTTTCTTCGATACTGATAAATGTTTCAAAGAAAGTTCACTTTATTGACCAAAAATTTGCGAATTAATTTGTCAGGAAAGCTAAAAATATGCAAAATAAGCAGAATTTTTAAATCAGGAAACAGAAATTGTATGAATAATTACAGCCCAATCAGCCCTATGGTCAAACACACAAGTTAACTTTTAACGTACCGTTCCCTTGACAACAACCGAAAAAAAGCTTACTTGTTAATTTTTCAATGTGGTTGAAAAACAGATAATTTTGAAGTTAGCGTCTAGAGTGTTTGAAGAATCAGTCATAAGCATATTCTCAAAAATCATGAAAAGAATTTAAAAAAATAATGTTATTGTTTATTTAAAAATACAATATGGTTTCGTTAAGGACAGCAGCACTCTTAGCGCAGCTATGGATTTGGTGAGTTTTATTTCTAGGGCTCTCGATAATAAAAATATAGTAGAGAAAATTAAAGTAGTAGGTACTTGTTATATATTTCACAATATATCTCAGTTTCCTGACTCGTGTTTCAACCCTTGCGGGTCATTATCAAAGGCATTGTAAGACAGTTAAAAATTCAGCAAGTCATTAAAATAAAAGTTGATAGATGAGAAAGGTTATTTTGGTCCTTAATTTACAGGTATTGGCCAAAGGTACAACTAAATTACAGGTGTGATTATAGAGGTATTTACATCTAAGTAATAAAATTAGGAAAATGATATTGTGTATAATAATTATGGGTTTTTTCGTTGGTAATTATAGACAGCGTTTATTGTATATTTATCTTAAATAATTAGGCTATTAAGTATTAGATTAGCACCTGAAGGTATTTCAATTTGATTATTAACAACAGTACATCGATTTTTTAAAGCTTTTTTGATTGCTAATGTCTCTAATAGGTTGAGTTTTCTACCCTTGTGTTGAATATATATTGGTTTTATTTTGTTGGATATTGAGTGGTTATTTATTATTTATTATTTATTATACCTTTGGTCAATACCTGTAAATTAAGGACCAAAATAACTTTTCTCATCTCTCAACTTTTATTTTAATGACATGTAGAATTTTTAACTGTCTTACAATGCCTTTGATAATGACCCGCAAGGGTTGAAACACGTGTCAGGAAACTGAAATATATTGTGAAATATAACAAGTACTACTTTAATCTCCTCTACTATGGAATATCCATTTCAACAAGCATGAAGCCCATTACATATCAATTATAATAAAAATATAGTTATAGCAGTGTTTATGGACATGAGAAAGGCTTTTAATGTCAGCATCGATATATTGTTGAAAATACTCTTTAATATGGGATTTAGAGGGCTTATATTATATAACATAATTGAAACCTATTTGGGTGGTAGGAAGCAGTACGTAAGACTTGGCAGTGTGAATAATGAGCTTTCAACGAATGAGTATGGCGTACCCCAGAGCTTGGTCTTGGGACCCATGCTATATTCACTACATGTCTTAAACTTGAGATATGCGAATCTCAGCGCATTTGCCGACGACACAGCACTGGTGCACGCTAGCGGAAAGGAGGAGGCATAGAAAAATATTGTAAATAATGATCTTAAGGAATACCTCTATTGGCTGTACTACAACAAATTAAAAATGAATGTTGACAAAACAAAATATATGTTCTTTACGCAAAAAAATAAAAAAATCAAAAAAAACTGGAAATTAAAATATGTAAGTACATGAGTTGGAAGAAGTTGAGGAAATCAAGTACCTTGGACTAATGATTGATACAAAGTTAAATTGGTCCCAATATATACCGGGTGATGCATGACTTAGTTGAACATAGGAAATCCCATGCAAATTTTGAGGTGGCTAAATATTGGCTGCCCTGTATATTTTAGAGAAAAATTGTATTTTAATTTTTTGAAGAGGTCGATACATAAACCAATGTGCCAAGTTTAAATAAATTTTAATAAGCCAATCCTAACTTATTCAATTAAATGTGATGGCAAAATTACAAAATTTTCATAGTTTAGGTAATACACAGCAAACACCAGCAAATAATTTCTATGACGCTATTGTCAAAAATTGACGTAAAGCTGGACATAACGAATAAAGATACATTAAAAACATATTTTCGTTTCACCAATCCGCCAATCACACATCCAAAATAAGACACCATTATGTTTCTCTTACAAAGCCTTTGATTTAAGATGGCATATCTAAGACTGCAGATTTTCATTAAAACATTAATTAATTAAATATTCAAACAACCCTCCATTAACAGCTATACAATATTTTAACCGATCATAAAATTCATTTTTAACATTACTGAGTTGACATTGAGAAATTCTGTCATATTCTAACGAAATACAGTTGAAGCATCCAAAATATATAACAGTATCCTAAATTTGCAAACAAATAGAATTACCTCTCACGTTGTTTAAAATTTACCGTACTTTCAGCATTGTTATGTAAAGAATATGTATTCCCGATGCCAGACCTATTAAGCATTGTTATTAATAATTGTAAAAATGTAAAGTATTTAATAAATATTGTTTCAAAAAAAAAGATTACTTTAAGTTTTCATTCTGATGAGCTACCTTTAATACAAAAAGTATTCTAAATGAATACATTTAAAAATTACCTTAATAAAATCACACACAGTCAATTAAAAGCAAATTTACAAAAATATTTCCAAAATAAAAGGGTCTAACAAGGGACCAAACCAACCAGTGATCGCACCAGGGTTTCAATGTCGCCTAGCGGGATGCCATTGTATGGCCGTCAAGAGCTCGAAGAAAGGACAGCATGCTCATAAACCATCTTTATTATTGCTATGGGCAACAACAATTGAAACTTTTATGCAATGTTTGTTTACTACCGGGCGCTTCCCGGACACCTGTGGCTTTGACATGCGCCACCACTTAAAAACTGATTTTTTACCTGTCTTTTCGCATCATTTTGATGATTTATTGGGCAATTAAGTTTTTAGATGGTTTGTGACTAAAATAGAAAACCTACCATAACAGAGACAGTTAGAAAATTGGACATTATTTAAAAATAATGCAATAAATTGAAGAAAGAATCAATATTACTTATAAATTGCAACGAAGATCACTTACACAAAAGCCCCTACACTAGCATCTGTTTATTATCACATTTTGTTGAATTGTTGTTGACTAAAAACTGAAGCGAATTCATAGAGTACTTTTCATATAATATGACGTAAAACTGGACTACAAAAGCTGCAATATAAACAGAGATTAACCTGCTGCAGACCATCAACAAAGTTTTTGTAATTATGTACCAAATGACGAGTGTCAGGACCATGAACGAGCCCAACCGGCGTTTAACCGAGAGTTGACAGACACTGTCTACCCTGGCTAACACGATAATGATACCCCTGTAATTAGACGTTTTTTGATGAGTCGATATTTACTCAGAATGTTGCTTTTGCTTAAGCTTTAAATATACAACGCGAACGTCAACAACGAGAATCGAATGTGGAACAAGCTCGGTTTCTTTGTTGGACAATAATGTTACTTCATTTTTGATCAACTGTATTATTGCTAAATACTATGGGACTGTAAGACAAAGTTGAATTTGTCATATTTCCACTATGATTAAAAATTGAAAGGAAGTGACATTTTCGCTAACACTGCAGCATCGTCAGATGACAATGTTATAATACAAGGCGCAATCAAATTTAGATTATTACCTAAATAAAAACAGTAGGGTTAGGGTTAGAAGGGAAAGTGTTAGCGTAGTACATTTTACTTATAGTGGAAATTTGACAACTTCAACTTTGTTTTACTTAATCCCATATTTAGTTATAGATTTCCACCTAGTATCGCAGGATTCAATTGATTTGTATTATTGCTTCCTGAAAAAACTGTGGTACTACAGCGTCCTTAAGGGTATGACAACATTCATGTGACCACACTAGCTTCAAAAATGTGGTAATGTGTAAGTAAGCAGTCTTATGTTAGGTTGTGCATAAATTGATATTGATTGATAAATTCCTTGAAATGTCTTTGTTTCGGTAGGTTAGTCAACCATTCTCTTTGCCTACTAGAGCTAAGATCTACAATTGTGTTGATACTGTACCGTATTATGCCATACCATTCATTTATTATTCATCATACTCATTCCACTAGTGCCTGACTTGTACCCTTAATGGACAGATTTATACTTGATGTTGGTATCATGTTCTGCCCTCCTCTTCACTGGCTTTTAATGTTGCAATTCCAGAATTTTCTGCGTCCACCGTTTGTCGTCGTTCTTGCTGTGTATCCTGCCCAGTTCCATTTCTTCTCCGTTAATGTTAAGTGATGTCATTATTTGATGTTCTAAACATATGTACCTTTCCATCGTTTCCAGGGACAGATCTGTCTTCTAGGAAATTTGTGATAATGTTGCATTTGCTGTTTAAACTAGGTTTGATACTATACTACTGGTATTGGTACTGGCTCGTTTCGTTCTTGATTGATTGCAACGTGCAGCATGGCTGTCTACAGTCATTTTTAACAGGCTGCTCGAAAGTACTCTCCAAATATAAATACTCCATGAAATAAGTAATCGTGCTGAAGGCCCGTTTAGATTGCCACCTTCGGCCATGCCAGTTTGATGCAGTAATTACATTGCAGCTATCGTTGGTGGCACGAAGTGGGTTTTAGCGCGCGCTGTCTATTATTAAAAACTACATGTGGGCTTTTGGAAAATATAAATATATTGAGAAATTAATAATATTGAAGAATAAGAGAGCAACAAGCCCTGTGGCAAATATATTCGTCTACCTGATGTTTTCATGGGGTTGGTTATATTAGTCTCTAAAGGGTTAGAAAGACGGAACGAAAATAACCATTATATAGATAAAAGAGATACAGATGAATTGGAATAAATATTAATATTTATAAAAAAGAATCTACTATGTACAATGCAACACCTTAATTATTAAATTTTAGTCATCATGTTCCGAGTAGTCTCCACAGTGTTTTCTAGAATGTTATTAGCTTCCCACATTCTTTCTTCTATTTCAATCACATATTCGACGCACTTACTTATTTTTCACAATCCACTGTCTTTATTCCCTCTTGCAAGAGGTTTCCAGCGTCTCTCATTTTAAAAGTGGTGTTATACTTTGCGAAAACCCCTTTAACTTGCGCCCACACCAATTCTATGGGGTTTAATTCACAGTGATATGGCGGAAGGCGAAGTACCGTTATATTTCGTTTTGAAGCGATTTCGTAGACAATAAATTTCGTACAAAGCGGTATGACTAGAACAGACCCAGGAGGAATAAGATCTAGCATTTGCTGAAAGTTTTCTTCAAAGACATCAGCGCTCATGTCATCATAATAGTCTCCAGTCCGTTTTGATTTAAATGTTAGTAAGCCGCCGGCGCCGTCGACAAATCCATTTTTGCTACCAATGTGAGTAATTATTAATCTTTTACCTTTTCCCGATGCTGCTCTTATTCCAGTGGACTATTCTTCCAGGAAAGCTCGCCTCGCATTTTTTATATGTTTGTCCTGCCATACTTTACCAACGGTATATCTTTCATTTAACCAAGTTTCGTCCATATAATAGAGATTCCTGTTTTCCTTCGAAACTGTCTAACTGCCTTCAAATATCGTCGTCGCCAGCAGATGATTTCGTCTTTCTCTACTAAAAGTAATTTTCTGTTTTGAATCTTTTTATAACAAAAATTCATTTCCTTCAAAGTTTTCCATAGTTTCTTCTTACCCATGGGTGGAACGAAATCATCCTTTTTCATTTTAGACATTATTTTCTCCAAGATAGGTATTTCCTTTTTAAGTAAAACGAGTGTATGGTTCTTCTGATGGCAGTCTTTTCATCCTTATTTATTACAGTTTCTTTTCTTCCTGTGCGTCTCTTTGGTGACCTGATGGGGCCGCGTTTATCCTCGTGCACAAGTCGGTATATTGTTGACTGTCCGACTCTAGTCATATTCGAACATATTTCAACTATTTATGCAATTCCAAATGTTGCATCTTGGTGGCGAAGAGCGTTAAACACATTGACAATAATAATTTTTTCATTTTTGAAAGCGCAGTTTCACTAATCCGTTTCTCAGCAACAAATTCAGAAACACTAGCCATTTTCAAGAACGAAGTTTTCCAACAACTGCCGGAAAGTAACTAAACATTTAAAATTTTTGAAACAGTGAGGCACACAGTGGACTACACCTATGGAATACGGCGAAGACCACTGGTTTCATAGTTCAGTAATGATTTAATACTCTTTCTATATGTTTTTGGTGCGAAAGCCGACTATGGAGTGCCAAAAAGTATGGTCCAACACATTGTAAGGGGTGTAGCCCACCCCCGTTAGGAGGTTAAAGCTACAGGTTTGAACATAATAGCAGCAGATTTTTTTCCTTGAAAACCCAATCGACCTGTTTAAACGAGTTTTTTAAAAGTGACGATTAACATAAAAAATAGAGTTTCATTCTCATTGGCCAATCCTGTACGTAGGCTAGAATCTTTAAACCAAATTTTTTTTTTAATATTGCCGCAGTTTGTCCTGATACATTTTAAGTGTGTAAAGTTAACATGACATTAATTCGTTTCCAGTGAACTCTACTAGATTAAGATATATCGGGCGGCAAAACTAAATGAAAGGCTAGGATTTGTTTGCATGGAGGTAGATCTTGTTTTGTTGATGAATTTTCTGTTAATTTATCATTTTTTTTTCATGTACTAATCCACGTTTTGACAGGCCAAAATAAAATACATGACATTACCTGTACTTATGAGCAAATTAGAACTTATAAATTAACGCCCCTTTTAAATTAATATTGATGATGGAGTTTAATTACCTATAATGCCTTTATTTAGCTGCTTAGTAAATTGCAAACAAGATAAAGTAGTGCGTGTAAATATTATGCCTTGCGGGTTTAAATCGATCAGAGAGGAATGAAGTTATTAAATGAGGTGGCTAAATGACTGCTTTTTTCGCTTATCATGTACACGAGAACAGTGTTTATTTCAAATCACCAGGCACCGTTTCCTCTTCTTTTCTGGTTTGGTGATAAACCTCTTAATTTTTTAATCGAATATTCTACTTGAAAATTCCAATTTCATTCACTGTCAAAAATTATTCCTAAATATTTTACATGATTAACTTTTAAAATTTGAACGTCATCGTTGATACTATTCATGTTTTGTGGTACATTATTTAGGTTTAAAGTAAAAGGAAGATAATGTAATTATGATAATGATAATGTGTTTTATTATTTAATGCATTATATATTTGTTCTGTTAGATAGCAAATAGCATCTTGCGTCGATTTATTTTTTTGAAACCCAAATTGTTTTTTAGAAATAAACTGTATTTTTTCTAAATAATTATCAATTCGTATTTTTAAAATTTTTTCAAAAACTTTAGCTAATGAAGCTTATTTTACTTGAATCTCCAATTTTAAAAATAGGTTTTATTACACCAATTTTGAAAGCGGAGGAACCGAGTTGTCTCCCGATTACGAAAAGGTCAAAATAACCATAGGTAAATTCACTCCCAAGGGTAGGTAAGTTGTCTCCGAGGTTCGGGTCACCCTGTTAGGCCATAAACCGAGCCATAACCCTCATTAGTACACAAAAGATCTAATTTACATTCAATAGAATTTATATATTAAATATTAAAATTGTTTAAGAATTGATAATATTTTTCATCAGTACAATTTTGTTCTTATGCGTGTCAAGTTAAAATGAGTTTGCAAGTGGTTACAAGTGAAAAGTGCTTATGGTGATAAACGGTCATAAGTTTTCCTTTCAGAAAACACTTTTTCTTATTGACTTTTTTAGTTTTGTTATGACTTATGACTTTTTTTTAGTTTTTTATAACTCCTTTATTTTTTTTAAAGTAGATCGACTCAAAAAGAGCTGGTAAATAATTGGCCGGTGAACTTGAAAAAGGCGAATTGGAACCAAAAAGGTGGATTAGATGCCGTGTTAGCGCCTGTTTAACCAATAAAGTCTATAATTAATTAAATAATATTAAAATTTTATTTGCGCTTACCTGAAATTTGGGAGAGAATTTACCTACGACCTTTTCCGAACCGTAATTTAAAAGTGACCACTGGGAGACAACTCGGTTGCGGCCTTTGAAAGCTTCTGGATAAATATATATACGTGTATAAAATTTTAATTAGAAGAAAAGCGGCCTAGAAATAGTAGTTTTAATAGATTTTAATATTTCTGTGGTTACCCATGGACACCAGGAGATTTTTAAAATTTTAAACCATCAATTATATTTTCAACTTCTTGATGATTAGTTTTTTCTAAATAAAATATTGATTATTTTCCTATTCGAAAATGTGTTATTACATTTATTGATTTTATTTGCTAGATGTTCCCCAACTTCAGAAAAATAGTCGATAAAGCTATTAGTTACACGTTTTTTGTCCGTAATTGACTCATTGTCAATTTTAATTTCGCTAATACTTTTATGATTTAGATTTGTAGGTATTACATACTTTTTTAATGGCTTTCCACATATTCTTTTCTCTTTTCTCTATCAAAAAATTAGTTTTTGTCTCTTTAGTTAATTTGTTTTTATAAATTTTATATTTATAGATATATTAAAAATCGATCATTTTTATTTTTCGTCCGTTTTTTGTCTTACTCAAATTTAGTAAGCCACTACTAATCCATTATTTTTTCTTTTTATTTTTTATTTTAATTTGAGTTATACATTGTATATTATTTTGAATTTCTTTTAATAAATTATTAGATAAGTCATATATTTCAGAATAGGAATATAAATTTGTCCAATCTATTTCTGCTACATTTTCTTTTAAATTAAAGTAATTAACATACATTTTATACATTAATAAAGTTTATTAACATTATTACCAAAAAGTCTATTTTGTAAAATTATTGAGCAATGATCCGTTATTTGAAATTTAAAGATTATTGTTGAAAAAATAGTCCATACTTCCAGTGGAGTCAATGTAATATGAAATAAAACAATGCAGTCTTCCTCCACAGTTTAATAGTTAACATAAAAGTTATTAGGTTCCCGACATGTTTCGAGCACTTAAGTACTCATCTTTAGGGGATACTGAAAGGATAATATAAATTTGAGAATGAAAAGAATAAGATTATTGATTTAAAATTATCAGAATTTTCTATTGTTTTTACAAAGATATGATCAATACAAGAGTTATGTTCTTTTATTTCTCTCGTGCTTTGATTCATAAATGATATAAATATATATTCACTCAATAAGTTTAAATACTCATTCTTCAGATTTTGAAGAAATATCAATATTTATATCACCTACTAGAATAACCGTTCCATTTTTACAAGTATATTTGATATTGTCAAAAAAATTCTTTAAATTTATAGTAAATTTGAAAGCATCTAGTGGGGGAGGTTTTGAATATATTTATAATATTAATTTTTTCTTTTCCAATTGATAGTTTTAAGAAAATTACTCCTATTTTTCCCAAAGAGATAATTTTACAAGAGTAATTGTTTTTATTTTTTAACATCCACTATAATACCGTCACTTTTATTGAAATATCCATTATTATAAATTATATCATAATTATTTAATTTAAATAAGTCAGTATTAAAATCTTTCCAAGTTTCGGTTAACACTATAACATCAAAATTACGGTCGAGTTGACACAAAAATAGTTTGGCGTCGTCAAAATTTTTTGAAATGCTTCTAATATTATTGTGGTATAATGAAAAATTATTAAATGGGCTTATCATTGAATTATAAAAATCATTTTTATCTTCAATAAGTTGCTCTTTAATACTTGTTATTTTAAAATTTGATATATATTCGTTCATTAATAAATTAAAGATATTAAAATGTTATGTATAAAATAAATAAATGTGTACTATAGTACAAGGAATAAACTAGAAAATTAAATATAATTTCTAAAACGACATGACCGAAAAAATTAAAATCTTACATGTTGCCACAAGATCACCTGACTGTGTATTTAAATTTTCTCAATTCTTTGGCTTTCCCAGGTAAAAACATGTTTCTGGTTGTTAGATGTTCGTTTATGTAAATACTTGTTTTTGGTCCTGGTAGTTAAGGATCAATACTTGTAATTTTTCCATTTCTTTTTAAATAAGCTTTCGCTTTTTTAAGAATCCCTTCTTTTATTTTATAATTCTTACAGGTAATTTGAATGGTATTGTTGTTCTTCATTTTTAAAATTTTTTCGTTCTATTAATATATCTTCATTTTTGATGTTTATTCCAATTTTGGTTAAAATTTGTTTTGTACCGTCCTCATCATTTTTCATTTCTTGATTTCGAACTCCTTTTATTTCATTTTTAAATCTCATAACGTCTTGTTTGAAAGAGTTATTTTCTGATTTGATTTATAACTTTTCTCTCTTTATATAAATGACCTTAGACGATAAGACACTCATGTCCCTACTAAGCCATAATGCCAGGCATAAATTAGGCAAGCGGACCAAGAAAAGCCTTTATTTACCTATTATGGATTTAATTAAGCCCGTACACGCCTAACGAATTATATAGAAGATAAAACAGTACGTGTAAATATGGCATTTACGCCCTGTAGGTCAGAATCAATTACCTCTTTGACTGACATAACAGACAGGAGCGAAGTTTTTCCATTCGTTACGGATCTTCCGCTTCTGGGTCTTTCAGCGTTACCTATATTATGAATTTATTAAGAACTCATTATCATTTATTTCAATATTCAGGTCTGGGCGAGCCTACGATACGTCCCAATCTGACCGTCGGCCGTCGCCCGCGGCGAGCGCCTACTTAATCATTCGGGCTGGGATGCCAAAAAAATAATTGGATATCGTAGTCAGAGGTACAGAGATGCAGACAATACAAACCGAAACACGTAGCAACCAAGTATGACCTATTCTGGTTGATATGCTTGATACTAATAAACGTTATAATTTGTCTTAATTTTCTGATCCAATTTTAGGTACTATAAAAGTTATGTGGAACAAATATAGAAATGAAAAAATCCACGACAGAGAAACGGGAGCAAATCGCAAAAGGGGTTCAATAGTTTACAATTGCACGGCGCCATAGAGGGCGAGCATAGCATGGTTTTATAAGAAACTATGATAAAACCTTAAATATTCCAAATCCAAAACCAATATCGGAGATTCATACCACCTTATGTCATGGTATTTTAGGTGACGAGAACTTCGATCCCATAGAAAATAGCGACTGCCAACTCTCGTTGCTCTGAATACTTAGGGCTAGGAGGGTACCAACGAGTAGAGACAGTAGGAGACAGCGAACTAGCGTACCAAACTACAGGGTCTCATAACCTGAAGCTACTAACCTAAATCAACCTCTGGATCAGACGGCACGAGCCATACCAAGAAGACTAGCTAGACAACACTCAACATTGTCGACTGAAAATAAAACTATTGCTGTCGCAATTAAGCAGGAAAAACCTCAGACTGGCAACAAAACTTCTAACAGAACTGACACTTGAAGGAATACCTATTAAACATAATAAGGCTGGAAGAGAATCGATCTTCTTTAGGGTGTGTTAATGCCCATGCATTTCGAGGAAGCCTACCCAGCACCTAGAGATTGACAACCAAATATCAGAAAACACTGCTCATGTTACCCCAAAGGAAGTAGCAGAGAAAATTAAAATAAACTTAAATCCGAGAAAAGCACCCGGATTCGACTTAATCACTGGCGAAATTTTGAAACAGCTACCTAGAAAAGGTATGGTCATGATGACATACCTCATTAATGCAGCCTTTAGATTGAAACATGTGCCTGCTCGTTGGAAAGTTGCAGAAGTAATAATGTTACCAAAACCGGGTAACCACCTACCAATGTCATCTTCCTTTTACCAATTATTTCAAAATAATTTGAGAAGCTACTACTTAAGAGACTACGTCCACTGATAGAAAATAATAACCTAATTCCGGACTTTCAATTCTGATTTAGGCAGAAACATTCAACGATTGATCAAGTGCATCGAATCACCGACATAATTGAAAGTGCGCTTGAGGAAAAATAAGTGTATTCCGCAGTATTCTTAGATGTTTCACAAGCGATCGATAAGGTGTGGCATGAAGGCTTGATATACAAATTAAATAAAATACTTCCTAAGCAGCATGTAGAGATCCTAACGTTTTATATCTCTGATCGACTTTTTAGAATTAAGCAGGAGGATGAATATTCCGACTTAAAACATATAAGAGCCGACGTGCCCCAAGGAAGCATCCTCGGTCCCATTCTTTATTTGTTATACACCAGTGACTTACCAGTATCGGAAATCGGAAGAAACTACTATAGCCACATTCGCTGATGACACTGCTATTCTCGCAGTTGACCAAGATCATGAGAGCTCTATTAGAAAACTCCAAATAGCAAGTAACATGGTAGCTGAGTGGACAATGGAAAATCAAGCTCAACAAACTTAAATTAGTCCATGCAAACTTTACTAACAAGAAGCTTACACAGCCACTGTGAGAGCATGTAAAGAAGAAAAGAGCTGAGCTAGAGGTAAAATAAAAACAACATTATTGGCCTCTGGGAAAAAATTCAAAATTATCAATTTACAATAAACAGGTCTGGGGCTGTACCCGTGATAGCAATATTAAAATATCACAGATGTTCCAGAACAAAGTGCTGCGTTACATAGTGAATGCTCCTTGGTATGTTCGCGACTCTGATCTTCATGGAGACCCTGGAACTTTAACAGTAAAAGAAGAGATCAAAAGGTGTGCCGGCAAGCATGAAGCCCGACTTCACCTGCATATCAACGCAAAAGCTGTACAGCTGCTGGAGAATCAACATCACGCCCGAAGACTGAACAGAACCAAGCCGTTTGATCTTGTGTACTGTGTGAAGTGTTAAAAGCAGAGCACAAAATGCGAGTGAAAATGTATCCACTAGCTTGAGCAATCTAAAGGACATCAATGGATAGACCTTAGCTGATAAATATATTTAGTTTTTAGGATTTATTAGAGACAAATTAATGGTTAGTCTTTAGACCAGTTTTAATGGGTAAATCACCAGCAGGTGCTTTATTAGAAAAAAATGTTACTGTAAACTAACTCTATTAGCCTTTAATATTTTATTCATAAAATAGATTGGGAACTGGCTGGAAGTAATTAAGTTATTTTACACTTTTTGAATAAGATAACTGTCGACAGGTATACTGAATTCTTATCTTTACGGACATATGTGTCAGAATGGAACTTCTATGTTGGGTCTGATATCTTCTTCCTTTTCTTGATAGGACACTGTTCAGATATCAGTCTTCGTTCACTCCTGATGTTGAGATCCAACAATCCAACATCCAACATCTCTCTAATGTCTTCTACTGGATCTAACCCATATCTTCTATCACACATGGGTAACTGATATTTTTACAAGGTTTTAGTATTTTCTGTACTAGCAGTTGTGAAGTTAAAAAAATATCTAAGCAAGAATTAATAGTGATCATGTAAGAAATAGTAGAAGGTATGCCACCTAAAGAGATAAGGGCCCACAAAAAAATGAAAAGAGGCAAGGAGCCTGCATCATATCAATCTTAGGGTTACTAACAAATTCCTTGCCAACATTTTTATTAAAACAGTAAAACATTTTACGTCATACCATCCGATTGACAAATAAAAACGTAATCCGAATTAAATTTGCAATTTCAAACCAGCCACAAGCTACGATTTTGGGTTGTGGGAACCTCGAAGCTCGGTGTTCCGCAGGACACCCATCGTAGTCCGGTTCCGCCGGGTTCCAAATTCTTGGCCGCGTGGCTTCGGCGCCGAGGACCGCCCGCCGGTCGCAGACAACACGCACGCCCGCCGCGTTTTATTGTTTTACCGTTACGGGAGAGAACCCACCGCGGCAGTGATGTATCGATGTACAGGGTGAGTACATAAATGAGAACCTGTGCTTTTGTTTGCATACAATTCGTGTTATAATTCAGTAAACAATTATTCACAATCACTTTGAACGCTGAATCGAAAATTAAGAAGTCAGGTTCTGTTCTCAATGTTGAAAATCTACGATAGATGCTGGGTTATAGGGGAGGTGTGAAATGCGAATGTTCAAATTGTCCTTACATTTTTTTTTATCAGAAATATTTTTAACTTAATTCTAAGGAATTTCTACTCTTAAGGCCTAAATTATGAATGCCCTATTACTGATAACATCCACATAACTTCCATGACAACAACTGTTTCCACAATGGTACGTACTATCCTTAGAAAATATATGTAGTAAGAGTTTACAGGACATTGATTCTTGGAACCTTATGGGTGCAAGTCGTTGCGGAATTAAGTTTTCTTAGGGTCTCTTTTTCGGAATTCTCTTCTTTTCTTCCGGAACTTTGTTGGTGGTAACATATCTTGGAATTTATTTCTTTTCTTCTCTATTGCTTTGTCGATTTCGTCTAAACATGTGTTTCTTGGTCTTCCTCTATTATTAGTCTTGCTTCAAATATTCTCCATCCTCTTTAGTTGATCAAACCATCTTAACGAATTTTCTTCTGCACTTTGTTCAAGTGGTTTCGTATATAGTCTTAGTCGATTTATGTAACATTTCGGCTATGGCTTAAACGGGGCTTGTCTTAATTTCTTCTTACGGATCTCGTTTCTGTTCCTTGGACTTTTTTCTGTCATTCTGTTGTTGTTACTATTCCTTATACGGGGTATTTCCTAACTACGGTACGAAACTTCAGAGGGTTATACGTAAGGTGGTCTTAAGAAAAAAAGTTCCTGTGACCATATGTCCGGAGTTGCTTCGTTTCTGAGATACAGGGCGTTGAAGTTAAAAAAAAAACAGTCATAAATATCCTTAAACCGATTTGGTTCAGTTATTTGAAGTAATAAGGCGCTTATTTAGCCCTAACTAGATTGAAATTATAAGGCCCAGTGGCGTCTCAGTGGGCACCACAGCCAATTATTATTGAGAAGAAAAAGTACGCCACTGCCTTTTTTTTTAAGTTTTCTTATATGCTCAGATTAAGCAACTACAAAGGTACAACTTTTTGGTCTAATGTGTTTTTTTTTCATATCTGGCTTCGTTTGCGACAAAAAAAATAAAAATCACTTTAACTGATTCTAAAAGCTTATCCATGGACAACCAAAAAAAAAAATAAACAATTTTGACCTTACAGTAAATGTCCACCTTCTGATAACATGCCTGACACGTTCAAAAATACCCGGAGTATTCCTTATGACATTTAATTATCCGATTCCTTAAGTCATTCATATCTAGTTTTATAAACAAGAGCTTTCAGATGACCCCATAAATAGAAATCTAGAGGATTAATATCAGGACTGCGAGCTGGCCAATTTGAGGTCCTGCACGTCCAATCCAGCGATTAGGGTAGGTGATGTCGAGATGCTAACAAGCAAGAACACTTAAATGAGCTGGAGCCCCGTCATGCATAAACCACAAGTTGACTCTTACATGTAGGGGTACTTCTTCTAACAAAATGGGTAAATGATGGCGCAAAAAGTCTGTGTAGGATTCACCTGTTAATCTTGGCGGTAAAAAAATGGGCCAATTAGGTAGTTATCAACAATTTCTACCCAAACGTTGAGCGAAAATTGTTGCAGAAAATGACTTATTCTAGTAACGTGGAGATTTTCGTCGGTCAAAAAATGGTCATTGAGAAAGTTCGTAATAGCATCTCGTGAAAAATTTGCCTCGTCCGTAACTAAAATATTTGGTAAAAAATTATTATTGTGTGCCATCCTATGAATCAACCACCTGCAAAACATAAATCTTGGGTGAAAATCCCGAGGCAGTAGAGCTTGGACCTGCTTGTATGTAATATGGGTACAGCTTTTTAGAACTTTCCAAACGGTTTTTGGGCTGACTTCAAGCTGCAGTGCAATCTTCCTGGTACTATTTGAAGGATCTTCTTCTATCGCATTAAGTATAGCTTCTTCTAGTTTAGGCGTTGTTACAGTTTCTGGTCTTCCACCACCTGTATTTTTATTAAAACTTCCAGTTTCACATAATCTTGCATGTAGAGTTCTAAATATTTTAGCACATGGGATTACTCTGTTACGATATCTGTCCTGGTAAATTATCCGTGCTTCTTTCGCATTTCCATTTGCTAATCCATAAATAAAGTACATGCCAGCCATTTCAGCGTAAGTAAAATTGTTCATGATGGAATCACTGCTAATTAACAGCTCTGAATTTTACTGATAATATGACAATACTACCACTGTCAGAGGTAGGTAGGTACTTCATTTGACCTTCGCAATAATTTGTTATAAATAGCAGATGTGGTAAGCCAAAAATGTGATAATAAAAGTAAACCTATTGAAACCAGTCGTGCATTTTATCAGAAGGTGGACATTTTGCTCATTTACTGTAAGGTCGAAATTGTTTAATTTTTTATTTTTATGTTGTCCATGGATAGCTAGCTTTTAGAATGAGTTTTGTAATAAAATGAACATGCGTTAGGCCTTGAGAAGAATAAGACAATTGAAGAAGTCTTGATATACAGAAGGGAGTTTTCTCTTTCAAAGGCACGACAATGTGGGAATGCTATCGAATTTTAATGTTAAGTGAGGAAATGTAGCTTCAACTTCGCCTGTTATAATTTGTATTGATTCCGATAAAAATTAAGTATTATTTACAGAAAATGCACCGTTGGCGTGGTTCTGACAATATAAAAGCGAATAATATATTCTAGCACCTGCAAGCTGAATAAGCCATAACTAGCGCGCCATAATGCAAGTGATGAGCTTTTACAGCTACGTAGGTACAGATGTTTCTCCGCGTATCTTTAACGCATATTTGAACACTCAAGATGCTCAAACGTAATTACACAACCCAAAGGACCAATAAAAAAACTTTCTCTCCGCCCATTCTACATGATATCCCGAAGATTTGCATCGAGAAGAAATTAATTAACTCACCAAATATACTTAAGAAGAGTTAGTACGGCCTATGCTTTAAACGGTCGCATATAAACGACCTGCTAAATTAAAAAAGTAAATTAACTCAGTAGTAATTGTCCTTTTATAGATGAATAAAAAAACCTCAAAGTAATTGGATACCTGACGGAAAGTTAAACGGGAGTCAGCCCATTATTCATCAATATGTCATATATTTACTTAAAATTTGTAGTGCGAAAAATTTTAAATAGGAAATTCGGAGATGGGTGGTCTGATGGTACCTGCGTGATTATATTTACTCAAAGTGGATCACTGATGAGTAGCCTAATTCATTTTAGATGCTTTTGCAAAAGTAATTGATTTTGTTGGATCGGCCTTAATTAGCTTCGCACAATTTTAATTTTTAATTTTTAATTTTAATTTTAATTTTAATTTTAATTATTAATTTTAATTTTAATTTTAATTCTAATTTTAATTTTGTTTAATTTTATCTGATTTGATTGTATGTATTAATATTACCTATTCTTACTGTTTTTATGATTATACATTATATATATTATAAATATTGTATTTTAAACATTGTATTTTGACTTGTGTAAGCCTTTATGGCACTAACATTAAATAAAAATTTGAACTTTGAATTTGAATTTGAATACTTCCCCCGCCCATTCTAAGAATGAACAAAACTACCCTAGGTATACGAGTATGTGGCAAATTATTGTCTTCTGAATTCAATTTAAAATCACAAGGAATATTACATGTTTGTGTTTTCACTCATCTATTCATTCATCAGCTTGATTTTTACATCTTTTCTTTAAAATCGGCTATTGCCTAGAATGTAGCGTTTCGTGTCTATAAATATTTAAAGAGTTTTTGGGGCGCATTCGTTTGGCGCCTTTTTGTTGCATCACAACTTATAGATGTTAGTGCCTCTCTTCTTTATAGTGCCTCTCAACTGTTATTAGTGTTTCTCTGCTATGGAGTTTGCCCAATAGGTAGGCAATTTTTCGAAAGTTTGCATGTAGTGTCTGGTCTTGCTCTTATGTATGAGTCACGAGGGCACACCATAGGTCAGAACCGCCCTGACCAGTACACTGTAGAGTGTAGAGGTTCACTTTGTTTCGAGTACTACGCCTATGAAGCAGAGGATAGATTAGCACAATTGGTGCAATGCAAGCTTGATACTATTAATTGAATTTATCCTCCAGTTCAGTCTCTGGTCAAAGATAAGTCCCAGGTCTTTGACCTCCTGGTATGAGTTCACTTGGAATCCATCGACTCTGAGCCTTGTTTCCGGTATACGTACGCGACTTTTGGAGAGAAAGATGACCTTCATCTTGGTAGGATTCAGGCAAATTTTTCAAGCTAAAAGTCATTCTTCCAGCTGAGTTACATGAGGTTCCAACCGGGCGACGACAAGCCACGGTTGCTTAGAGTTAGTCGTAATTGCAGTGTCGTCAGCGAACAGATAGAGCTGCGTCTGTCTATCGCGCGAAACATCATGTGTATAAATATTATACAGCATCGGGAAGAGAGGTGAGCCTGGCGGCACTCCCGCCTTGATGCTTTTTGTCAAAGAAAGTGCGTTCCCTGACGAGACTGCATAACTCATATTCTCAAGAATAAAATCTACTACCTTCATGAGGTAGTTCGAAGCTCCGGTCTTATCATCTTCAGTATGAGACCAGTATGCCAGACCTTATCAAATGTATGTGCTCTTTTCTTGAATCCTTTTAAAATGTATGATGCTAAACGTGTTGTCTTCCTGACTGTGCAATAATCCACCCTAAAACCTTAGGCGGCTTAAAATCAGCCTCTCAGTGATTTTTCCCAGACTAGACAGTAGACCTGCAGCTAGTCGGTGCAGTGGGTTCATCACTTTTTTTCTCTATGAATAGGGTGGTTTATTGACTTGTAAATTTGTAATGTTCTGGCGACTCTTTCATCTCTCGGCATGTCATTATTAGGGTTTTCACTGAATGGATCGCGAAGTTTGTCCGCGAGCAATTCAACTTTATCCTTTGCATCGGTCAGAACTTGACCCGTTTTCTGGTTTTTCACTAATCAGATCCCTGGTCATCTTGAAGATGGAATTATCTTCGACGGCAAGATTTTGAACTTTATCGTTCCTCATATTGGATTTGCGTTCGATAAGCAATTGTCTGATGATTTCGGCCTCCTGATTTGCATCTGCCTTGATGCGAGGGTCGCCAATTAACCGATTTTTGACTTTAATGCGATTTTTCCTGAGAAGTTTTATTGGTTAGTGCTAAGGGACAGGTGCAGTGTTTCTACAATAAACGTTTACAATTAATATTTTTGGAAGTAAAAGTAAGGTAAACCCATTGAATACTATATATCAATACAAAATACACAAACCATTTTAACTGTTTTACTGTTAATCTTAACTTTTAATTTAACGTTTAGAAATTCAGTACCTAGCTCAGTTCTTATTCAAAGAGGTACAAAAACAACGACAGTAAGGGAGCTTACCCTTCACCCGAAGATAAAGCTAACGCCCCCCATCAACAGTGTCCTTAACTATACCAGGGGCTGTATTATTCGACGAAGTAGAATCAATATAAAAAAATAGGTATCTAGAAATACATAAAAATCGTAAAACCACAAGAAATGGATCGAAGAAAGAAGGAACCATAAATAAATTATAAACAGAAAACCTCTCTTTACTGAGCACAATATTCTCACTCTACCATCGCTATTCATTTTGGAGACATCTTGCCTAATACACAAAAACAAACATCATCTCCCCACCCATCAGCAGGCCTATGCCACACGACAGGTTACCAGCATTCCCTTGCCTATTCCACATTCTACCCTCGTTAAGAACTCATTCATTTACAACGGCGTCAAGATCTATAACCACGTGGCTCTACGCATCAGAAATATGCGGGACTTGGGGTCTTTTCGTAGAAATTTAAAGAAAACTCTTATAAAAAAGGCCTTCTACTCTATTGAAGAATTCTTTGAATGATACTAAATCTCGCGTTACTGATTTTATAATTTTATAATTTTGCAGTTTGCATTGCTTTTTATATTTTTTATATTTTTGATGTATGTTTTTGTATGGAATTAAATGTTATTGAGAAAGAAAAGCAACCTCATTCTGTAATAATGACTTTGCACTCTTCTGTACAAATTTTAATATTTACTTCTGTTTGTTTTGTTTGTATGTTGACTATTGGTATATTTTAAAATTTTTATTTTTGTTTTCTGTTGTTATTTATTATAGTTCTAACTTGACGTCAGCTGTTCTAGGCTGTTAGTTTTAAGATTTTATAGATCGTGTTTGTATAAAAAACTATATAGCTTTGTCAATAAGAAATTATTACTTTGTAATATTTTTTGGACAATAAAGTACTTTTCATCATCATCATCAGAAACCAAAAGAAAAATAGGGCATGCCTGCGTGTCATTATGGATATGCGGCCTTGCTAAACAAATGTCCATTGTCAAGGGACACAACCACGTCAACATACCTGAGAGAAAATTTAAAATTATGTCTCATACCAAAATATAAAATAATTAAAAAGATCAACCTAGAGTACTAATAATTGTAAATAAATGTGCAAAACGAAAAGCATTAAACTTAAAAATTCAAATATTTTGTCAAAAAATAATACCAATAATAATGAATGAAATTCTTCCAAATTTTAGAATTATCAATATCAACAATATTTATCGACCATGAAAACGATCAATTTCCAAATTAATCAATTAAAAACCGTTAAACAATAAATCATCGTATAATTATGACAATTTATTTTTCCCTAAAGAACGAAAATTGAATTTGATTTATGGGGCTGGCGCGATCACAGGTAAACAACACGCCCAATACGCTTATATACGGTCCGCACTGGACCCAGAACCCATTTATCTATTTGGGTTAAGATGGGATGGGTACCGTCAGTAGCGCCCTGGGTATTATTTATACTATATAAATTTAAAAGTTGCCTTAGATTATAATAATATAATAATGCCCAAAATAAGCAAGTTTTCTGGGTTTGACTGGGATTAGGATTTCCAGGTCTTTCTGCATTGACTCAAGTACTGTATTGTTAGTAATGCAATAACTCTATGATATTTTGAGCATGCGGCGATAACACCAGATTTCGAAGGATTCAAGGCAATTGCACACAGTAAGGCCTTAAGAAAATATCCATAAAAAAATGTAACATCAAAGCCCACGAATTCTTATTAGGATGTTTAGGCCTGGATTACAGCGTATCTTCTTCATGCGATTAAAGGCGTTTTTGACTTTCTCGATTCGAATCCTTATTTCCCTTGAATGAACAGTCATGATAAAGATTGCATCCGAGATACGTCACTTGCTCTGCTCGTTTGATGAGTTCAATGTTGTTTGCATGAAAATGAGTTCTTGCTGATTATAAGAATATTTGTTGTTTCACAATTAAGCGTCATACCATATACCAGTCACCACTACACGGTCTATCAACCTCTTACGTCCTTCAGAGCTATCAGATATGGAAACCGTGTCATCGGCATATCTCAAATTATTAAATAATTCGTCGTTTACATAGATTCCCCGGCCCCATGCTTACCGTTTCCGAAACATCTTGGGAACAGGGCAGTGGAAAGGAGCAAAAGCGTCTTCAAATCTCGAGATTGCACGGGTAGAAGGTTTAAGCGGACGACGAGAGGCAGCCTTCCCGGAGCTCCCGCATCTGTCATGAAGCCCCTCAGAACTCGCCCGGCAGATGGGGAAACTAGAACCAAAAGGTACTGGGAGACGGAGCAAACTCCGCCAGGTAGTGGAAGAACCCACAAGAAGGTCAGAGGAAAACGCCAGACTCGCGGGGAACAATGCCATCGTTCCCCACTCTCAAGGGACAGGGCTTGTTTGGTTTGGAGGCTTCTGCCGGTGGGTCCCAAGGGACTACACAGTTTACAAAAATAAATAGTAATAGAATAAAATACAAAATAAAAACACATTAACCCTCTTCATATGAATCATGGAGGGATGAGGTCGATGATGCGATGGAAAACAAACAATTGGATAGACTGGGAAACAAGGGACTAGTAGAGACTGTGGTTGTGCCAGGGAAGACAGGGACAGGTGTAGAAATCCTTTCAAATATTTTACATCGTATTTATATTCTGCTATCATTTAGTTTTAAACAAATTTGACAATGAATTCAATGGAAATCGCCTATGGAAGTACTCCATAACAATATTATTATTATTAATATTAAACGAACCATTATCATTAATTTACTCTTTATTATTTACTTTAGGTAGTAAATGGGAAGCCCATCCAATAACAAAGCAGTAAAATAAGAATGGGAAAATGGAATGAAATGGCAGATGGAAATTATGTATGAAATTTAGTAACAACGAACCAGACAAGGAAGAAGTGCCCAAACCAGAAAGACCTAGTAGATCAAAAAATAGATATCAAGATAGATAACATGTAGAATTTTTATGTAAGTATACAAGTTAATTTACGGTAGATACTTTCAGCAAGATAGTGCAAGTGTGCCTTCATTATACTGCTAGTTGAATTTGGCAAAATGGTTAAACTGGGATTAAGACTCAATAGTATAACTGTAATCACGAAGTAGAAGACGACACGACAGCGTTATATTCGCGAACTCCCTGAAGAGTCTTCAGATTTTACTGAATCAAGTGGACGATAACAGTGCAAAATTCGGATTAAAATTAAACACCAGAAAAACTAAATGGATGGTGAATGAGGAACCAGGTTGATAATGGTATACTTCAGATACAGAATCAGCAAATCGAACGCGTCCAGTCATACAAATATCTGGGATGCCGGGTTAACGAGGACTGGGATGGTATGGAGGTTCGTGCCCGAATTGAGCAGGCCAGAGCTTCATTTGTACAAATGAAGTCCTTGTTGTGCTGCCAAAGGCTGTCGCTCTCCATTCGAATAAGAGTGCTACGTTGCTACGTCTTTAGTATTCTCTATTATGGAATTTAGGCGTGGACTCCGACAGACGCCATGTGCAAGAAGCTGGAAGCTTTCGAGATGTGGACATAGCGACGGATGTTGAAAATACCCTGAGTGGACAGAGTGCGCAATGTGGATGTACTCACAAGAATGTCAAAAGAGCTTGAAGTCATGCTCACACTTAAAGAACGAAAGTTGGAATACTTCGGATACATTCCCAGAAACGAAAAATACAGACTTCTCAAGCTGGTAATAGAAGAAAAGATCGAAAGCACTGTTGCGGTCTTTAAGTAAACCAAAGGATAGTTGAAATCTAAATGAAATTGATTAGGTGCCGCCTCTGGGTGAGTCAGCCCGGCCGATTTGCTTTTCAGCGTCGATTTCAATTAGCGATCGTCGAACAAACCAAATAGCCGTGGGGCCGGGCGGGCAGTCGAACCCGATTATTGGGCGTAATTTATAACATAATTATATGGCGATTGTGACAGGGTGTTATGATGCTGCGTGGGACTTTGGCAGTAGTTGCGGGACCACCGAGACCGGCACCGCTAATTCTAGTGATTACCCGGCACTCGATTACATGGGGCCGAGCCCAATGTCCCTACGCGCCTGATAGATGACTCGGCTAGCTGGAGGCCCAATAATATTTACGATCGTTAACTACCCGCAGATTTCTGCAATTGTATTTAAATTTAAAAATCGGTCAAGCAAATGATATAATATCTAGAGTTAATATTAACTATATTTAATGGAGACCGATAGACGCACAACACACGGTAGGTACACGAGTACGAGGAAACTGTATTAGTACCCGTATCCCCTCTTAGTGGATAGACTGACTGAACAATACTAAAAACGATAAACGTGCCTTAAACTTCAATTGCCATTATTTATTTTTCCCATGGTAGGTAAACATCTGCAGTCGTCTTCAGGTAAATATTGAACAAGCTACAAAGCTACAACAGTATTTAGACTACCAAGGGGTTAGCAGAGCATGACCAAGACGGGTGTTACTGTATGATCTTAATCTAAGCTTACATTTACTTAACACGGGTTTCCAAATATTTCCTATGTCTAAACAAGCACGAGCGATACACTCCAGCTAAAACACGAACGCGCTTAACATCGCATCACAGTAAACCCCCATATTTATACAGTTTACCAAAAATACACAAGACTCTACGACCCATTACAAGCTCCACAAATTCTGCAACATACGAACGGCCCAGATTTCTGCTCCCAATACTACAACCACTATACCTTAGTAGATATTTCAAAGATAGCCTCATGTAGGAAATCAATATTTTTACAGCCTGTGAGAGAGAGAGAGAGGTGTATGAATGTATAAAAAGTTTAAAAAACAAGAAGTCTGTGGGTCATGATGAGATTCCAATTATATTACTGAAGGAGGTGTTGGATTTAGTCGCGTAACCTTTGATGCATGTTGTGAATTTGTGTTTTTTCTCTGGTGTATTCCGGACGATCTGAAGATTGCTCAAGTAAAACCTCTGTATAAAAACAAGGAAGCAAAAGTGAAATAAAAAATTATAGACCAATATCATTGTTACCAAATATTAGTAAGATTTTTGAGCGGTTAATTTATGAAAGATTAGTATCCTTCTTGGATGGAGATAGCATTGTCACACACTGTCAATGTGGATTTCGAAGGGGAAAATCAACAATCATGGCAGTATATAAAGCCATAACAAAAATCTTAGAGTCCATGAACAAGGGGAACAGTACGGTAACTGTATGTCTTGATCTTTCGAAGGCATTTGACTGTGTGGATCATGCTGTTCTTATCAACAAGCTTGATAGGTATGGAATAAGGGGTATTGCCAGTGACTTAATAAAATCTTACTTATCCAGGCGAAGTCAGTGTGTAATCGGGAGGGATGATGAGGAAACTGTTATAGTATCTAAATACCTAGTGATAAGGAAAGGAGTACCACAGGGATCAATCTTGGGTCCACTTCCTTACATCTTGTATACCTACCAATGAATTACCAGACGT
Organism: Polydrusus tereticollis; assembly: GCA_963920685.1. Taxonomy (NCBI): domain Eukaryota; kingdom Metazoa; phylum Arthropoda; class Insecta; order Coleoptera; family Curculionidae; genus Polydrusus; species Polydrusus tereticollis. Next base: position 4,898,680 of record OY987331.1, read on the forward strand.
TGTTCAGGAAGATCTTGCCGATGATAATTGACTGCTTTCACATTCGCACACTCAACTCATGGTTTTCCCCAAATAACATGCTTCTAAATGTTGATAAGACTCAGATACTGAATTTTGGGATAAGAGGGGGTAATTTGACGAGAGTGGATGTGGATGGGGTGGAGATGAAAGTTAGCAAATCTGTAACGTTTTTGGGCATGGAAATAGATGAACGCCTTGATTGGAAGTCACACATCTAAGCAGCAGCCTCGCTAAATATTGTTACGCGCTTAGAATTGTCATGGAGAATGTGGGTTTGAGGGCGGCTCTTACTTTTTATCATTCCTGTGTGGTCTCAAAGATTAGGTACGGTATTATTTTTTTGGGAAATTCGGTAGATACTGGGAGAGTATTTGTTTTGCAGAAAAGGTGTTTAAGAACTATGTTTAAAGCACATTCTCGGGAGAGCTGAGGGCTCTTTTTAAGCAAAATAGTTTGATGACAATAACAGGTATGTACGTAGGTATATGAAGCAGCCAAGTTTGTCTTTGAGAATATCTCTTTGTTTGAAAAGAGCGAACGTTCACATAAATACAATACGAAAAATAAGCAAGATCTGCTGGATAGGACAAGATTCAGTTTTGTGCAGAGAAATAGTCACAATACCATGATAAAAATTTGGAACAAAATTCCTTTGGAAGTAAGAGGCTTGTCAAAGCCCGAATTTGCCAGCTTCATAAAAAAACATTTAATAAAAACCTGTCCTTATTCTTTGATCGAATCTTTCTCAGACTGCAGTTTTAATTAATATTGTTTGAGTGATAGACTTGATCTTCAATGTAGACCTGGCTGTTTGCTTTCTTGTTCGTCCTAATTCTAATGATAACAGGCTATGTATGCTATGCTGTAACCCAAATGAGAACGAGATGATTTGTGATGTTGTTGTGATGTAGTTCTGATAATTTGTGATGTAAATTCTGATATTGATTTGTTATTTGAAATTGTTCTAAAATTTTTTTTTTCTTAATTTTAATTTTTATCTATATTTTATCTATATTTTATTGTCTTAAATTATATAATATTAAATATTGTGAACTTTGTATGGACATATTCTATATGCCCTAGGGCATTCTGATGGAACAAATAAATATACTTATGAGGACACAGCACATCATTTGTAAAAAACTGGCAGCATTTCGTTGCAATAATAAGTGGGAAAAAATACAACCAGATGATCGATTCGTCAGCTTCGATGTGAAGGGTCTCTAAACAAAGGTCCCAGTTAAGGATACACTTTAGGTCATCCCAACGAAACTTGGGGAGGACTAAACCCTTGAGGAACGAACATCGCTGTCCATCAACGCCATAATGAACCTACTTGAATGCTGGCTTAATAATTCCTACTTCCAAGAAAAGGATAGATTCTACAGCCAATTGGACAGACTCCGATAGGATCATCCCTCTCTCCAGTAATCGCCAACATGTACATGGAATAGATTAAAAATCAGGCAATTGAGAAGGCAAAAATAACACCGAAACTATGGCTGCGTTACGTTGACGACACATTTATTATTTGGAATGAAAGAGATCACGAACTCCAAGCTTTTCTAAATCACGTGAATAAATTGGCACCAACAATCAAGTTTAACATGGAGAAAGAAGAAAACAAGCTGCTGTTTCTAGGCGTCACTGCACAGAAAACAGCGATGCCATCCAAACATCGGTCACTATCTTAATTATGCCTCAAATCATTTAAATAGCACTAAACATGGAATAGTAAAAACACTTGTCGACAGGACATTCATTCTCTGCAACTCCCAATAAGCTCTTTCACGAGAGCTTAACAAGGTCGAAAAGGACCTTAACACAAATGGAGTAGACCAGGCCATCAAGAAGCGCTAGAATCACACAAATATACAGAAGGATGACCAATACAACATTTAAACAGTAGTTAGCTCCAAAGATTCCTTAAGAAGCCACCTGACGAAGACAAAGCCTACAAGTCAAAAGGACATGTAGAGAATCCCTTGCGAGTAGGGACAATCCTATGTTGGTGAAACCCTACGACCCCTTGAAACAAGGATCAAAGAACAGCGAAACCACACACTAAAACGAGAAACAAACAGATCCGGTGTAGCAGATCACGCTTTGGACCCACGGCCACCACTTACAATGGTCAGAAGCAAAAATTATTATCAAGGAAGAATTTTGCATCCACGAAAACGATGATGATGATCTATTTTTATAAAAACACCGAGAAGAAAATTTAAATTCTAACGACATATTATGTCAAAGTCCTAAGCTACATTCCGTCGGTTGATGTGGTGTGGTGGTGTGTAGATGACTCACCCCTTAATAAAATAATATGGTGGTTCTAGTTCCTCCTACATACATAGCGTTCAAGTCAATCCGCATTATTGTAATGTAAGGGATATTCGCATTAAGACTTTTCAAATTGACACCCTATTTAAATTACTGAAAATTTGGGAAATTATTGACAACGAAATCGCAATTTGATACTTGGTTCCGTCTCAATAAGCACAACCCAAATGATCTTTAAACATTAATACATTTCTGTATTATAAAAGAAAACAATGTCGTTGCTACAGTTTTGTCCGTTACTGTCCACCGATAACATCAGAAAACATATTCCGCGCTTATCTCGCGCTTCATGAATTATAAGCAAATTTATTAAACATGACATTTCACGGTATGTACTTACATTGAATCCACTTTTAATTTTCAAGATCAAGTCCACCTCGAACCAGCCTTCCTTTATAATAACACAGGTAATAAATATTTTACATGAGTAATCCCATAATCATTACCCATGAACCACAGGATTTGATTTACTGCAGAAATTTATTATTTTTGTGCAACAGCGTGTAATTTGAAATATCAAGAAGTTTCTATGCATTTTATTTATGCTTGTTTTGGCAGATAGAGCTGTTTTACAATATGTACTTGAATTTGGATTTTAAACAGCATGTAGAAACTATGAACTGGTAAAGTCTGTCCAGAGACATAAGAAAGTTACACTTTGCTTTGAATGGGATTATCCAAGGGTGGCCATAAACAAACAATGAATGAATAAATAAATGCAGGTAAATTATGGTCCGTACTTAAAAATGTCTTACCTAAAGTAAACTGCAAATCCGGAAGACGTAATTTCATTATTAAAGTAATAGTTTGGTGATTTTAAACCGATTTTTACCTGATTCAAAATGAGAGGGTTAATCCCATAAAACAAACTATGTTCTAAATACTGTATATATAGCCACTCTAGTTAGTTTTAAGCTTAGTAATTATTCTTACTTCGTGTGTAATACAGCGCTTGTTTAATCGTGTGTGAGTCATGGAAAATATGTGCGAGCCCAATGTTTCTCAGGAAATAACCCCGTCGAAAAGCAGAAAACACTTTTCTGTGAAAACTAAGGAAGTTATAAACAATGTTTATTCAACTATTATTGAACGTGCGGTCAGCAAGCAAGCAGCGTTAAATAAAACGGCCACTTTAACAAAAATTCCAACATCAACTGTATGGAAAATTGTGAATAAACCCATTTTAGCAAGGAAAAAAAGAACCGATACTGGCATTTTCTCGAAGGTAGATGAAAGTGATCAAGATATAATACGGCGTAAAATTTACAAGTTATACGAGGAACAACGCGTGTCTATATTAGATAATTTTATTAAGAGGCTTGAAAAAGATGAAACCGGCGTTAAATGTGGCAGAACAACGTTATGGAAGTGTATCCAGCACATGGGTTTTAGATTTAAAAAAATTAACAAAAGACAAGTTTTAATGGAATCCAGTAGAATTCGGGAATGGCGATCCGAATATCTACAAAAAATTAGGCTTTACAGAGATTAGCAAACGCCGATTGTTTACTTGGATGAAACCCGGTTCGACACATTGATACCCCGAAAAAGGGTTGGGTTGACTTAAGCGGCAAGTGTAAAACAAGCGCGCCATCAAAAAGAGATAAACGAATTACGATTTTGTATGCTGGATCTAAAGCCAATGGATCCCAAATGGACTTTCTCTGTCTGCAGAAACATTAAAAGATTCTTCTCTGGATTACCATGAGGACACTACTGCTGATTTATTTAAAGATTATATATAGATAAAAACAAGCTAATTCCAAATATACCTCCGAATAGCGTAATTGTAATGGACAATGCAAGCTACCATAGTAGGCGGTTGACCAAGACTCCCTCCTCAAATGACACAAAAGCAACAATCCAAAACTACATGTATGATAATGACATTTATTTTCAGGATAATTACAACAAAAGGCAATTAATTGAGGTTTTACAAAGTTTAAAACTACAAAAGGAATACTTCTGTGATAATTATGCAAAAAATCTAGGGCATACAGTTTTAAGGCTTCCACCATACCATTGTATATTTAATCCCATCGAACATGTTTGGCACTAACTGAAATCTGCCATTCGTCGTAACAATATTTGCCCTACTGTTAACTCCAGTGTACTTGAGCTTATAGAAACTGAAGTTTTTAACATCCCTTCACAACGTTGGGCAAATTCCGTTACACATGTTGAAAAAGTGGAAAAATCCTATATCCATATAAACAATATAGCACAAATAATAATTAGAACAGATAATGATAGCGATAGTGATATTGATATATTAAGTGAATAATTATTATAAGTACCGACTAATTTGTATATTTTTGTAATGTATCTCTAAACAGACTTTATCTCATTTTTTATAAACACAACAAAGGTAGGCTAGTGGTTAGATGACTAGGACAGCAAATCACGTAGCACAGGAATTCGTTTATGTTATTTAAAATATTCTAACTACTGCTCGAATCTCACTGGCATTGGCAGCGTTTGGAAACTATGAAACATCCTTCTCTTCAATATATAGTAAAATTTACATTATACTATTGACTGCCATAAAGTCAACAACATAGAGCAGAAAATCGATCAATTACCTACCTTGACGAAACATGGTTCGATACACATGACACTGCAAGAAAATGATGGAATGATTTTTCAAAAAAATGTCAAAGCAAGGCTCCTTTAAATAAAGGCAAGAGAATAACAATAATACATGCAGGTTCACAAAATGGATTTGTTCGAAATTGTCTGTTGCTTTCAGCTAGAAACATAGCAGATTCTTCAGAAACTGGATATATGCGTCTTCCCTCCTACTATTGTGCATTTAATCCAATCTGACTAATTTGGCACCAAATAAAATTAAACACTTCCCTCACATTAAATACATCTGTAGTAGATAAAAAACATAGTAAGCAACATTTATGCAGACAGTTGGAAAATTCTTATATGTGTATGAGTACTAATGTTCAACCCTCAATATTAAGTTTAGATGAAGATAGTGACACAGAACTAAATTTAGAGTAAAGTAGAATTAAGTTACCAAAATTGATTATTGTAAAACTTTTCTGTCTAAACACATTGTACTGTATCCGAAACTTAATTTTAATCTTTTTAATCTTGTATTAGTGTGTAGTCTAAATCGTAAAATTGTAAATCTTGATCATAATAACGTGTAAGAGAATATTTTTCATATACCAAGTGTACTTTGTTAACGACTGTAAAAACTTAACGAGCGTATCTGTATTTCATTAATTTTTACTGTATTATGTCTCAAAATATTATTATTAACAGAAATTAAGATGGAACCTTTAAACGAGTCTAAAGATTGGTGAGCGGGTACCAATTCGATCAACAAATCCCAAGATCGAGATGACTGAAGTAATGTGGGGAGGCATTGGATGTGTAGCTGAAAGTGATGATGATGATGATGATTCTCATCAGTTAAGTTTATAACATGAAAGCTAAAACCGTAATATGGTATAGGGATATTTTTTTTTAACTATGTTCCAATCGCACAAATTGAAAATCATTTTGGTCCTAAATTTTATTCGGAAACCCGTCGGGGGCATCGTTGCCGCGCAGAATTAATGACCCATAACTTTATGTAAATTTCTGTTTGTTTTGGGTTTTAATACCAGTTTAAGCGTCAGGTTCATTTTGCGGTATCGTATAAATTGACTCGCCTGTAGAACTGCTGATGTCCTATAAATATTAAAGAGTTTCTTTAAAAAGTATGGTAAAAGTAGAGGAATATAGTGTAAGTGTAAAGATCGCGGAAAAGGATATTTCTCGTCGTAGTTTATTTAAATTTATCATTAACATCCTAAACTAAAAAAAATTAAAAACTAAATTGCACCTACTAGAGTTCTGGTGGGCTGACACAATGGACAAGGCTCTTTATTTATTTCAATACAGCATTTGCTATTTACAGATACATGACTACACAACGTAACAATAAGTCCTGAGCATGATGGTTTAAAAAGTTTCATATTGAGAAGTTTCGTGAATTTCACAAGCGTAAGAGTATGCACATCTAATTCACTTGTAAACTGGTAAAATAATTCACACAAACTTTATAATGGAGAATTTGTTGTATAGAAATTTGTTCTAGGAAACTCCAAATTGAACGTCTTTTTAGTTCTATTGTTTATTAAATTAACCGAGAAGAGTAAGTGAGCTAGCATATCAGATAATATCAGGACTGTTCACACTCCGATTTATAACTTTAAAAAGATAAACCAAGCATGTTTTGATTAGTCTGTTCTCAAGAGTCATGCTATTGAAAATATGTAGTAATACCTGATGATCAAAACGCCTTTGAGAATAAAAGCCAAATCTCTTATATTACATCAATAATTTTTTTCTTCCTAGGTTGGGTAAATTTTCATTTTCTTTTATACCATTTGTGCAGGTGTCCTTCCTGGCGACTTTTGGGGGGGGGGGGGGGGGCTACCGTTCCATATGCTGATACTAGGTTTCGACATTTTGACATTTAAAACTATTGTCTTTGCTTTTACGTCAAGCACACCCTAACAAAATACTGGAGAATAATTATTTGTCATTTTTATAATAAATATACATGTCTTTATTGTAATTTACAATGCAATATTACAAATGGCGGAGTTGAAGCTTGGCTTCACCAGACCCACAAGCTTTCGATAATATGTTGAAAACTACACTAAGTAAGTTAAAAATATTCTACTATGAAATAAGGTACCAGTGTAATTTAAGACGAAGTACCTGCCTATGGTTTATTGCGATATTATTTAAATAATTGAAAATAATTTAATAGTTGCAAATTGTAGTATTGAAATATTATGTATTAGTGTATAACTATATGAACTTTATATCTTAAAATCAATAAAAGATTTATATCTTAAAGATTGTTTGCATCCTAAACTAACACCCTGTACATCAAAATGCGGCTAGGAAAATTTTGTTACGTGTGATATTACACTATTAGGATTTTTGTGTTTCAATAGTAAAGTCCGTCTATCTATATTACAAACTTATATTTTCTTAGTAATCCTCTTAAAATAATTAGGATAAAATAAAATAGGTTTACTTTAGTTATTTAAACATGCTGATTTTTGGCTTTAAAATTCAGTTAGATCTTTGTATTGGTTTAGACAAGAAGTTATTTGTTGCCAAATAAACGTAACATCTAAGAATGTTTCGTCTGTGGGAAGAAACCAGTACGCCAAGTCGATCTACGGGTCGTGATAAAACCAATTAAAGCGTCATATTTTATCGGTTGACACAAAAAAATGTAATCTTCGACGTTTAGACCACCCTTCTTGAACGTGGTTTTTCAAAATTTGGTGCAGTGAAGGAAGCGGCAGCTTTAATACGCAGGCCAGTGAGTACAGTGTGGTGTGTTGTAAATAAACCTATAGTGGAGAGAAGAAAGAGGAAAGACTCTTTAACTTTTAAGAAACTGGACGCACAGGATGATACAGGAATAGAGTGTTGTCGTGAATAAGGAAATGTATTTTCAGAAACGGTTTTAAAATGAAAAAAAATTAACAAACGACAAGTAATTATGGAATCGGCCCGGTTAAAAAGATGGAGGACGGAATACCTAATTCCAGTTCATGGATATAGACAGGATGGAAGGGAACTGTGGCATTGCAAAATGTTCGCTATTGGAGTTCAGAATTCCAACCCGACGTTAATATTTAAAAAAGTGAATGTTTGGTGCGCTGTTTCCTACTATGGTGTAATTTGACGGTATTTCTTTGAGATGTGCCCCATCAAAAAAGGTAAGCGTATAACAATAATTCATGCTGGGACAAAAAACGGATTTATACCAAAAGCTTTGGCCTTATCAGCCAAAAATATAAAGTACTCCCTTGTTGATTATCACGATGATACTACGTCAGAACTATTTGAAGACTGGTTTAAAAACAAATGATTAACAAATATACCACCAAATAGTGTGATAGTGATGGATAATGCGAGCTACCACAGTCGTAGGTTAAATAAAGTTCCGTGTTCCAATGACAGAAAAGTTACCTTCCAGGACTATATGATGGAAAATAATATGTATTTTGAGGAAAATTACACAAAAAAGCAATTGCTCGAAATTTTAAAATCATTTTTAATAAAAAAGCAATATTATTGGTGACACTTTCACGGCAGAAATGGGTCATACCGTGTTAAGACTTTCTCCTTATTATTGCATGTTCAACCCAATTGAACATATATTATACATTAAACATAAATTTGTTGCCCAGAGAAAGAATTGTTGTGATCTTGGATGATGACAGGTGGATGACAGTGACAGTGAAACTGACTTGGGTTAAAATGTAATAATTATTTTTATCTACGACTATTTAATAATAGAAGCATAATGTGTTTGTTAGTACATATATAATGTGGTTCATATTACCATAGTTACTCATATTCCACAGCCGTGGAATATGAGATTTCATATTCCACGGTCCCAACAAAACAAAGTTACCTGAATTACGATAAAAACGCACCAGATCTAGTTTAAGCAGGCGTGAATGGTATTAATACCATAGCAACCGATTGACAAGTAAACGAATCATTTTTTTCCTCAGTCATTTAAGTTTCGCTGTGACATTTTGTTGTTGATTTCAAAGTAAAATATCATGATTTCGGATGACGAAAACGAAATCCAAAGTACCCCTCCAGAAATTCGGGCTGCAATTGTATTTTGTTTAATTATGGTTAACATCGTTGAATTGTATTTTTTAGTTAAGAAATACCATTAATAATAATCCTATTGTAATAAAATGTGTTGCTCTGAATCCATTTTCTAACTTCTTGAATACTGAATAGTCGTAGATAAAGTATAGTATTTGACTCGCGTATAATGGCTATATTACACTCGAATCCTTAAAACACTCGCCTTCGGCTCGTGTTTTAAAATCTCGTGTAATATAGCCTTCATTATACGCTCGTTAAATAATGTACTATTCTGACACGATCCTTTTCTGTAGATATAGGTATGTATATTTTGTTTTAATTAATAACCGTGCTATATGTTATAATTTTAATTGTATTGTATCCTATATACAGGTATATTATTATTACTTATTATTAAATAACGCTTAAAATTTGTTTTTGCGTTTTCTTTTTAACATAAAAAATCAGTACGACACTTTTGTTGCATACAGGTAGATAAAAAAACTATTTTTCTCCTCGCTTTTATTTATATTATTATCTTAAAGCAGCGCAACCTTTTATTCTATCAGCAACAAGTGAGTCCCTGCTTCCATTCGATCACCCGTTGGGTCTTATCGGCATTAGGGATTAGAATTTATAATGAGTTTGTAAGATAGATAGACGGACTCTATGTGCCAATAGGTTAGTATCTATTATATGCCGAGAATAACTTACATCGTATCATTATTCACTTTAACCACTACCATTTCTTGTTTGTTTTAAATTAAAAAAGAACACCCTATAATTAAAAAATGGGAGTGACAAGCGATACGCAACCCAATATTTTACTTTAAAACAACTTACTGTCAATAAGCAATGATTATAGGGACAAAGGTTCATTTAAGTGGACTATCAGACCTATTAGGCAGGTGCCGACCTAAAAATTAACGCCATTGGGTGTTTGGTGTAATTGCTTTGTGATAAGACCATTTTCAAATAAAAGTAGCTTGAATTTTATTGCTATTTTTTGAGAACATTGTTCGTTCGACCAGTAAGACTTTTATCCTCGTTTTTATTAAACATTAAAAAAATAAACAAAATTAATTCGTGTCGAAAATGCAATGGAAATGTTTTTTTTTTTAATATAAAGTACATTTTAATCGCTTTTTGGTTTTATCGTACCCATATAAACAATAAAAATAAAGGGCATTGAAACTCGCCAAAAACGATAATGGCACATTCAGAATCCATATCTATATTAGCTAAAATTCTATGGACCATAAAATCTTTACGGAATAATAAAACACAAGAAACAACTTAAAATTCGCATACAAAATCCATTCGCATTTCATTTATCGGACCCATATAAAACAATAAAGTCCCACGCGCAAGATGTTGGCTGGTCATAAAAATTTCGGTTTGAGACTCGGTAAAGTTGTTTAAGGTATTGCAGTGATTTTTCTGCAATAAAATTTATTGTGTAATAAAAACACTGCGTGTATGTATCTATACTATATCACTGTAACATCAGATACACTTTATTCATATTCATAATACACACAATTATTCATTACATTACACTGATATAATATACAAAATGTATGCAGTTCTATAGTTTCTTGAATGTTTTACAAAAATGTAGTGTAAAGGTACCTAGATGTATAAAAACATCTGTATGTACCGAGTCCCTAATATATTATAATACATATCAGATTTAGGTTTTTTTTTTTTGTCAGTCAATTGTATGAAATGACAATCCTAAATTAACATAAAACAAAATATTTACATAAATAGCATTTATATGAAAAACCGTTTATATGTTTGTTGATTTTGAAGAATAGCATTCTTACTGAGTCTTTTAAAACGTTTTATATTCGTGCAACTTCTTATTTCACTAGGTAGTAAATTGTATAATTTTGGTCCAAAATAATTTATATACCTAAGATTAAGGTTATTGTGACTTATTGGCAGTTGTATTTGTTTGTCCAGTCTGGTTCGTGTATTGTAAGTATGATCACTAACAGGTTTTAAGTTTGAATGAGTATGTATGTATGTGCAGATTGTCGATATATAACTTGATCTAATATCGCAAATGTTTTTGTCAAAAAGCAACTGTGTAGGGTATAATCTGTTCTGTCTATATATAATCTTGAGGATATACTTCTGAATTATGTTCAATTTGTATAAGCTATTGTTATAGAGTCCCCCCCACACTAAAACGCCGTATCTTATAATAGAGTCAACAATTGATTTATACACTAAAATTAGTGCTTTTTTGCTTAAGATTCCTCTTAGCAAATAGAACTTATGAATAAGCTTACGTATTTTGCCTGAAATGTAATCAATATGCGGTTGCCATTTAAGAAATTTGTCAATGACAATACCAAGGTATTTTATGGAAGATGTTTCTTTAATAGTTTGATCATCAACAGTAATCAAAATAGATATCGAAAATTTTGTTTTTATATATGCAGTATGTCCAGCAATGTGGTAGACAAGTGGGCAGACGAACCAAAAGTTTCATATCTCGAGGAAAAGTCATTCTTTATAAAAATTTTTGCTTGCTAAAAAAATACGATTGTCGATGAACAAAAAAAAAATTATATTTATAGAGTGTCCAAAAAGTTAAAAATTCAAATTTTTTACAAGAGTAAAGTACCCTTATTCTAAAGCTTCTAGCAAAATCCTATTTACGAGAATTGTTTAAAATCGAAACATCTTCTAAAATATTGGTTTTTCTATTCTGGACCTCTCTATTTTTTAAGTCGGGCATTGCCCTTAACTTCTATTATTCATTGGGACCTTTGTTGGCCAAACTTCAAATAAGGAAATGAAGTTGAGCGATCGTTTAAAAAGGGGGTATGAGCGTCTTGCACATGTTTGTACTGTTGTGAGTCTTATTAAAAATTCTGCAAAGTATAACTTACCTCACTATCAACCTTCTTAAATTCGTCGTCGTCCTCGTCCACCTCGAAGTACAGCTCTGCCGATGTAACCGATACCATACCGGGTGCAATGACTCCAGGGGCAACCAATTTCGCCTTTGTACTTATGTTGATGGGCCCTAAAATAAATATTTCGTTTTTCTAATGAAGAAACTCAAAAACTTCAATATTTCACAATTTTTTGTAAAACTAAAATTAAGAAAGAACTTGAAATTTGGAAATGTATTTCTCAATTCTTCAATTTTAAGCTATACATACCATTAAGATCACTATCTAACTCTCTATCGTCGATGAGTAATTCACTATCATCCACTAATTCATTAAGCTGATTTTGCTGATGACTACGTGTAGTTGCTAGATGGGCATGGAACTCTTCCCTAGCCTGGATAAAAATGGAAGATATTTAATATAAACAACTTAACATTTAAAATATTATTTATGGAATAAAACTCAAAGTCTGCTCCACTAATTTAATAAAATAAATTCATATCATATGCCCATACATGTTTCAAAGGCATAAACCTTCATCCTCAGTGGGTAAGATGTAATAAAATATGAAGAGACCAATGACACATTGTGATGAAACATGTATGGACATATGATATGAATTTATTTTATTAATTTAGTGGAGGATTTTATTAAATTAGTGGAGCAGACTTTGAGTTTTATTCCTTAAATAAAATATTACTCCACTGTGAGATGGACTACTTCCATAAAATTTAAAATATTGATGAGCAGGTAACTTGTCGGGACAGGACAATAAAAGAAGGCTCATAAATGCTTACCAACTTAGTTATTGTAATGGCATTAATTAATTTTGTTTTATTCTGGACTTGTGCCTACTGGGTTACAAGGATAAGAGTAATAATTGTCCCTATGTGTTCAGTTAATTCCTTATTTTAACAGCTGATCAATAGATTTAATCTTGTAAAATTTCTCCTTTTTTGGTGGCTGCATAATTCTACGAGAATGGTCAAATCGAGCCATAACTCGCTATATAATAAAAATATTGAAAATTCTTAAAATTACAATATTATAGAGAATTATTTTCCCGATCATTTTACTACCTTCACTTTTGGTCATAAATTCAACAGGAACTAAAGTACACGTCAAAACATTTTCAATCCCTTGGAAAGTAGCCAAATCGAGCAATAACTCGATAAATAACAAAAATATAGAAAATTCTTAAAATAATAATGTTATAGAGAGTTTTTGTCTTGTTTATTGGGTTTTTAGGTCATTTATAAATAAATAAAGGTTTGGTTTAAGTTGACGTTTCGGTTTATATTACATTAAACCATCTTCAGAACTACAATTACAGGAAAATGTGATTATTAACTAATTTTTAGGATTAAAAAGTAGACATACCTCTATATAAATCTTAGCACTATCACTTCTATTTTTACATGTTTAACTATGTGGTAACTATGCAAGACTGATTTTATGAAGGGATTCTTTATGAGGGAGGGTAGGTACATTTATTAAAAATGGGAAAAACCATTTGATTACGGTTTATTGTTTCTTTTGTTATCGGTAGTAAAAATTTGCAAGTTTTAATTAGGTTATTAAATTACTGTAAACTGTACTAAGATTATCACTGTCGGTTCGAAAATTTAATGTATTTTTATTTTTTTTAATATGGATCATTTCTTTTATATTTCGTTTTTTATAATTTATTTCATGGTCTAAAATTGTTGTATTATTGAAGTCAAAATTATGTAAGTTGTCAATAGCATGTTTTGGTAAGGCTGTGTGTGCTTGGTTCGTATTTCTCATGCTGTATTTATGTTCATATATTCGGTTTTTTAGGTATTGTTTTGTTTGTCCAATGTATGTCTTTGGGCAGTCCAAACAGTCTATTTTATATATTACATTTGCTTGATTTAGTTTAGGAATGGTTGGTTGTAATTTTGTAAAAAAGGTTTTTGTATTGTTTGGTGGTTTATCAGCTATATTTATTTTGTGTGGTTTAAGTACGTTTCTAATTTTTGTATTGATTTCTGGAATGTATGGTAGGGAGATGAAGTTATTTTCTTTTTGGGGATCCGTTTTATTTGTGCTATTGTAAATTTGGTTTATTCTATTCTTAATAATTGGTTCATAAAATTTTTTTGGGTAGTTATTGTTTTGTAGAACAGTTTTTACTTTTGTTATGTTTTGTGGTCTGTTTATTGGATCTGTTAATTTAACCGCTCTATCAATAAGGGAGTTGACAACACTTTTTTTATATTTTTTGGGGGTATAGGAATTGAAGTTTAAATATCGGCCCGACCAAACGGGTTTGGTATACCAATTGGTTGTGATGTTGCCTTCTTCGTCGTAAGATATGTTGATGTCTAAAAAGTTTATTGATCTATTGTTTTCTGTTTCTTATGTAAATTTTAATTTTTTATGGAAATAATTGAATTTGTTAAGTGTATATTCAAGTTTATTTTTTGGTATGCAAAGAATGCAATCGTCAACGAATCTTTTAAAAAAATATGGTTTATATTCTAGGTTATTTAATACATTTGTTTCAACCAGCTCCATTACAAGATTTGCGATTGAAGCAGAGATTGGTGATCCCATTGCTACACCATAAATTTGTGAGAAGAATTCGTCATTAAATTGAAAGAAATTTGACGTTAAGCATAAATTAGTTGTTTTAATAAATTCTTCTTGTGGAATTGTTGTGTGTTGTTTAATGGAGTTCCAGTTTTCTTTTATACTTTTTATAGCAAGTTCGATTGGTATATTGGTATAGAGTGAGACGACATCAAACGAGACAAGAATATGATTTTTGGGTATTTTTTTGTTTTTTATAAATTCATGAAAATTCCATGAATCTTTGAAGTGATATTCGGTTTTGCCTATCACGTTTGTTAGAATGTTTGAAAGGTATTTAGAGATACTATATGTAGCAGAACCTATTGTACTAACTATAATAGGACGTAGAGGAATATTATTTTTGTGGAGTTTTGGTAGTCCATATATGTATGGGGGTTGACCATTGTGTGATATTAGTTTATTTTTTATTTTTTAAGAATAAACAACCAAACAACCCAATAAACAAGACAAAAATTTAAATCATAAGGTCAAGAAGAAAACTTTACTGTTATAGAGAGTTTTATTTCCAACCAGTTTACTATCTTTACTTTTTGTCACGAAATTAACAGGAATCGAGGCTACACGGGAAAATCATTTTCAACCCCTTGGAAAATAGCCAAATCGAGCAATAACACAATAAATAATAAAAATATCAAAAATTCTTAAAAGAACAATGTTATAGAGAATTTTATTCCCAACCATTTTACTATCTTTAATTTTCGTCGCAATATCAACAGGAACCGAGCTACACGTGAAAAGCATTTTCAACCCATCCATTATAACTTTTTCACGTAGGAGGAACTTTCATCGGTTTGTGTACGACATAAATAGTGAGGGCTTAGCACGAACATCTGAAGTGAAAGATCTCGGGGTGTATTTCGATAGTGAATTGAATTTCAAAGGTAATGTACATACAATCGTCAGAAATGCATTTAAAAAACTTGGGTTTATTCTGCGTCACAGCAAAGATTTTTCTTCAGATATCTTGAAAATGTTATATTTTACTTATGTGCGTCCCTGTCTGGAGTATGCATCAATTATCTGGTCTCCATATTATCAATCGCACATTTACTCCATAGAGAGAGTTCAGGCGAAATTCTTGAAGGCATATGCTTTTAGAATGGGTCTGGATGTCTCAGATATTGCTTATAGTGACAGATGTAGGTTACTTAAGTTTTCAACTTTGGAACATCGCAGACTGTGCCAAGAACTTATGTTTCTTTATAAATTAGTCAACGGTCTAGTTGATGCGCCGAATTTGCTTCGACATCTGGATTTCAATGCTCCCTGTCACTTTCGCCGAACTAGAAATCGTAATCTCTTTAGACCTTCCATGCACCGTACAAATTATGGTTTTTATAGTCCAGTGTCTAGAATTCAAAGAAACTTTAATACCAACTGTGAGTCATTGGGTTTGTCTACCTCAATTGGGCGTTTCAAGAAAACATGCCCGAACTTATTAGGGTAAATTAAATTAAATTGATAGTTTTTCTCTCATTCTCTTTTCAGACTCGAGGTATATTATATTATGTAAATTTATCGAATTTAGTTGTTTTTCTTGTATTTAAAAACTCTGTCATCTTGTATATTTAGGCTTTAGGTTTATTGTTTAGTGTTTTCTTTATATTATAAGATTTTCTTTGTAAAAATGGTGTTACCGTTTATAATAAATAAATAAATAAATAAAACCCCTACGAAAATGGTCAAATCGAGCAATAACTCGATAAATAATAAAAATATCGAAAATTCTTAAAATAATAATGTTGTAGAGAATTTTATTCTCGCCCATTTTACTATCTTCACTTTTCGCCGCAGAATTAACAGGAACCGAGCTACACGTGAAAAGCATTTTCAACCCCTACGAAAATGGTCAAATCGAGCAATAACTCGATAAATAATAAAAATTTTGAAGATTCGTTTTTTTTTTTTTACGGTCGTCGGCGTATCAGAGGCCATCTTGAACCGGTCATCGACCGTACGGTTTTTAATCGTGCGGTCTACCGACTGGGGAGTGTGAAACGGCACCTTCATCCTACGAGATATCCGATCTCATCCGGCCTGTCCGGCGTGAATAGGATGGTTTTGATGTCGATTCATTTTACACTCTTCCCTGAGACAAGAGCACGCGGTGTTTCCCAAGCGGTCACCCATCCAAGTACTAGCCGCGCTCGACACCGCTTAACTTCGGTGATCTGACGGGAACCGGTGCTTTAAGTGTCGCTAGGCCCTTGCCTGATTTGAAGATTCTTAAAAGTAGAATATTATAAAGAATTTTATCCCCAACCATATTACTCTCTTCGCTTTTTGTCCTGAATTCAACAGGAACCGAGCTACACGTGGAAAGCATTTTCACCCCTTTATTAATTTCTGATATTGAAATTAGAATAATTAAAACAATTTTTTTATTCAAGAGAGTCCTTGGAAAGTGAGGCAATATTTTAAACTTCTTTCATTTTTACGGACACTCTATAATGACAACTTTATTTGATATATTAAAAACAAAGCGCAAATAATTTGTAACCCTTAGAAACCATAGCAGACTTTGCAAATGTGTGACAGCTGTGACGATCCTGACAAAGCAAAGCTTTATGTAAGTATATGTTATTAACACCAAGACATTTTAACAAAATTTACAACGTTGTTCATATACAGTTTTATTTTTTTTGTTGGCACTATACTTACTTGTAAAATTGCATCTTCAGGTGCTCCATGCTCAATAGCTGCCTTTAAACTAGCTTCAGGATGTGTGCATCCAAGAGGGTTATGAACAAACCGTTTTCTTCTTCTTGCATCATCCTCCCAGGCATCCAATTTCCAAAATTCAGTTAATCTAGAAAGAGCCAAGAATATATTGAACCTTTTACATGCTTTCCGACGTCTCGCGCTTTTACCTGTATTCATTTGGATCTAGAGATCCCCAAGCTCCATGCTTATTTGACATAATATTCCTCACTTTTTCTAAAAGCCTGCTTGCAGTGACGTTATCTCTTCGTCTAGCTGATGTTATTAAATGATCACACATCCTTTCCTCTTCTTTCCGGTCCAGAAGTGTTTGGGCACATTGAGTCTAAAAATATCAATAATGTACCAATATGCATATTATATTCTTGTCTTAATCCAAAATTTACCTCAAAATCAGCATGCTTTAAAACATCATCGGCTCGCATCCGATTCAAAATAAATTCGGCTTCGTTTGCAACTCTGACAATGTGGTCCTTCATAGCATGCGACAGTAGTCTTCCTTCATTAATCAACTCAATAAATGCCAGACCTGCATGTTTTTGCAAAGAATTTTGCCATTCCTGCGAGCACAACAGCATAACCAGCTCAACAACAGAAGTGCTGTTCTTAAATGTTGTCAGGCCCTTTCCTTCCATCAACAGTTCTTGTCCGTGAGAACCAACAAGTGTCTTAGAAAGGAACGGTGCAAAGTCTACCATTATTTCTCTGAGCAAAGGGCATACTGATCCCAGAGCCATTTCTAGTTTCTGAGTCAAAGATGCTTCTCTAGAAGGTGTTGGTATTGAAATGTGATCTACTAAGCCGCTTACTGGCAAATCGTCAGGTCTGACTTGATTTGTTGGTGGTTGCAAGATGTTTTCTGGTACTCGTACTACCGATATTTGACCAAGATGTTTTTCGCCTAAAAATCCCATAACGCAATTTAACAATGAGCTGTAAAAAATAGGGCTTTAACATTTACCTCTATCAGAAGTGGGACTCTCCATGTTTCCCTCCATGTCCAAGCCCTGAGAATGAGATATATTCTCAGCATTCCTCGTCTCTTCCTTAATATCCGTACGAGTGTCATCTTCATTGAGATTGATGTCAGTCCAGTTTTCATCATTCGTTGCAATTTTGTTATCTTCTGGCATATCAATGTTTGATCCGATGATATTGGTGTCCAAAGAATTTACGGAATTGATGTCTTCCACCGAGTCAGTACTCTGTGGATATGGACACAATTTTTGTATTAAAAACAGTGGAAATATAGATATTTACTCAAATTTGACATGTCCAGCGAACTATCATGCAGGTTCGTGCAGAAAATACCAATTTTAGTCATTCCAAATATAATCAATAAAATTCTTAATATCCCGCACCAGGTAGAAAAATATTTTACACAAGTTACTAAAAAATTTGTTTGTCCAATTAGTGCACAACCCAGTTAAATAGTAATTACAGTTTTTACAAATGTGACATATCAACCATCTAAAAGTTAACTAATAAATAAAAGGGAAGCGACATCTAATTTCTTTTTTTAATCTATAAGGCATTTTTTAGAAAGTCCAAAATATTGAGGGAAATATATAAGGATGTATAAGGAGAGATTACCAGGAGTTAGTTTACCTCCAGAACCTGCAGTTACCCGGTGGGGAACATGGATTAAGGCCGCAATATTCTACGCAGAACATTTCGAAGCCATTAAAGAACTAATTTCGGATTTAGATGACGAATCGCAGTGTGGTGTGCAAAGTAAAGAGTTGTTAAAAAGTGCAAGTGTAGTTAAAAATCTTGTTTTTACTATGGTTAATTTCAGTTTTACATCAGACATAATAATATCCTCGTTAGAGAGTCGAAATTTAAGTTTAAGAGACTCAATTAGCATTGTTGAAACTTTTTCCGCTAAATGTAACAACATTTCCGTTAAAGTAGAAGGTTAAGTAAGGAACAAATTGGATGTAACTGTAAAAAAAAAGAAACCATTCAACGAAGTTGTACTGCATGAATTTTTTCTGTCATTTCTGGTTTGGTTGCTATAGAGACTAACTTACTTTCTTTAAATGCAACACAATGCATATGATTGCAGATTTTGATTCTACTGGGAACACTCTGAATTTCTTGTATTTTAAATTGTCACCTATCTGCAAGCGTTTCCGAGACAATGACACCTCAAAAATGAAAAACTTCCTAATTTTAATTATTCCTACCTAATACCCACCAGTCGAGTCGAGGTGTTTTCATGACAGCGACCTAAGAGGTATCAATTTTAATTTTTTGTTGTCTGATTTCTAATTTGTTTACACTATGGTTTATCTGAATGACAAACAACGAGTTGAAATTTTAATAATGAGCGGTTACGGAAATATGAAGAGATCGCAAGATCAGGTTTGTCATTTTTTCAATTAATTATATCCAAATTTCGAGAAACAGGCAGTGTTAGGGAAGCCGCTAGATCAGGTCGACCTAAAACAGCAACCAGGGGAGACAAAGCTTTGGATATCATGTTCTCAATAGATGAAAATCCAACACAACCATCCAGGCCAATGGCAATGGATTTTAATGTGTCTCATCAGTCAGTGAAAAATTTGTTTAAGCAGGAGAACTTCCATCCCTACAAGATAAAGTTGGTGCACGAGTTAAACGAGGACGATTTTGATCGAAGTGCTGAATTTTGTGAGCTGATGATGAAAAGATGCAATAACGCTAATAACTTCGCAACAAATATCATTTTCTCGGATGAAGCTACTTTCCATTTAAATGGCATTGTCAATAGACACAATTATCGTTATTGGTCTGCTGAGAATACTCACTGGTTCCAGGAAGGTCATACTCAGAGGCCCGAAAAAGTTAATGTTTGGGCGGGCATAGTTGGTAGACATATTGTGGGACCTTTTTTCATAGATGGTAATTTAAATGGCGAAAAAAATCTGGACCTCCTCAGGAATTACATAATTCCTTCTTGCAGAATGGTTTTACCGGGTGTAAATAATGGTGTAAACGAACAGGTATGGCTCCAGCAAGATGGATCATCTGCGCATTATGCAGCAAATGTTAGACAATACATAAGCGAGCAATGTGGGGAATAATTTACTGAACAACTGTCATAAATGTCACTTTTTCGTATAAGAGGTAATTTAAAAGTTACAGGCATTATGCGCGACTTCCTAGTGGATGTGGATTTATAAACGGTGGTTTGCTTGAATCTTAGTTAAAATCAACTGAATACTATCATGAGGAAAGGACTGCTGACGTCTTCAAAGAGTATTTTGCGTAACTGATTATTAGCAATTAATTCCCTAAAATTCTGTGATAGTCTTAGATAACGCCAGCTATCATTCAAGGCTTTTAGAGAAACTACCTACGACTTCTTGGAAAAGAAGGGATATAATAAATTGGCTGTCTGAGAAAAATATACCCTTTGAGAAGAACATGTTAAAAAAAGAGCATTTAAAAATAGTGGCAGAAAATAGGTCGTTTTAAAAAATGTGTAATCGACGAAAGGGCTAAAAAGCGTGGTATTGTTTTACTTCGTTTGGCCTTAGACAACATGGTGGTAGAAACGATAGAACCACCCATTATTTCAGTTGACTCCACAGACGAATTCTTCGAATTTAATGAGGGGTGAACACCTTTTTAGACCTTTAATTTATAAATTCTTGTAAATGTGATTAAGAAAATAAAGTTAATACAGCAATAGTAAATACGGTATAAAGAGGGTGTTACTGTGCTGCAATTCTTAAGACCAATTTTAAGTCGAAATGTTCATATAAACAAATTATTATCTTAAGTCACTTAGTTTTCGACGTACAGGGTGTTGTTTTTTTTTTTTCGTTTCTTAGCAAAACTCTTACAAACAGTATTTTATTGTATATTGGTTGTTTTTTTGTGTGATATTTATCTAAAATAAATAACAATTTCCACGCTGTTATTAACAACTTATCTACGAATGAAATCCCAACCCAACTAGCAATTTTATAGTTTGAAAAACCTTTTCGACAGAAAATTAATAAAATATCATTCCTGCCTGAAAACTTTTTAGTATGTTTTTACGAGAGCTATAAATGTTTAAATAAAACCAAAGAAAAATATGCAAAAGCTGTAATTTTCAATAGATCTGTTTCACTTATCGGGCTTATAGAAATCAAGAAAATTAGCTCTAAAACATGACATTCCCTTTTTTAGACATTTATAATAATCGCAATTTAATATCCCTGCAATATTTGTCTTAATAGTTTTTTGATGCCATTTACAAGGAACGAGTTATTCGAAAAACTATGAACCTAATATGTACGAGAGTTAAAAAAATGTTAATTCTTTTAGATGGTTAACAGTCCCCCCTTAACCACTATGAAATGCATTACCTTTTTTACAACGCGAGCACTGTTACAACCTCGAGCATGCCTTATTCCATCCAAAGAGTAATCTACAGTAAACCCATGTCCCAAAGAGGGTCGCTGCCTAGCGTTTACCTAGTTACGGAAAACCGCAACAGCAAAGCAGAGCAAGTTATTAGAGCGATTAATAAGTTAGTTACATTCTCAACTACATCACTAGCAAACACAAACAAAAAATTTAAATCAAGTAAAATAAAGCTCTGATAGGGCTTGGTAGAGCATATAATTTTTATACAGGGTGGTCTGTAATGAATGCGCCAAAGAGTAACCACCGATTCTACACATGAAAATGATAGGTTTCAGCTAAACATGCCTTAGTAAAATGTTGGTCGTTAAGGAGATACAGGGTGTTAAAGTTTAATTTCTAAACTAATTTTCTTTTCATACCTCGAGCTGTTTTTGAGATATAAACATGAAAATTTGTAATTGGGGGCTTTTCGGGGCAAGTAACACGAATCTATCCCTGTTTTTACATAACTTGTAGAGGGCGTAACTTTATTGGTAATCTGATTAAAATTTATAATAGAATGGTCATTTCTAAAGAAAAAAGGTATACTTCATTTATTTTGTTAATACAATCCGTTTCCGGGGTATTTGCAATTTAATATTCTGTTGCATAGAGAAATACGCGATAAGAAAAACAGTTTGCGGCCAACGAAGTAGGCTATGGACAATTGAACAGCAAGAATATCGAGACAGCACACCCCATACTAATCAAAAAGTTATGCAAATTGATCCATGTAAAAGTTGTTTTCACGCATTAATTTTCCGCAATATCGAATTAAACAGTTTTTTCATAAATAATGCCAAGACATAATGAATATTCAAATAGCGAAATGAGAGATATGAAAATTTCAATGGACGTGCAGCAGCAAGACGATATCGGCAAAAATATTCAAATAGGATCGAGGCACCCAGACAGAAATATTTTTCAAAGGTCGTTTAGGCGAAACTGGGTCATTTCATCCTCAGAGGCACATTGAACGTCCTAAGGTAATCACTGTCGCTCAAGAAGAGGATATTCTAGTGCGAGTTGGTGAAAATTCGAAGATAAGTACCAGACATTTAGTCAATGTTACTGATGTTAAAAAAACCTCAGTTTTAAATGTTTTACACACAGAAAAATTATATCCATGTCATTTTAATCCTGTCCAAAATTTACTACAAAATGATTTACAAGCAAGACTCCAGTTCTGTTAGTTTCTAATTCATAAACAAAGTTAAGATCCAATGTTCATCAATAAAATTCTTTTTACGGATGAAGCGACCTTTACCAGACGTGGTGTGTTTAACTGGAGGAACAACAATACTTGGGAACTGGAAAATCCACACTTAACAAGGGAACGCCATTTTCAACATGAATTTTCTGTAAACATTTGGTGTGGTATAATGGGTGATTTTATCATTGGACCATTTGATTTACCTGCCAGGCTGAATGGTGAACAGTATTTGCAGTTTTTGAACAATGATTTAGTAAATTTACTTCATGATATTCCTTTAAATTTAAAACAAAATAAGTGGTTTATGGACAATGGTGCACCGCCCCATTTTCCACTTGCAGTTCGCAATTATCTTAACCAGCGGTTTCCTAATAGATGGTATGGCTGTGGTAGCAATTTTCTATGACCGCCTCGTAGCCCTGACCTTAACCCTTTAGATTTTTTCTTTTGGGGTTTCATAAAATCATTAGTGTATAAAGTAAACTAATTTTTTATCAAAACTGAGTTATTGTTTTTGTTGAAAATAAAAACTTTCATGCAATGTTGTTTAAAATTGCAAATATCCCGGAAACGGATTGTATTAACAAACTAAATGAAGTATACCTTTTTTCTTTAGAAATTACCATTCTATTAGAAATTTTAATCAGATTACCAATAAAGTTACGCGCAAAAAAATTTGGGAGTGATGTAGTAGGCGTGTAGGGTGTAACTAGCGCCCTCTACAGGTTATGTGAAAAACAGGAATAGATTCGTGTTACTTGCCCTAAAAAGCTCCCAATTTCTGTATCTCCTTAACGACCAACATTTTACCAAGGCATGTTTACATGAAACCTATTATTTTCATGTGTATAATTGGTGGTTACTCTATGGCGCATTCATTACAGACCACCCTGTATAGCAAATTTATTATGGAAATTAACTTTGTCATGCAGATAACTAAATATCATATTCAATATTTTGTTTATGTGGACCAGCGACGTAGGTATATTATAAGAACACACATCACCATCTAGGTATAGTGAGTTCTGTTTGCTATCCGAAAAACTTTTTTATTCGAGCCAGTGAAATGTCCTCATATCTCATGTGTAAGAATAAAGGATGGAACAAAACACTACACTATCCTACAGTGGATAACAAACAGATCCAATATACTTAATCCATTTCCAAAATGCAAACTTCACACATACCATTTTAGATTTTAATTGTCGCGTATGTAAATTCGTGTCTTGTACCTCAAATGTATTTAGCTAAGTTTAATAGTAAAGTAATGAATTAAGAATATTTTAATTATTAAATACAAAAGAAAACAAACGAACTAACCTGAAATAAAGTAGTACCCCACATATTAAGGCCAGAAAAGTCACAAAGTGATAAATTGCTAATAATTAAAATAAAAAATAAACAATTTCTGTTTTTTGTTAATGGAACAACGTGTATATTTTTTGATTAAAGCTCTAAAGATTTATAAACTCGAAAAGTTAACGAGGTTGAAATTATGTTCAAGTTGGTGAAGTTCAATATTCGATAGTTCAGAATATGGTATTTGGAAAGTCAGTAGCGAAATTAGAAAAGTTGTTGTTTGATTGGTCCAATAAAATGACTTAAAATATTTCATAATTGTGAATAAATTGAGGTAACAACAAATTAGTGTCATCACTCTCCATACTATCAATTTTTTTCTTTTCCGACTTACCGGTACCAAAACACACAACTGACCTCACAACAAACAAAAGGAAATCCAAATACAATGGCGGAATGGCGACGTAACGACGAACCATATGACTTTAAAATAGCGTCTTTATTGGTCGAACGAACTTTCCGAACTCCGAACACAAACTAACTACGAACTGCCCGGGAACTTTTCGAAACTGTCGAACTTAACACGAACTGAGTTTATAAATTGAACCGAGTGTTCCCTTTAGTTTAAATTGAATTTTGCGAACTTTTTAAGTTTATAAATCCAGCTTAAATTATATAGGTACAGGGTGTCCAGAAACTCTCCTGGCTCGCTTTAAGGGACAACTGCTTAATTTTTGAGATACAGGGTGTCACAATTTTTAAGCGTGTAAACAATTAATTTCAATTTTATAGCCATCCAATAAAACACGACTTCAATACGAACAATGACAACAAACTGTAAACGGTGAATAATCCCTAAATAACAAAATCACAGCGCCTCGAATTGCCGGTTGGTCTGAGTCACCTAATTTCCTTTTTTGTGGTACGTAATCCTGACGTGGCTTCTTTTTTAACAGTTGGAGCAAAAAACATGTATACCACTGTTTTCTCTTTTGATGACACAGTTATATAAGCAGTTGAATGTCTATGCAAAGTACATTTTGATAATTTTTTGATTTCGGCTTTGTTTAGGATATACAGTGTGTGTATAAAGTCTGAAAACAGCTTAATAACATCACAATTTATTGACCGATTTAAACCAAATTTGGTACAGTTGTGTAAGAGGATCTGACGCACCGAATGACGATATTGGCGTTGTTGCCAGCTTTTTAGTTTGTCTGGAATTCGAACGAATTTTATATTTTTAAATGTAACACCCTGTATATTTTTTTGTTAATAGTTTTTACTTTAAATTTGTTGCACTTTTGGTATAACATACTTAGTTCCTAATATCGATAGTTTTCAAAATAACGACGTGTTTTGAAAATATCAACAAATTGTGTTTTATTTATTAATAAATAGGGTCAGGTCTTGCGAAGAGGTTAAAAATCTATTTATTGACGCATTTCCGAACCGAAATCCAATTTCAAAAGCAACTGTTCTAAAAACTGTCCGACGGGTCGAAGAAACTGGAAATTGTAGAGATAGGCGACGATCAGGACGACCAGCAGTAGTAGATGAAGAGAAAAGTTTAGAAATTTTACAACATGTTGTTGAAACCCCTGTTTCTTCATTAAGAAAAATTTCTCAAGTAAGTGACGTCTGCTTTAAATCCGTCCATAATGTTTTAATACAACTTAAATATCACCCTTTCAAAATACATGAAGTTCAAGAGTAATCAGAAAATGATTATGAGCGAAGAATTGAATTTTGTGATATTTATGATGTCAAGGTTTGACCAAAATAACCATTTTTAAAATTTATAATACTTTCGGACGAAGCAACATTTATGTTAAATGGTAAAGTCAATAGACACAACTGTAGGTTTTGGGCAAATGAAAATCCAAACTGGATGAGAGAAGGTCATACACAACGCCTTGGAAAATTGAATGTGTGGGTTGGGCTTCAGGGTAACCACAAGATCGGTCCATTTTTTATTGATGGAAATTTGACATCACAACTTTACCTTCAGCTCTTGGAAACGCAAATAGTGCCTACTATACGAAATGTGATGGGTCCAAATTATGCAAGTACATTCTTCCAACAGGACAGGACGGAGCTCCTCCCCATTTTGGTCGAAACGTGCGCGAATTTTTGAACAACACTTTTCCGAATAGGTGGATCGGTAGAGGGGGTACAATCGAGTGGCCATCTAGGCCCCCTGATTTGTCGCCTAACGACTACTTTTTATGAGAACACTTGAAGAACAGAGTTTATACCACAAAACCTCAAGATTTGGCCGATTTGCAGCGTCGAATTTTGGACGAATTTGAATTAATAACGCCAGAAATGATTTAAAACGCAATTGAAAAATTTGATTTTCAATTAGCACACTATCAAGCTGTACAGGGAAAACAGTTTGAACATGTAATACAAAAAATATACTTTTTCAAAATT
Source organism: Polydrusus tereticollis (assembly GCA_963920685.1). NCBI lineage: Eukaryota > Metazoa > Arthropoda > Insecta > Coleoptera > Curculionidae > Polydrusus > Polydrusus tereticollis. The sequence goes on from OY987331.1 coordinate 4,925,266, forward strand.
GTACGCGTTATTTCGAAAACAACTGATATTAGGAACAAAGTATGTTATACCAAAAGTGTAACAAATTTAAAGTAAAAACTATAAATGAAAAAATATTTAGGGCGTTACATTTAAAAATATAAAATTCGTTCGAATTCCAGACAAACTAAAAAGCTGGCAATAACGCCAATATCGTCATTCGGTGCGTCAGATCCTCTTATACAGCTGTACCGAATTTGGTTTAAATCGGCCAATAAATTGTGATGTTATTAAGCCGTTTCCAGATTTTATACACACACTGTATAATTGCAATTTTATCAAACTCTGATATGCTGGGCATAGCGATATGCAAATAAATATAATTTATTTTTTAAATCGAAATCGTTGGTCACACGATTTTATACCCAACCTGTGATGTAGCCATAGGCTAAATAAATAAATAAACTTACTAAAATTCAGAATGACATCTAAAGCGGTCTCAAAAATATTAAGAAAAAACAGTTTGAATTTTAAATTTTTACCACCTGGGATGTATCTCAAAATTAAAGCGACTGTGGACCTATGTTTATAAGAACTTTTTTTTCTTATTTTTTATTGTCATATTTTTATTTATTTATTTATTGTTATTAATCACCCCTTACAGGTTGTCCGGAGAGTTTGTGAATGCCCTGTATATAATTTTTTTCTGATTTCAAAAATATATAGTTTATCTGTCATTTGTAAGATATGAGCGATCAAATTAAAAACAAAAAGCCATACCCATTATGGCATAATACGTCTCTTTGGAAAATAAAAGCCCTATAATGTCGATGCATTAAAATAACATCAGATAAAGGCGATTTGCTGTTTTCGATGCTTTGTTTAGATTTTAATTAGGATTGCAGCTATCTCGATATTTTTTTTTATAAAATGTTTTTAATATATTGTTGAAAGATAGTTTAGTGTAAGTTTCATCACCGATTCTTAAGAGAAAACAGTAAAATCCAGAAAATTAAAAGAAAAAGAAATCTAACCTGTAAGTGAAAAAAGTTTAATTTTTCTTGTCCCAAAAACTATTAGAGACCGCCGAAAATAAAAATCAGATTCAGGATTAGCGACCTCAATCTGGCTTTCCAAATAATTATCAACTTTTGTATTAAACATTTTTTTTCTTTCCTACACTTATCGCTATAGATACTGGTCTAAATATAGGGTGTCAATACAACGCCATCGTACAAGGGAGTTCAAAATAATACTAGTAGTTCATATAATCATTTTTCCTAATGTTCCTCCTAACAAGGATATCGTGCTCCAAAAACGCACCTGAAGATTTACATTTTCAATTAAAACTTTGAAGCAACCCTGTATATTTTAATGACTTTTGTAACTTTATACAGCCCAACATGGACTAAGAACCCCATACTAGAATCATTCTTGTACATAGGCAGGGAGGCCAGGAACGAACTCGTAGAGTCAAAACTTTGATAGATGTCATTTCTGGGAAACTAAAAAATAATTTTTTGAATATTTTGGCCATTTTTCTCTGAAAAAGGTACTCTTCATCTATTTTAAAAAAATTAACGATTTTCGAGATAATCAAATTCTCATACAATCTAATATCAGCAGTAATTTGTTGAACATTTTAAAAATTCATTTATAAAAACACATTGACTAACCTATTGTTGAAACGCAGGGCTTTATTTCCTCTTACGTTCAATCAATTTTGTGGTATATTTCCACAGGCGTGTGACTTACTGGTCGTTTTTATTGCGATTGGAAATTAAACTCGTGGTAAAGCAAAATAACTCTATTTAACATACTTTCGAAATTAACACATTATAACTTCTTGCACAGAGATATGCACACTTAGTACCCGTACTTAGGGTGAAACTTCCACTTTTTACATATAAATTAGTACACTAACATTCCTAAAGATTTACCACTTGGTACAAACAGTAAAATGACCGCCAACAACCAACTTTGGTTATTCCTTTTTGACGGGACGTGCTTTCTTGCTCAATCAACAGTGACTCTTAATTCTTGATCAGCGCCCAATGCAGCGGCTGGAGCCGCTGCACGCATACCCTATGACACGATTCATTCATCTTTTTTGGCCGACGCCAAGCTTCCGCCAATCCAGTGGGCGCATTTTACAGCGAACAAAATTGGAGCGTGACAAGGTAGCCAGCCGCTTCCCTGGCGCCGATCCAAAATACATCATCTCTTATACCTACTATGTTATGAATGAAATCGTAAATTTGACATGTTACGCCTACTATGTTGCAACTAAACTAAACAGTCCATCTTTGGACAACTCATTGCAACTTTTAGGGCTGTTCCCCAACACCTATTATTTTCACATACAAATTATTACTAGTTATTATTATACACAAACAAACTTAAGAATTTAATATTGAGTAATGCTAACATGCATTTAATTTATGAACAAGCGCAATACAATTCTCTGGAAGAAAGGAAAATTTATGCTGAGAGATTTGGAAAATTAGGAGGGATATTAGGAAAAATTATTATATTATGAACTACTAGTATTACTTTGACATCCCTTGTACGATGGCGAAATATTACCCTATCATTACCGGACACCGTCTATAAACGAAAACTCTGTACAAGACCTCCGTCAAATTTACAAAAATACTTAAAATACCCAATTTCCAATCTACCATTTCTACCAATCATTTGGAAGTAAAAAAATCTACGCTAATGATACAATTAAGACACACAATTATTAACTTGGTGCTAAGAGCGGCGCTGTGCAGTACAAAAATGCTAATACCTAATATAAAAATTAGTTTATGTTTTACATATTGAAGTAGATACAAAAGTATACCTAAAGTTAGTCTTTACATACCGAAGGACAGATCATACTAATGTGTACCGACGATTAAGCAAATTATTGAGACTGTCTTAGAAGAAACAATTAAAAAATAACGATTTACAGTTGTGAACCTCAAAAAACCATCAGTAAACATTAGTATGCTTTTCCATACGATATTCTAATTGTTTAGTTGCAAGTGGGCATTTTAAAGCTTATATTAGTAAAACTTCTAAAATTCTAATTGAACCACACTTTAGTTAGAAGAAGAAATTTAACTCCAAAATTATACTTTCTAATCAAATTATGATTTTAAGTCTCCCGCATCTCTCAACCTTGGAAGGTGACGTAAAAATTATACATGTGTGAATGTGTTTTTTATTATCAGATGAATTATTTCGCTTTGCACTACTTAATTCAATGTTCAGTATGATCGGATAGTGACCAGTTCAGGTTACCTTGATTCCGTATTATTTATTTTTAAAGTAGTGAGTAAAATAAGAAAATTAAAGTGTTTCGATTTACCAAAAATTAACTTTTTGGACAAATTTCCTTCTTCGAACTGGTGGTCCAATTGAATAATTAGTTAGTTATAGTTTCGTAGAACAAATTAAATAAAAGTGTATATTGTAAAAATGTAGTTAAATATTTATGGTGTATTAAATCATATTCGCCTTACCTTAATTGATGCTGGCCCGGAATGTAACTCATTTTCATGATGAATTGAATTGCCATCCTCCATTACGTACGCAGTAATCACGTCATAATCCCCATCTTCTTGGGTATGGTGATGGATTGATCTTGAAGCTAAGTTATTTGATTATATAAAACACTGCATAGAATACTTAACTATCTAGTTAGATAAATAGGAATGCAATAAGTAGGAGTAAACCATTTAGAAATAACATTATCTTTGCGCGTTTGAGTTGAATAGTTTATAGTAGAAATATTGACTTTAATTAGCCGGTGCAGTGAATTTAAACAATTAATATTAATATTAGAAAACTTCTATATGACTGTTCCATAGCACGCAACTCAAAATAAGCAATAATTTTTGATATATCAGGTGATGAAGCTTTTATAGAAATGGGATCACATCATAGATAATTTCAAGGGATAGGGTTGAAACATGTTTTGGATCTGGCAAATACTAAGGAATTGGAACAGTAGAGGAGACAGTAATAACCATTGTAGATAATACTTGGCCAATTGCGAATTCTGTAAAGTCATATTGGATTCACCCAACAAGTTAAGTAATTTCGGGCAGGTTTTTGAAGGCGTGCGGCCACTGAAAGCTAACTAACCCAAACTAACCAAAGTGAATATAAGTTTTCTATAAGTCAGCTCTTATACTTTTAAATGCATCCGCGGCCACTTAAGTCAAACTAAATTGCGCAAACCATAATAATACCTTCAGGTAAAATACTACTTTTTAAGGGTAAATTTTTATAGACAGGGGTCTCCATTTAAATCGCCCGTTGGTGTTAGTTATCCTATTGCTAAAATTGAAATACAGTATTGTAGAATACCTGCCAAAATTTTGTTACTTACAGTAATGGAAAGTTACCTTACCGACTGCAGACAGGTCACAGCCTACAATGGGGGTGATTTCTAGTGTGAGGTCAACACAACATAAGGTACAACAGGGCTCCGTCCTGGGTCCTATTCTCTTTTTGATTTATGTTAACGATCTGTCGATGGCTCTGAATGAAGGTGGGCTTATTCAGTTTGCTGACGACACGTCAGCTATGAATGCTAGCACTGACATGGGGACCCTATATCAGAAGATAAAGGAGAGTCGTACTAACCTGAAGAGCTGGTTGACGGCGAATCGCCCTAGCCTGAACGCGGACAAGACTGAAACTGCGATTTACTCTTTTAGGTCACACAGCCATGAGAATCGGCCTGCAATTAGGTTTCTGGGTATTCAGATTGACCCTAGACTAAGATTTGGCAAGCATGTTGACTATATTCGCGGAAAGAGCTCAAAATTCATATATTGAAACAACTAGTTAAGACTGTAGAGCACACTGTTCGTATGATGTCTTCCCACGCCTTCATACAGTCACTCTGTTGTTATACTAACTTGATGTGGGGTCATTCTGCACGTGCTAGAAGGGTATTTGCCCTACAGCGTAGAGCCGTGCGTATTCTTGCTGACTTAGAGTACCATGTGGAGGTAAGAAAAGCATAGAGAACATGGGATACTCACTGTTCCTTCAAGGTATATCCTTGAATGTTTGATATATGCAAGATGTGAAAACTGAACTATGCATCAGAGAACTGGTAGAAATATACTTTGACAGAGTTTAAGGGTTAACCAGAACCAAAACATGTACATACACAATAATATCTTGTATATATATAAGCGAAGTAAATAATTTAAATGTTCCACTTTGGTGTGATTGCAATGCCTAATAAGGTATTGATGTAATTAAGGTATTACACTACCTATATTAATTAATTAAGGGGGAAGGGGCTAAAATACACAAAAATATAAAACTAAAACGGGTGAGAAAGCGTGCACAGCAATAAATCAAAAGAAGCATCAAGGTATTCTTTTATTTTGTACGAATATACTTGATTTTGTAAGGTTATTTGAGAGATAAATAAAATTTTCGGTATTTTTTTAACACATAATCATATGGGTTGTAAGTAAAGTATAGGAATTACTTCATCTAGTAGTAGTAAAAGTTCTTTGGTTTGCATAAATCTCAAAAATATGTTCGTACAAAATAGACAACGTCAACAACAGGGATTATTATTTACCTGTTCGATTACCCAGAGAATTTCGGTGGTACCGATGATCGATTTTGTGGTTGTGATAATGGGAGTGATGGTTGTTGTTAAGGTTATAATGGTTGTGTTTGGAATAGGAGTGGTGCCGGTGGCGCATGTAGTTGTGATGCGACACGGCGTTGGGATGGGAGCCGGGAAGGAATTGAGGATAGACGTGGTGGGACCACTGAGGAAACAGAGGTCGAGCACTCCCTTCTGCATGTTAGTAAGAGGAAAAAGATGGAATTAAAATACGTTTCAAAAATATGGGTTACATTCATGTATGATTATTATGTTGAGTCTTTAAACATAGGTACGCATGTTTATTCTACTGAGGACATTGCATTCGGAGTGCATTTGCGGTGCAACGTTCACACTAGAATAAACATGAACATGCTTAACAACTCAGTCTGTACGCACCTTTAGATGCGATGCATTCTGTATTGGAAAAGACCAAATAATTTTGATTTTGTGTATGTTAGTAACTAACAGCGATAACTTTTTTTAAATTTAATGACATAGCATTAAAATCATTGTATACCGGGTGGTGCACCGTCAGACTGTTCATAGGAAATCCCCGTTGCTACCCTCAAATATTAGTTCCTCTATTAATCTTATGGTATCAGAGCCGCACTTCATTTTTAAGAATTTTACGAAAAGGTTTTTAAGGATGGAAGTCTTTGTGCCCAATGATATTCTTCGTTCAAAGAGTAGATTGTCGAAGGAGGGCAATAAAAGAGAGCCAACGTTTCGCTTTATTGCTTTAAAGCTTCCTCGGGGCTAAAATAATGACATATAAAATCATAAACTACTCCTAGCGGTAGAATGGTTAGAAAATTGTAACAACCACATAGTGAAAGAAAACAAACCGAAATAGGAACAAATCAATACTTCACTACAATTAACATGAAACGTAAAATTAATTTTTTTTTATATACTACAGATCACAAGAAGATTGATGAAATTGTAATAACCACATTGTTTTTCTCTACTTTTATATATTATATAGACATTGATACAATTTATTGTTAAATTGCATTGCATTCTCCATACGTGCTCAGAAGGGCTACATATTAGAAAGCAAGAAGAACAAAGCAACACACCAAATATCAACCTTAAAGCACTAAACTTCTTACGATAAACGGAGTTAAGGTCTCACACTCCGTTACACATTTAAAAATTATAAGGATTAACAAAATTTTAAGCGATTTTACAGAAATGGAAGGAGAATATAATATGCCGGCATAATTAGTTTACAGTTAATACACGGCATCTTCCATGTGTTCGCAAGCTAGGTTAGACCTGTGACTTCTCTTCTTTCCTCGTCTACTTTGTCGGTATTGTTCATATGTATTTTTTATTTTTGTTCGGCAGTAGCTTTATTCCTTGGCGACTCGTGCGTGGTTATCTAGGATTTTAATGCTGCTTGTTTTTGTCGCCTTTTTTTACCGTTCTTAAAACGGTGCTGTGTTGATAGTGCTTCTCCACTATTTCTAGTGCCTCCCTACTGTTAAATGGGCTCGCCAATAGGAAGCCAATCTTTAGGTAGTTTGTATGTCGAGTCAGGTCTTGCTCTTGTATGTGACTGTGTTATGAGTTCGTTGGTCGAAATGTCCGTACGTTTGTAGTAGTCGGTTATGATTTTTAAAAAGAACTCCTTTATGGTCTGTATTTTAAAGTCATTGTGTAGAACTCGGTTCATAGCATATCTCGGTACATTTGCTATGAGCTTTAGTGCTTTGTTCTGAACTACCTGGAACTTGTTCAGCTCCGCCTTGCTTATGTTACACCACGACGGCGCACCATAAGTTAAAACCGGCCTGACCAAGACCTTGTAGAGGTTGACCTTTGTCCTGTTTTTACAGTTGTTAATATGTTAAAATCTATTTAACCGGGACACTGATACTATGTTTTATTCGACCAATATAATATATAAAAGTAGAGAAAAACAATGAGGTTATTACAATTTTATCAATCTTCTTGTGATCTTTAGTACACTTTTTTTTTTAATTTTATATTTCATGTTAAGTTTAGTGAAGTGTTGATTTGTTACTATTTCGGTTTTGTTTCCTGTCTCTATGTGGTTGTCACAATTTTTGAACCATTCTGCCGGTTGGAGTAGTTCGTGATTTTCGATGACATTATTTTAGCCCTGAAGAAGCTTTAAACCAACAAGGCGAAACGCTGGCAAGCATTTGTTAGCCCCCTTTTATTGTCATCTCCCGACTATCTACCCTTTCAGCGAAGCGTTTTTTCTAAATAACTTTAAATGGGCTTATTAGAAAATAGTAAAATTTGGTGAACCCATCCATCATACACAGATCTTTAAAACAGTCTAATTTATTTATTAAAATCAATAGGGGAGTCAATATTTAAGAATAGCCAAATTTACATGGGATTCCAGTGTGGCGGTGCACCATTCCGGTATAGCGCCCCAGCATTATGTTAAAAGTCTCACCGCCAAATTCTTTTTAAATGAACACTGACGTTCAAATTTTTTGCCTCATTTCTTGAAGAAATCGATTTTTTTATTTAAAACTTATAAAAATAAACGTATGCTCTACTTTTCATTATTTGATATCAATATCCCTGGTATCCTTCATCATCTAAAGGCGGTCTGGAAATCAAATAGCGTTTTAATTCAGTTTTAAACATGTTTTAATAAAAGGCTTAATTACACTGTCTTTGAAACTGAATCAAAACGCGGTTTGATTTCCAAATCATTCATAATCGATTAAATTACGGGTATTATTGTAGAGAACCAGTATGTTTGTTTAATTGCAAGACAGACAGAGACAATGATATTATGCCGCGTTAAACTGTTTCGCAAATATTTAGCTTCAAATATTTTGACCTTTCCAAAAGAGAACACATTTTGCTAAAGTTGTATTTTTGAATTTCACATCATTTTCTAGAAATACTATATACTCAAATAAAAATCAATATGGTACTTTTGAAATGGTGAATATAACGTCAAGTTATTGTGAATGTGTGACATACAGTGTGTATCAACCAAATGGAATAAATTCGATAATGAATACATAGGGGCGTGTACGAAAAAACGCTCGGACAAGTCGATTGGTATAGTTGGGGTCAAGCAAATATTTGACGCGTGACACTTCCATATTGTCATGGGTGTCAAATACGGCAGGCCACTCATAATATAAAAGTTACTAATGGCTAATTTATATTATAATAATTACCACCCACTCGAAGTATTTGTATCTTTATCCTTTTATATGACTAAAAAGAGATATACATAAACCGAGTTACCTTCTCGTCGATTTGGTCAAATCATATGGGCTGCAGATCCGCATTTTATTTATTAATATAATCGTTATACACTACTTATCGTTATACACTACTAAGATTGCTTTTGTTAAGACCTGTGATATTAATGGTCAATCCTGAATCCCACCATTACAATGCACAGAATTTATCAAAACAAATTTATTTATATTATAATTCATATTCTTAGACCAATTTCCCAGCAATCATTTTCTGCAAAGGTTTATAAATAACAATATTCGTCAGTCCGGCCCTGACTAAGTATCAGCTGTTATAAAGTTGGTGAAATCGAAATACCCTAGTATTGGACAAATATGACAAGATGGAAGTGTCACGCGTCAAATATTTGCTTGACTCCAACTATATTTCTAGTTGCGCATTTTTTTCAATAAAAACTTGTTATACAGGGTGTGTCATGTAACAGTGGCCAATACTAACTTTCTTATTTGAAATGCAACACCCTGTATATTATTCAATTTTTGGATTCTTCAGAAAATTTTAGACATATATCATGTACAATATCCTATACCTATTTTCAACTGTTTCGGAAATATTAAGTCTTTTCAGATTTATTGCAAAAATTAACAACACACTAAAAAACTAATAAGTAATGGTTTATTTAACAAAAATGCACAAAATAACAATTCTACAGATGATTGATTATGGAGATAAAACACGGACACAAATGGAAGTTGCTCGCTTATTTCATGAAAAATTTACAAATTTGCCGCATATAACTCAAGGGACAATTAGTAAAATAGAAAAGGAGTTTCGCCAGCTTGGACATGTAAAGCAGATAAAAGTAGCTGCCAATAAGTGATGATACCAAACTAGATATTATGCTTGAGTTTCAGGAAAACCCACATACTTCTAGTCGAAAAACCGCCCCAATGTTCGATGTTTGCCATTCATCGACTATTCGAACATTACAAGAAAATAAAATGTATCCCTATAAAATGATACCTACTCATGAGCTCATGGAAGACGATTTTGATGGGAGACCGTATTTTTGTGAACAAATGATGGCAATGTTAGATAACAATGTGATCCAATTAGAACATGTTTTGTTTTCTGATGAGTGCACCTTTACACTTCACGGTCATGCTAATCGTCAGAATTGCCGCTATTGGTCTAGGGAAAATCCTCACTGGATGAGAGAAGAACATACGCAATATCCTGAAAAGGTTGATGTTTGGGCCGGAATAGTTGGAGATCATATCATAGGTCCCTTTTTCATTAATGGCAATAATTATTTAGCACTGCTCTAAAATAATGTCTTGCCAACTTTGACAAACTTATATCCTGATCCAGCAAACCCACAACTTCCAGCGAATATGATATGGTTTCAGCAAGATGAAGCACCGCCCCTTTACCAAATCAATGTCCGGCAATACCTCAACCGAGGATTTCCAAATCGGTGGATAGGGGGCGTGGATCGATGGAATGGCCAGCACGATCTCCTGATCTGACGCCATTAGCTTCTTCTTATGGGGTTATGTCAAAATATTGTATACAAAACTAAGCCCCTCGACTTAGCTGACTTAAGAAGACGATGCGATTAGATCGGTCACGCCTGAGATGTTCAGTAACGTTAGAAGAAATTTCTACTTAAGATTAGGATGTTGCCAAGACGTTCGCGGCGAGCAATTTCAACATCTCCTACATTAATGTTTTTTTTTGATTTTTACATTATCAAGAAATAAACAGTATTACTTATTAGTTTTTTAGTGTGTTGTTAATTTTTGCAATAAATCTGAAAACACTTAATATTTCCGAAACAGTTGAAGATAGGAATAGGATATTATACAAGAAATATGTCTAAAATTTTCTAAAGAATCCAAAAATTGAATAATATACAGAGTGTTGCATTTAAAATAAGAAAGTTAGTATTGGCCACTGTTACATGACACACCCTGTATAAAAAGTTTTTATTGAAAAAAATTGCGCAACTAGAAATACCAATCGACGTGTCCGAGCGTCTTTTCGGAAACGCCCCCAGGTATTTATTATCGAATTTATTCCATTTGGCTGATACACACTGTAGAGTGCCACCTATGAGAGCAATATTGTGCTTAGGAATCGAGTTCGCCTACAGAAACTCCCCAAAACTGTAAATCAATACGCAGAGGAGAGTCAATGATACAGGCGGCGCCATCTAGTGATTTTGAATGGGCGATTTTAAACCCAGGAAAAAACGATTTTAAAACAGATATGTTTTAGAAAGAGCAGTAAATATACTTAAGGTTAAAGTAAATTAGCATTTATAATATGTTTTACACTAAATGTAAAATGCTAAAGTTTTAGGAAAACGTATTTTGTGTTTTATATATTTTAAAATAAGATTCTACGGTAAAAAAAAGCGTGATATGTGAACGTGAGTAGTGATGAAGTATTCTACTTAATCAACGTTAGTCTTGCACATTTTTCCAAAATGTTGAAAATAAAATAACATTTAATGAAGCAACCTTTTCTAAGTAGGGTAAAAGCTTTTAATTTTTGTTAATGCTTCCTTGCAAAGATGTGAAATCTAAATATATCTGTTAACATCTAATTAAATGTAAATTTTAAATAACTTAGGTACTTTATTACCCAAATTATCAATTTTAAAAAATGTGATCAAATATACTAGAATCTCATCTTACATTGCAGGGTGTCTAAAAAATCATGCCACACATGGAAAATTTTTGTACTGGTACCCATAAAATAGGTTAAGTATTTTAGATCCTGCTACAAGTACATAAAAAATGATACCAAGAAACAATTATTACAAAACGGTTCCATTTGTCACCCATATTCTTAAGACACACGAGGTTTGTTCCAACACACCGTCCCCAATCGATCATTTCCAGACTGTCAATTAATTTTTAAATTTGGCAATCGATTGTTGCAGTGGTTAATTAGTTAAGCGAGCATTCGAGGACGGTCCTAGGTCGGGTTGGAACAAGCCAACTGTATTCAAGCTTGCTTCCCTTTAAACACAGAGCTAATTTTATTATCATCATCACTAACCCTGAGGACTTCCAGAATTATGAGACGTCCCATTGCTCCTCACCGGAACCGGACTCGGTGCTCTGATCGACACAGGTGGTTCCAGGATGTCTCTGTACTTCGACACCATCAGTACAGATATAAAATACACTATGGCCAAGGACAGGAACTGTGCCTGTTTCGTCTCCTCCTGGAATAATAATTGTTAAGGGTAAATTTAGTGAAAATTTCCGACATGCCTATATAAATATTCTCACCACATCTCTGTATATGACCGCTCGTAGACGGTTCACGTCCATATCTTGTAGCAGCTTTTCTGGGTCTTTGACGGGACTTGATTGGTTTGCTAGGTTGTCTGCCATATTCTAGAACGTAAATTTGGTTTTAGGGCACGAATGGGTAAGTGTTGCAAAATGTAAGGTGGTTTCGGGATTTAACACATTACCCTTGATTGAAACATCTGCTTGTATTTGACAAAGCTGAAATTTATGATAGACGCCGTCGAGATGTCATAAAATTCGAGTTTAAATTTAATTTTAGTGTTAATATTACATATAGTTAGAGCCGCGGTGACAAAAATGCCTTGGAACTCCCAAACGGATGATAAGCACATTTAAAAAACACCTTATCCATAGCGTAACTCTTTTGTTTCTGGTTCAAATAAATTTTTGGTTTCATTTTTGAATTCTGCAGGAAAAAGTACATCGATTGGCTATTTTGGATTTTTCTTAAAATACAAGGAAGCTCAAAAATGAGCCCCTGTTCAGTCCTCGTTGGAAGACCCTGTACATGCAAGTAAACCTGCTGTTACTTAGATACTTTTTTTTACATTAGATGTGATTGTCATTACTTATTTAAGGTATAGAATAATATAGTGCAATTCCACTTGTATATTATAAGGATTGAATGAATAAATAAATAAAGTATGTCCGAAAATAAATAAATAGGTTTCTTTTTGCAGAAAAACTCTTGATTTCGTACGAGTTTTAAAATATCTATTTATGATGTGGAGCTTTATTTTTTGCCCATAGAGTCCGTCAGATACGGTGCAATTTGTACATATTTGTGTCTGGAAAAATGTAGGAAATCTCTCGGATTTATATTAAAAATTTAATGTGATGGACACTAGTAAGGACCTCTTAAAATAATGTCCTTGAAACATATTTAGCTTTTTTAGTTTACCAGCGGCGAACTAAGCTTTACAATTTAATGGTTACATTCTTAACACCCTGTATGATAGATTAAAAAAAAAATAATCTTGGTAGCTTGCACCTTAGTCTAAAAAAAGTACTCTTGATAATTGTCGATAAAATAAACCGTTTTCGAGAAGAAGAATAATAAACGAATAGTTGTACAAGACCGATGTTCGCAAGAAATGAGCGTTTCATTTATTCATCGGCACCCAAAAAAACGTATTATTGTTGCAAACGTTACTATGGTACGAACCAAATGAAATATCCTGCATTTTAGTCATCTTTTACAAACGAATCTACATACAAGATGTAGAACACAACCTTTTCAAATGTGTTAGGCGGGAAGAATAATGACGATGAAACAGGGAGACCACGACTAGATGTTTTGTGGAATCGGAAGAACCTGGAATCATGTTTATTAAGTAGTGAGACATGTAAGAATGAGGAGCAGCATTTTAGTGAGTTGGAGCCTGATACTACCCAGCACAACCACCTCGTCGAAGTCTTATTCAAAATTTTTCTCCCCTCTTACAAAAAAATTAATTTTTATAAGAACTGGTTAGACGGTTCAAAAGAGTTATGTTGTTATGGACCATTTCGTCATTAAATACTTGGGAGGAAAGACGTTATCAACTTTAAGTTCATTCTGATAATTAGTTTCGAAGTAAGTTTGCGTCTAAAACATTCGTAAACCCATTGAAGGAGAGTGGGTAGTTGAAACTCTGTGGAAACTCATTAGGAGCTTTAATGCTGTAATAAAATTAGTACTAAAATGGTCCAGTTTCATTATTTACATATAAACCAGTGGGGACCCAGTAAAAGGCTTAAGCTTGCAACTCATCGTCAGGCAAACTTTCATAATAGGATGTTTTATTCATAGATTTTGGCGCAAGTTTATGATGCTTTAACGGGCTTAGGTTATTCTAAGAAGTGTATTATGTTGACCGAAATTAAACTTTTCTAAGGGTACAAAACCCACAAGCTATGTTTACACAAAAGAACAACAGGATTTCAGTTACACTTAGGTAAACTTTAACATTTCGCACTTATCGCATATTCGCATGTTGCGAAGAAAAATAAAATTTAAATACCCTGACTTACAAGAGTGACGGGCATTAAATATGGGGTTTTCAGGTTAGTTCAGGTTTAATGGTAAAGTCTGTTCAGAGATATAAGAAAGTGACTAACTGATCTCTACTATTAGGAAAGACACGGGCCAGCTGTAAAATTGAAATATGGCCGAACAGGTCCGTATTTTGTTTAGAATTTAATCATGGTTTGTAATAAAAATAAGTAAGACATTAAATAATATTTTATTTATGTTTAAATGTGAAATTACAAGTTATTTTATTATTAAAAATTATATTTATGATTACAAAAATATACAAATTATTCGGTACTTATAATAATTACTCACTTAATATATCAATATCACTATCGCTATCATCATCTGTTCTAATTATTATTTGTGCCATATTGTTTATATGGGTATAGGATTTTTCCACTTTTTTAACATGTGTAACAGAATTTGCCCAACTGTGTGAAGGAATGTTAAAAACTTCAGTTTCTATAAGCTCAAGTACATCGGAGTTAATAGTAGGGCAAATATTGTTACGAAGAATGGCAGATTTCAGTTGGTGCCAAACATGTTCGATGGGATTAAATATACAATGGTATGGTGGAAGCCTTAAAACTGTATGCCCTAGATTTTTTGCGTAATTATGACAGAAGTATTCCTTTTGTATTTTTAAACTTTATAAAACCTCAATTAATTGCCTTTTGGTGTAATTTTACTGAAAATAAATGTCATTATCATACATGTAGTTTTGGATTGTTGCTTTTGTGTCATTTGAGGAGGGAGTCTTGGTCAACTGCCTACTATGGTAGCTTGCATTGTCCATTACAATTACACTATTCGAAGGTATATTTGGAATTAGCTTGTTTTTAAACAAATCTTCAAATAAATCAGCAGTGGTGTCCTCATGGTAATCCAGAGAAGAATCTTTAATGTTTTTTGCAGACAGAGAAAGCCTATTTGGAATCCTCCGTCTTTAGATCCAGCATGCAAAATCGTAATTCGTTTACCTCTTTTTGATGGCGCGCTTGTTTTACACTTGCCGCTTGAGTCAACCCAACCCTTTTCCGGGGTATCATATGTGTCGAACCAGGTTTCATCCAAGTAAATAATCGGCCTTTGCTAATCTTTGTAAATCCTAATTTTTTATAGATATTCGGATCGCCATTCCCCAATTCTACTGGATTCCATTAAAACTTGTCTTTTGTTAACTTTTTTAAATCTAAAACTTAAGTGTTGGATACACTTCCATAACGTTGTTCTGCCAAATTTAACGCCGGTTTCATATTTTTCAAGCCTCTTAATTAAATTATCAAATGTAGGCACGCTTTGTTCCTCGTATAACTTGTAAATTTTACGCCGTATTATATCTTGATCACTTCCATCTACCTTCAAGAAAGACCAGTATCGGTTCTTTTTTTCCTTGCTAAAATGGGTTTATTCACAATTTTCCATACATTTGATGTTGGAATTTTTGTTAATGTGGCCCTTTCTTCTAACGCTGCTTGCTTGCTGACCGCACGTTCAATGAGAGTTGATTAAACATTGTTTACAACTTCCTTAGTTTCCACAGAAAAGTGTTTTCTGCTTTTCGACGGGGTTATCTCCTAAGATACATTGGGCTCGCACATATTTTCCATGACTCACACACGATTAAACAAACGCTGTATTACACACGACGTAAGAATAATTACTAAGCTTAAAACTAACTAGACTGGCTATATATACAGTATTTAAAACATAATTTGTTTTATGGGATTAACCCTCTCATTTTGAATCAGGTAAAAATTGGTTTAAAATCACCAAACTATTACTTTAGTAATGAAATTACGTCTTCCGGATTTGCAGTTTAACTTTAAGACATTTTTAAGTACGGACCATAATGTATCTGAATTTATTCATTCATTCATTGTTTGTTTATGACCACCCTTGGATAATCCCATTCAAAGGCAAAGTGTAACGTTCTTATATCTTTGGACAGGCTTTACATGTTATACCGGGTGCAAGGGCTTCAAGAATTATGAAAGGGCCTAGTTTAACAGATTTTATCACCACTTACTAGCTTAAAAATATGTTGCTGTTACCTGGCATGGATTTAAAAAAATCATAGCCTTGGATCTGCTCTTAGTTATTTTATCGAAAATAAATATTTCTTCTATTGATTGATGACAAATGGCTTTGGGATTACTTATTGATTTTACCGAGGCATTCGATTTTTATAGTATTGATAAATATTTGAACTGTGTAGTTGGACTTGGATTTGTAATATCTGTTAGACCTTGAATTTTTGAACTTTGGCGTGAGATGTAGTAT
This sequence comes from Polydrusus tereticollis, assembly GCA_963920685.1. Classification (NCBI taxonomy): domain Eukaryota; kingdom Metazoa; phylum Arthropoda; class Insecta; order Coleoptera; family Curculionidae; genus Polydrusus; species Polydrusus tereticollis. The sequence continues at coordinate 4,941,692 of OY987331.1, forward strand.
AAGAATAAAAATAAATGGAAATATATTTATTGTTTACTTGTAGTGAGATTCATATTTGTACACCTATAGTATATCATGTTATGATTACTAATATATAAATGTAGGCTAATTAAGTGATTATTTATATTTGTATAATAGGCAATTTTATAATGGGTTCATACAGTTTTAATACAAAAAATAGACATATTTTAACTTGAAAAGAAGGAGGATTTTATTTACACAAAGCGGATAGTAAAACCGCTCAATCCCTTCATCACAGAGACTTTGATTAATGTTTTAAATGTAACTTAGATTTTCAACATAGCCATAAACATAAACTACCACTTTTAGAATTTAAAAACAGGGTTTTCCTCATTGGCGGAACATTTACTCAGTTAAATACTTTTAAATTGTGTTTATGTCTATATTTTAGCTCGCATGCATCACCCGGTATATTACTTTGTCATTGCCATTTAAAAGTAAAACCTCTGTTTGCGACCTCCTCTATAAAGTGACACCTGCATTGAACGACCGGTTATGAATTCCCCATATTTAAAAATGGAAATCCCATTACTTTATACTCTTCTTTACCGACCTATCTGTTAGACGACCGCGGGCACTCATCATCGAAATTTCTAGTAAACATTAATGCTAGAAACACCCTCCATTATGGGCAGTAAAACCCGACCCGACAATTCTTAAGAAATATAGATCCTTACACTAATTATTACTTTATTGCAGGCGGATTCATTAAATTTGCTTTAAAGGCTAAAAAATCGGATGTTAACATTAGTTTTGTTTTGAACAGTTTTTGTGTATTTTGAGACAAACGTGAATATTTGAAGATGGCGGGAAAAAGGATATGTCTTTCCTTAAGCGAAAAAATTGAAAAAATCGAAGAAAGTGAAAAAGCTGGTTTAAGTACCAGAAAATTGGCTGAAAAATTTAAAGTGGGTAAGGCCCAAGTAACCATGTTGCTTAAAAATAAAGCAGAACAAAAAAGAAAAACCAAAACCGAAGGCAGTGGATCAAGTTGTTTTTAACTGGTTTTGTAAGGCGCGAAACGAGTACTTACCAATGTCCGGGCTCACAATTCAAGCAAAGGCCCTTGAATCTGCTCAATGTTTAGGACTAGATAACTTTAAGGCATCAAATGGATGGTTAGGAAAATTCCGCCATCAGCACGATATTACCTTCAGGAAAATATGTGGCAAATCAGCCGATATCAATATCGAAGACGTAACTGCTTGGAAAGAAAGACTAGCCCCAAGGGACATATTGAATGCAGATGAGACAGGTCCCTACAATCGTGCATTGCCAACAAAAACATATGCATTGGAGGATGACAAGTGTACTGGAAAAAAAAAACAGCAAAACAACGATTTACAATTCTGTGCAAATATGGAAGGTGAGAAGGAAGAACCACTTATAATAGGCAAAAGCAAAAATCCAGATGTTTTACCTCTCCAATGGGTCCCGAACTAAAAAGCATGGATGACAACACGGCTTCACAGATATGATACCAAGATGAAGAAGCAGAATAGACGAGAAAAGTGCAGAATTTACTATAATCGAGCGCATTGAAGAGATCCAAAAACCGGATAAAACTATTCGCAACTCTGAGACGGAGGAAGAGGTAACTGAACTTGCTCCAGCGTCGAAAATATCAAGCCTATCCGAAGCCTCCACAAGTTTGAAACTTTTTTAATAATATTAGCAATTTCGACAAGCCTACAAATATTTCTCAATTGATATTGTTGGAAAACTAGTTCCAACAATATGTCTAACATTTACTATTTTATATATATATACAGGGTGTTATGGAAATGACTTATTATTTTTTAACCCGTAAATATATAGGTCGAGACGAATTGGGGAAAAATTGCTATAAATGGCGCTCGAAGCTAGAAATTCGAGAAAAATGCCTTCAAAAATTTAGGTCCAAAACACCTACGCGCCAATGACCCAAACAGCTGATTTGGGTAATTGTTTACTTTAGTGCAAATGTTGAATTTTTCGCTAAAATTTCGTATATAGGCTAATTAAGGGTAGCTGATCACAATTTTCCTTTTGCGTTTAGGCGGCAAATGCACTGGTTTTGAGAAAAAAAATGTTAAAGTTTTTCTAACTCACCGGTATGTTATTTTGCATGTAATCCTAAAATGTTGCTATTTCCAATAAAATATTACTTGTCGGAGTCATAGTATACACTTCCGAGTTGAAATAAACGAAATATGCCACAAGGAAACTCTGAAAAACGGGATAACTTGTAAGCGAACAGAAAACTCTACGTTATCTGGAAAAAGACGGGAGACAGCTCACTGACAGCTGGCCAAAAAAGCAGAAGCAAACTGCACCCATGTTGTCAGATTGTTAGTGTATTATAAATTGCCTATACTTTTCAATTCATTTTTATTAATTGAATGAATCCTATTGGCTCGAGCTAGCATATCATTCTCCTGGATGGAAGCCATTAATAATTACAAGAAAAAGAAGAACAATCTGGCAACGTGAGTGCAATGAATCTGAAAAGAGACGCTTCTACTTTGTCGGCGTATTAACAACGAATTTAATTAAATTTGTGCCTTTTCCATTGTTTTTTTGCTAAAATGTTGTTCTTATTTTATGAACAGATAGTTTGGTGAAAGTTTTATCACATATTTTGAAGGGAAAACCATAAAATCTAGGAAATTGAAAGACATCCTTACAAAAGAATACCCTAACCTGTAAGTGAAAAACTTTAACATTTTTTTTTCTCAAAACCAGTGCATTTGCCGTAAAAACGCAAAAGGAAAATTGTGATCAGCTACCCTCAATTAGTCTATATACGAAATTTTAGCACAAAATTCAACATTAATTGCACTAAACTAAACAATTACCATTCCAGCAGTTTGTCTTGTCAAAAACACATGTGTTCAGGGGCATTGAACTATCATGGAAGGCGCACATAGTCCGGTTTTAAGGTATTTTACAAAATTCAAAATACTTCCGATTTTAGAAAAAAAAACTATCAAGTGTAACTCTAGACCACCTCAGGAGTGGCCCCTTAAAATATAATAAGTCATTTCCATAACACCCAGTATATTATATATTATATTTTTATTTTTTTTTAATTATTCACCCCGCAAAGAGGAAAACGTCAACATGCCATAAATCGTAAAATTGTTTGACAACTAAAAATACCTGCTTTTTGTTGGGTGTGTCATGTGTAGGAAAGACACGCGGCGGCTAATAAAAAAAAAAAAGAACAAGGTGACATATTTATTAGCAACAGAATCGAGCGGAGAAGAAGATAGAAAAATTTGGTAAATTTCAAAATATTCTCTCCAAATATATAGAAAAAGAAGTCAAAGAATTTATAGTGAAACATTAAAGTTCCCGACTATAATAAGATGAGCCCCCTTTTTGAAATAATGTCCTTTCCATTGCAGTAAATTTAAAATAGATGATCAAAACAAGTAGGAAATATTAAAAGTTGATGATAAGGAAAGGATTTACTTAACATCCTTTTTTTTGATAAAATGTATTACGCCCTTTTGACAAGGTATGTGGTAATTATAAATCATTTCTAGGCTAATTTGAATGCATAATTGGTTAAAACATATTCATTTTAACAGTAATATAGATGCTTCCATTAATTTGGTTAAAAATTTGGATCTAAGTGGTATTTAAATTTAATTTCTATTAGGTAAATAAATTAATTTCACTTTCTATTTTTTTTTGCAAAGGGTGATCATTTTAATTTTGGACATAACTGAAAGCGGCAGACTTAAGAGCCTTCTCATGTTTATAACTACCCACAAGGCTGAGAATGTTGTTTTAGGTTTCTTTGTCTAACTTTAAAATGAATTGGTTCACTTGTTGACGTAGGTATCTGTACTGTAAAAACAAAAACAAATTGTTATTCTGTTCATCATAAATTTAAACCTATATTTAGACCGCATCACCATCATTTTTGCTTCTAATTTATCTAATTTGCATGATTTAGATTTAGAATATTATTGTAAATTGTATTGATAATTTTATTATTAAATTTAGTGACAAATAAAGTTGTTAGTTTATTAAAAGGCAAAATCATCTATTTTTTTAACTAAGTGAGATTGGTGCTTGTGAGATATACAGGAATGCAAGAATGTATATATACATCTAAATTTTCTTGACCTACTAATAAGTACGTGGGTCACTCTCTTTTGATTTTGGGGAAACCTTTCAGTTTCCCTACAGCTATTAAAACGTAAATCTAAATTTTATAAAAATAAAATAAAAAATATGAAGCAATCATTAATTTCTAATTATTTTAAAAACAAGAATTTCAAAGCAAACATACAGTACATTGTATAATATATAATATGTTAGTATGCACGTGCAGTATATACATATTGGTAAATTGGCTTCATCTCATTTAATTTTACTTCTGATAAATTTAAACTATTATTATTTTAACAACACTAATATAAATTGCGTCAACGATCAAATTATTCATAGCAGTACAAATTTCTTCAATGCTCTAAATTTAAGATAGCATCACGATTGTTTTTGTCTCTGGGAGCTGGCGTTGTCCTGTCACCTTCTCGCGGTGGGCAGTGGGGGTCGCTTTTGGACCTTTAAATCAGCGACTCATGCATCAGTGCATCGGCTAGTCACTAGTCTCACGGTTTCAGTTTTGAGGCTGCTGCTATGAGGTCGATTTGCGGATCCTGGTGTTTTGCTGTTGGTATTCTTGGCGGGACAGCGCCACCCCTCCCATTATTACTACAGCACTCGTGTTTGCTTCATCAATATATCATTACTCTTTCCAGCCTATTATACACTACTCAACCTTGACAATTAATTGTTAATTGTAGCATACCTACGTCAGTCTGCCCAATGTTCATTCTAGTTTTGTTAGATTCAATCTTGGTTATGTTATTGTTTTCCTTATAATGTTAATCATAATTTTTAGTTTAAATTCTTAAATGTCCACCTAGTGTAAAGTGCAGTGAACCTTAACTCTAAATATATGCTTCGGTGCAGTAGTATCTGCCCTCCCATGAACTTTTATAACTTCCTTTTTTAAAAATAATTTTGTAAAATTGTTGTAAACTACTAATTTATGAAAACTATTAATTCATACATTCAATCACAGATGTCTCATTCTTTTTCATATTCAGGTACTTTGTGTGTTAAACATTTATAATAACTTTCAAACATCAGGTACACTATATCTTGTAGACTTAGTAAACCTACTATCGAGTTGCTCTAGATTACACCAACATTTCAATTTTTAGGATTTCTACAGTCTGATATTTGTTATGCCATATGTCAAATCTGTCATTCATTTTATACTTTAACCACACCTTCCTTAAAAATTCTTTTTAATTTAAACGTGGTAGTGGTTTGCACGAAATTTCGTTTCTCTTTTAAATTTTGTAAAGAACTTAAAAAATTATTTCTTAACATCACAATGCGGTTCTATTTAAACCCATAGGGGCTTAGCCCCCATTCTACTGTATTTATTTTTTCATAATAGTATTCTAAGAACATGAAATTTCATATTTTTATAAAATAACTAAAAATTTTTTCTTTCTTTTCTTTTTGGTTTCTCCACATAAACCATGTTATAATTTAAATATATTAATTATTAAAATTTATTTTCACACCATGCTCATTAAATACAACTAAATTTTCTTGACTTTTATCAACATAAAAAATTTTTTTTAAAATAACTAAAATGTGCTTACTTACATATCCACAACTCTGAGTTACCTCAAGTTAGTCTTCAACTACACAAATTTCACTTGCTATAATATAAAACGTTGTACTCATTAATTTGAGACAACTATTGGATCCAATTTCACACTCGATATAGGTAAGTCTCTTATGATGCCTGTTATTGTCTTTATATTCTCACACATTCCTTTTAGTTCCCCTGAAGATGACTATATATATGGTCGAAACATGTAGGGACAATCGTTAAAAAATTTTTTTTCAAAAATATATATTATTTGTGGAGGAAGACAGAAGTGTTGTTTTAATTTATTAACATTTGATTCCCCCAGGGTGGTCGCTATTGAGAGACTACTATATTTCCAATTCATTAAATATTGCTGATTGTGGTGTAGAATACAGTAACTGATTCAATAAAAAGCAAAGCAAATCAACGCCTAATGCAAGAATCGAAATCTGGCTTTAGTAAGCATTAGTGCATGCAAACTGGAGCTGTGTGTAAATTTGTTTGGCGACCGCTGTAACGCGAATGGACTATAATGATACACATACCTTGGGTGAGGCTTGCACTCCTCTAATAAATGACTGCAAATGGGCCGCCTTATGATTTGAATTAAGTGACGTGGGTGCAATAGCGTGGTGTGGCCGGCTTCTCTCTTTACATTCCAGGCAGTTTCGAACGGCGCATGTGCACACCTAATATGCCACACAACAGTCACAGACAAGAAAGAGGAGAATGGAATTTAAAATGTGGTGAAACACATAACAATATCTATGGAATATTATTGTCATAAAGGGAATAATCAAAAAGAATATTTTCTCAAAATAATTCAAAACCTAAATCAATATTTCATAAATCCACATTTCAGTAAAGAAATTAATTTCCCATTATTTATTACTAAATTTATAAACACGCCAATCAAGCCGATTCAGCAAGTCAGCACTCTTTTTACTATCTTTTAATCTATTTTAGGTAAACGATGTACACGGTCAATGCATAGGTCGAACACCTTCGTTTCTGCTAACTTGCTGAATCGGCTTGATTGGCGTGTTTATAAATTTAGTAATAAATAATGGGAAATTAATTTATTTACTGAAATGTGGATTTATGAAAAATTGATTTAGGTTTTGAATTATTTTGAGAAAATATTCTTTTTGATTATTCCCTTTGTGACATTATACAGGGTCGGTCAATGAAAAACAAATTAGACAGCGTGAAAAAGAGAATTTAAGGACCTTTAAATTGAGGTATCACTTGACCCCTGATCCGATTTAAACTTCCTAGAGTGTAGCCCACCCCCGCCAGGGGGTGGTAGTTATAGGTTTGAAAGTATTAGCAAAGGGCTTACTCCTTCAGATGAAAATTGACGTGTCGGAGCGATTTTTTTTTCAATGTGACTATAAAAAATCGGGCTTGTTTCGTTTTCATTGGCCAATCCTGTATTAACAGAAAGATCTATAATACGTTTTAAAAGAAAAAAAGATGTCGGCATACATTACTGCGTGGTGCACCGCCAGACTGTTCATAGGAAATCCCATGTAAATTTTGCTGCCCTCAAATTTTGGCTCCTCTATTAATTTGACATCAAAATTTTATTAGACTTTTTTCGAAGGTCCTTGTATAATGGACTGGTATACCAAATTTTATTATTTTCTAATCAGCCAATCAAAAGTTATTTGAAAAAAACGTTTTGTAAAATTTTTAAAAATAAAACACGGCTGTGCTATACATCGCAAGTAAATCACCAGTAATAATTATGATAACGTCAAATATTGCATACCTAAATTAATTCCTAGATTCCAACGATGTAAACAACAGGTTTGTTCAAACAGGACCAAAAACCGAACCTATCACCGTCCCCGAATGATAATTTCCAGCGTGTTAATTAAATTTTAAACTGTGCAAACCGTACGGTGACGGTCCTAGTGTATCGTGTTCACGTACTATTTGCATGCATTTATTTACATCGTTGCAATATGGTTGATATCTATATATAGATTTTATTGAGTCCCTCGTTGGTTAAATACTCTTTTCTATCATCTGCTATGACGGCGATGTTGAAGCTGACGTACCAAAAACGCTCAAATCCCAAAAACCAATTGTAATATTATATGTTTCCAAAAGATGACAGAACAAAATGTGGCTTCAAGCATATAAAATGGCCCCCAAAATTGGACATCTTACGAAAGATACCAATTTTATATCTTCGATGACCGAAGTTGAATTAAAACTTTTGTTTTAGTGTGTATTAGCTTTTGTTTCAGTGGTGCAAAGCTAGGAAATAGATGCTAAGAAAAGTTTTACATTTAAAAAATATGGGTATCAAACTTCACTTTCACAGTCATCTGATCGAGAAATATTGAAAATTATTGAAAGTACAGAATTACAGAGAATTTGATTCCCAACCATTTTACTATCTTCATTTTTCGTCGCGAAATTATCAGGAACCGAGCTATACGTGAAAAGCATTTTCAACCCCTCCGAAAAAAGTCAAATCGAGCAATAACTCGATAAATAATAGAAATATTAAAAATTCTTTAAAGATCAACATTATAGAGAATCTTATTCCCAACCATTTTACTATCTTCATTTTTCGTCGCGAAATCATCAGGAAGCGAGCTATACGTGAAGAGCACTTTCAACCCCTCCGAAAATAGTGAAATCGAGCAATAACTCAATAAATAATAAAAATATTAACAGACCAATATTATACACGATCTTATTCCCAACCATTTTACTATCTTCATTTTTCGTCGCGAAATGAACAGGAACCGAGATACACGTGAAAAACATTTTCAACCCCTTTGAAAATAGTCAAATCGAGCAATAACTCGATAAATAATAAAAATATCGAAAATTGTTGAAAGAACAATATTATAGAGAATATTATTTACAATATTTTTGCTATCTTTATTTTTCGTCGTGACATCATCAGAAATCGAGCTACACGTGAAAAGCATTTTCATTCCAATCGAAAATAGCTAAATCGAGCAATAACTCGATAAATAATAAAAATATTGAAAATTCTTAAAAGAACAATGTTATAGAGGATTTTATTTCAACCATTTTACTATCTTAATTTTTCGTCGCGAAATCATCAGGAACCGAGCTATACGTAAAAAGCATTTTAAACCCCTCCGAAAAAGTCAAATCGAGCAATGACTCGATAAATAATAAAAATATCGAAAATTCTTAAATTAACAATGTTATAGAGAATTATTTTCCCCACCACTTAACTATCTGATTTTTTGTCGCGAAATCATCAGGAACATAGTTACACGTGAAAGCATTTTCAACCCCTCCGAAAATAGTCAAATCCAGCAATAACTCGATAAATAATAAAAATATTGAAGTCTTAAAAGTCTTCACTTTTGGAAATTAAATTTTGGGACGGCGACGGTACAGTTTTTGGTCGTGTTGGAACAAATCAGTCCTCTACATCGTTGGAATCTATAAATGCATTTTACTATAGACGTTTTATTTTTTATTAGTTTCAACATATTTTACAGTATTCAAGAAAAAATAACGATTACACTAATATAACAAACGCAACTACTTAAAACGAAATAAGTTATAATTGACTTATTAGAAAACAATAAAAATTGGTGTGCGAGTCCATCATATAAGGACCTTCAAAAAAGTCTAATACAATTTTGATGTAAAATAAATAGGGGAGCCAACATTTGAGGGTAGCAAAATTTACATCCGATTATCTAAGGCCACTCTGGCACTGCACCACTCGGTATATTGCAGTTTGACTTTCTCTAGTAGTACAAATTCTTTGATCCATAATACAGTGGTAAAACATTTATAATATACAGGGTGTAAAACACTTATATTTACAGTAAAAAAAACCAATACACATTGTATACAGATGTCAAAAGTAGTCATGAAATAGAAAACGGATATCTTGGTCTTTTCAAATAATTGACCATTTGAGAACATGGCTTTGACATGAAATTTAACCTAAACTTGTCAAGTTGGCTCCCAAGTACATCAATTTGACAATTCTAGGATGGTATAGTCTATTATTTTACATTTAGAATTACTAATATATGTATATGTGCATTATTGATGATGTCACTATGGCATCCAAACTAACCTTGATTGACAAGAGATATTTTAAAAGGATGATACAAACGAAGACATCCGTCTTTCATTTCATGACCACCTTTGACCAAGATAATTTTTGATATCCCAGTATAAAAAAGCGAGTGATCGTAATATTTTGTCAGAGCCAAAGCAAAACACTTTTATACAATTATTTAAAATATCAAAACATATTTGAGCTATTCACAATGCTTACCAGTCTAAGGCACTGCCTTAATATTCCTCCACTGGACATGTTCTTCTCCGCTTCGAGTTCGCCAAAGTTAAGCGAACTAGCAAAGATGAGGACATCCGCCATGTTAACCAGCCTTTGTAGAAAGCTCACGGCCACTTCTATGGGCATTCCTTGAGTCGGTTCGATTACATCCAATTCATTCTAAAAGACAAAAAGATAAGAATATGTGGAAATTATATACAGGTTCAGAAAATGGTGATTACATTAATGGGAAGAAACGAGATTATAATGCACCGGTATAAGTTAAATTTCTTCTCCCGCTATCAGTCAACTGTGTCCGAATCTTACTGACAAGAAAAGCATAGCTAAGAGCTTTATTGACTATTTTTCTGAAGTCGGTAAAAAACTAGCAAATAAAATCAATTGGTGCAATGAAACCTATATTTAAAAATGGAGACACAAGTAAAATTAGTAATTATGGACCTATAACATTAATATTTTAATTACCTAAAGTTTTTGAAAAAATTTTAAAAATAAGAATGGAGAGAAAAAATACAATTTATTTCTATAAAACAATCTCAGTTTCAAAAAAAATAAATGGACGCAAGATGCTACCTAACAGAACCAATATATAATGCATTAGATAGTAAAACACCTTGTATTTGTATTTTTCTGGATTTAGCAAAAGTCTCTGATACGGTTAGCCATAATTTACTATCAGAAAAAATTGAAAATATTGCATTTAGAGGAAAGCAATTAGAGTTAATTAAAAACAACTTTAAAGATAGATCAACTTAAGTTAAAATACATAAAGAAGAAATATATCCAAAAGTATTTAAATATGATGTTCCTCAAGGAACAATTATTTTAGGACCTTTATTTTTTAAAATTTATATTAATGATTTATTTAGTACGAATTGCGATGGGAAATGATATTGCAATTCTTAATAGTGATACAAATTGGGACGATTTAAATAAGACAAAAAAAAATATTATAAAATTATAAAAAATATGTTTGATAATAATTTATTAACGATTCATTTTAATTAAAACAAATTATTATCCTTTTGCTTTAAACCTAAATAATTTACCACAAAATATGACATTCAAATTTTAAAAGTGGAATTTTTAAGTAGAATATTTGATTAAAAAATTAAGACGTTTACTACCCATTTTTAAAGACTTTTCTGGACATAAAACATCATATATTTAATAAGGACTATCTCTGTCCTTCAAAAGAATTGTATTCAGAAACAAAAGGATAAAGTTTAGTGAAGAATAACATATTAACTTGTTTATTGTATTAAAAATATTTGAAATTTGAATGAGTAATAAGCGAACGAAGTGGACTTGCAGCGCGCATTAAGATTCAACAAAGCATTTCCATTGCATGTAATAACCAATTGCAAAACCCGTATATACCTGAAAACATAGAACAAACCAGACAATTTGAGAAGCGTATGTATATACTTACATTTGGTGACGTGGCAGAAGCTAAAAGTGGCAACAAACCACCACAGGCAATAATCAAGTTATCAACAAGTTGGGATATTAGATGGACAGTGTTGACCACAAAAATGGCATTGTCGCTGCTGTTCACGAAATCGAGTACAGACTTCGTCGAGTGACTTCTCCAGACCTGGATATCGGTTTCCAACGAAAACAGTACATCCGATAGCAGTCGTTGATGTATGTAAGACCACTTGAATTCGGGTATCCTAAATGGGGGTCTGGTGGGACCTGGACTGAACATGGGCCTACCTGACGATGAGTCTGACTTTGTGTTTTTAGGTTCTGAAAATTTAGGAAAACTTATTTTTATTTGGTTGCCTTTGGGATGGACGATAATATAAAATTTTTATTACCAAGATTGTTAAAAACTGTATTTCTCAAAAAACGAGTCTCTTTAATACATATAACATGAGTTTAACTATTTTACCTGTATGCTTTACCAAAAAGAATTTCAAAAATCAGGACAGAAAATTTGTTTACGCACGAATTCTAAAAATAAATGCTTATTGACTTGGAACTTTACTGACAAAGTGATTTTGGTTACCCACTGTCGATAGAACATTATACTTTTATGGTGAACCAGTCAATTGAACGTTCAGAAAATTTGCTTTCTTGCATAGGCGGACATGCTTGACCCTAGAACTAACGAGGAAAATTATTTTTAATAATGCGATGTTGCCGCTGCTACCAGAAAGTGGTAGCAACTTTGATGTTTTAAACGAAACAACCAGTAGATAAACTAATTTTTGCAATTTATAAGTTTCCAAATAATGTGCGAATTACCCTGTATAAGGGGTTGTCGCCGTATTGAAAGATCCCATCCTGTATTTCGTTACATCCTGTTTTTCTCCCGTATTTCAATGCCACTAAGTAAAAAGTAGTTTTAAAAGGAGCACAAACATATTTTTGGTAATATCTGCAGATAAGAATGAATTAATCGTTTTATCCACATTTTTATTCAAGGTTTCCCTCAAAAATTAACTTGCAAAAGAAAAAAACCTGTTACATTTTATAATGAAGGTATTTTTTATTATCCAAACAGGAACCAGGACATAAGGAACAGTATATTAAGGAAAAAAAAATTATATGATAAAATGCTAATAACAGCCCCAAAAACAAAATATGAAAATATAATAAAAAACTCCGATAATAAAACAAAATGCATGTGGTCCATCTGGAAAGAAATCACGGAAAAGGACCAACTTTAGAGTTGAGGGAGACCCTCAAGAGGTTGCAAATAGGTATAATGAGTATATTGTCTCAGTTGTTCCTAATCTTTTAAGTAACCTAATTAATTTACCTTTTAACTCTAAAATTGTAAATAATCCGAAATCTATGTTTTTGAGGCCTGTGACACCCAACGTAATTTGTGAAATAAACTAAAAGAAAACATAGCAGCGGTATTGACGAGATTCCAACAAGCATTTAAGTAGCATATTTTGAGTTGCAAGGGGTTTTATGCCATATAGTAAAAACCCATTTCAAGTTTGGAATATCTCCTAAATATTTAAAACTGGCCCTAATTAAACTGCCTTATAAAAGTGGGCATCCTGTAGTTTTAAACAACTATAGACCAATAAGTCTGCTTCCGGGATTTTCGAAGATGTTCGAAGTGACTATGAGCATAAAGTTAATGGACTTTTTGAAAAACTGCGAAATAATCAGTAAATACCAATATGGGTTTAATAATTAATAAATCCACACAAACGGTCACATTCGAATTTCCTCGGACTATTCTGGAGCACCTTGAAAAGGGGGAGTTAGCACTCATGATGCTATTGGACCTGTCTAAGGCTTACGATTGTATTGATAGGGGACTACTTCTTGAGAAATTGTAAATGTACGGTATAAGAGGAAATGTAAAAGGACGGCTTAAATCTTACCTTAATGACAATAACCAAATTGTTACTATCTGAAAAGAAGGAAAAACCGCCAAATTGATGCAACTTTCAAGTGACTTGGGAATAGCTCAGGGAAGCATTCTGGGAGCAATTCTGTTCATTATATTTATCAATGACCTATGCCTTTTGTTGGACTCATCTCCTCAACATATTATCAAATACGCAGAGGACACAAACTTAATCGTTGGAAACAAAAAAATGTCGGAAATAGTTTTACAAGCAATTTCTTCCAAATTGTGACTAAGTGGTTTGCAGAGAACAAACTGATTTTAAATAGGGGAAAAACAAACATCTTGTTATTTCGAAACAAAACAATCAACATCTATAAAACCACCGCATATTGTTTTAGAGAATAGCGAGTTAAAATTTTTAGAAACCGCAAAATTTCTGGATATTTATATTAATGAACATTTAGATTGGTCCTTTCATATCCTATTCCGAATATTATGAAGCAAGCGCTGTGATGGACCGCGGAGTCATGATGTAATTTCTAAATAAAAATATTTCACATAAAATAAAACGATGAGAAAGAATTAAAAACTCTCAACGTAAAATAATGTACTTTCATCTGTTTCTAAGTCAAATTGCTTCACGAGATACGCTAGTCACGAACGTCCAGAATTAATGAAAAATTAACATATCAGTGCGCATAACTCTCCACGCAGAATATCACTTATCCAAAACGTAGTACTCTTTTATTGGACAAAGCAATCAATCCCCGAGACTCGAGAAATCAAATGCCCTCCCACAAAAACGAGGTCATCTCGATCTACGGATATTCACCTTTTAAAGTAGACGCTGAGAACGGAAAAAGGTACTAAAAATGTATTGCTTTTACTAAAATTTTGTCGTATTTCACAATAATTCTCGGTAAAGAACTATGTCAGCGGTGACCACATCGCCTATTAATCAAATCTGACAGACACTTCGATACACCTCTTAGAGGCGAAGAATAAGCTCAAAAATTCCTAAAACTGACTCGGATGGGTTGGACGAATATCCCCAATTTTCCCCTGCAAATTAGCGAAAACATAAAAACCCTAACATGCCGTCATTTCGAGAGAGTTCGAACAGAATAATTGAAGAAACAACAAGACCTAACTAAGGCACGTCACACAGTTCCAAATTAATAAGAAAACCAGTGAAATAAAGTAAAGTCAATTTAGTGCCGTGAACTCAGAAAAATCAGTAAGTTTCTTAAGAATTTAAACAATTAAGTCAAGAGAACACCATTCGGAAATTTCTTATTTATCCAGACTAAGAACCCGGATTAGTCAAATAACTTAAAAGTAAAAAATTATTCTAATTTTTAAAAACAATTCTATTAAAAACAATACCAGTCAAAATTCCAGAATCCCTAGTAACAAATGTCTCTTAAAAACTTTCAAACTCTTTAGTGCTAAATAAACTGAAACAATTGCAAGTGAAACTCATTTTTAAATTACTTATTCTCTACGTGAAAGAAAAGCCCAATGACCTAATTATCTCGCAGAACGTTTAAAATTCGGTTAACCAGTCAAGCTCTACTCTAGAGAGAAAGACAGAGAAGGAGCACGGGTAGAGTGAGAGAGATATGCTAGCTAATATAATCGTCGTAAGTAAAAATTGCACTAAACATGATTTTGAACCTTTACAAATTGAAATATATTTTATAAATTAATTTTACCAGTGATGTTGAAGATTCCGCATTGAACCATATTTTACAACTAAAATCTTGCCAGTGAATTTCGATAAACTTTTTATGTCATTTGTTACACGTCTATTGCCAATAACTTGAACATAACCGTATTGACCTATAAATTTGCAACTGAATATTGCCAGTAATATCTGAATAACTCCTAAATTACTATCGTACAATTGTTGATACCATATTTGTTAACTGTATATGACTATTTAGATTAAAAATAGAGTATTTTTTAAACCTTTATAGTTTTTTACTTATCTCAAGGACCCGAATAACTCATATTACAGCGCTACAAAAAACCTCAAATTTACAAAACCGTATACCACGCTGCAAAATTCGCTCCCTTTCGTTGCCAACCAACACCACCAGGTCGCGGGGTATAACAGCGCCAAGTTGACTTACCTACTTTACCAGATGGGAATATAATACTGAGATATTAATTCGTTTCCACATATAACGACAACCCTGTATCTTATTGCGGATAACTGGATGATAACCAATTAAATTTATATTATTCAGGAAAATGTGTTTGGTATTATATTTTGTACATGGAGTTTTAGTAGTATTTACCCTTTATTGCCTTTACCATTCTTTTTAGTACTTTTACGCAGTTTGCAAAAACAATTAAAATTTCTCTAACTATCCTTAAGTACAAAATAAAACTTACCAAATTGATTAGAATCTACTTGAGTCGAAATAGAAGCACTTCTAGGTCGTCTCTGTGGCGAAGCTTGAGGCACATGTGAATTACTGCTATGGTCTTCGGATTGCGATTCTATGTGATTGGTTGGGAGGCTAACTCTCCTTCTCGCGTCTGGCTGAGGCACTTCGTTCCTCTCCGTAGCAACAACATCTTTTTTAGGACTAACTTTATCAACAATAACATCGGTAGCGGTATTGGTAGTAGAAGAATAGCTAGGATCACAGAATTGCGAAATCGTTGGAATTTTTTCAACGGTAGGCACTTGTTCTTCAACTGAGGTGCCCGAAATTTCTACGTTAGATTTAGTGTCAATTAAATCACTGACTGGATTGTTTGTTTCATCTACTAGACTAGAATTGGTTTTGTTGGACGGCTCTATTTCTACGGACACAGCACTATTTTCAACAATTGGCACAGCGTTAGATTTATTAATAGCAAGTTCACTATCACTAATATTATGTTTATCACTTACATCTCCTTGGCCTTCTTCGTTTAACGTCACTTGTACATTTACATTGTTTCCTTCACTATCACCACTAGTGTCCTTAATAATAACTGTCTTCTCTTCATCTAAGAACTCCATACCGTCACCAGACTCTTCGTCTCTGCTTTCCTTACTGTCTATATCACCATCTTTTTTCTCGACAATTTCTTCCGTCGGCGTTAAATACCTCTCGGACTCGCTGTCGATTATTTCCCGTTCATTTCCAATACTTTTAACAGGACTTAGAGGAATGTCGGGGTTACCGAGAACTTCTTCTTTAACAGAACTGTCTTCGACGTTCTTTGCGTTTAGTTCAGCTTCCATAGTTTCTGCAGTATCAACAATTTTAACAATTTTTTCGGGAGGCTTGTCGCTATCACTAACCTCATTGTTTGAGCAAATAATCACTTCGTCTTGTATTTCCAAGAGCTTTTCAGATTTGGACAAAATCTCCTGAACAATCTCCTCAATAATCTGACTTTTTTGCTGTTCTTCATTAAAGTCCACTCGAGCGGGACTTCCGAAGCTTGTACTGCTTCCGGTATGCAAGCCATTACATATCGGAGAACTTGCAGACCGGTCCTCATCGATCTGTGATTTCAAAGGCGAATCCTGAGAAAAAGGCGATTCTTTACCTATTTTATTATCACTGAATAAATCACTAGTCCTTGAATCTAAAGAAACACCTTCACTGTCTTCATGCTTGGCGATGTAAGAGACTGGACTTCCTTCGGAAATGGTCGAATTGTAATCACAGCTGCACACTTGCTCACTTTTGTCGTTTTCATTCATTTCAATTTCCTGTATAACCGGCCTGCTCGGACGCCAGCTTTCCTCTTCAGGATGACACCCATTGTGCATTCCCTGAGGTTGACCATGCCATCCGGATATTGTACTTATTGGATGCTGCTGCCTTACCAACGGATCAGTTATTTCGTCAGCTCTGTGTCGCTCATAGTTTTCGTAGACTTGAGAGAATTGTAGCTTGAATTCTTCATAAGACACCTGGAAAATAAGAGTTACAGGGAATATAGACTTGCAAAATAGCGATGAATTTGTAACAGTGACAAGTTAGGTTTACTGCCTACCTTGGAATGTACAATAGCTAAAGTATCAACCCACACCCTCCATCCTCCGTACTCGTACTTGATTGCGTGATGAAGCAGCATTCTAAATAACGCGTACACCATGTCCGACAATTTTTGCTCTTCGGTGTTTTGGGGATGAATGTAAGCCATGGCAATCAACCACTCCTGCCAAACTGACATTTGGAGGACCGTCCTCCGGTTCTCTCTATTGTTGTTGCACAAAAGCGTCATGTCGGACAAAAATAGCTTTTTAACCTCCAAGAGTTGATCGGTTTGTTTTGATTGACGAACTAATGTGGCTACCACTTTTAGAATCACTAAAAAAATTGAGTTAGATATTTTTAATTTGCTATAATATGCAGGTTTGGCATATGGTTAATATAATGACTCCTTTAATGGGTAGAAAAGAAAACGTAATGCATCAGGTACGCATCTTAACGCTCCCTTTCTACAGTTCTCTTCATCGCTCACCAACTAATTGATAGTAAGAAGCAGTGCAATACGTTCTCTTTTCTTCCCGTTACACGACTGATTTTAATAACCATACACCACACCTGTATACTGAACCAAAAAACATCGAAAATGAAACCTAAACCTTACTTGGATTCTCCAATCTAAAATGTGATTCAGGTTCGGGATGTCTCGTGTACAAAATCTGTTGACTGATGTGCTCCGTCATAATCTCGTATAATACATTGTATGTCGGTAGAGAGAGCGAGTCTTCATTTAACAGCAATCGATCGGCCAAGAGCGTATAAAGATTATGCGGGCTCATGACGTCATACTTTCTCTTATGCGTGCTCCTGCTGAGAAAAAATCCCAGCAACTTTAAAGCTTGCAATCGGATTAACTGGCTTTCTGACGCAAGCAATTTAAAGATCGTTCTGACTCCGTATTTGGCGTCAAAAGCAGGCACCATGCTCGACGGATGCTCCGACATTAGTGAGATTAGCATCTGTAAAACGTCATGTAAATTTTCGTCCTCGTGAACCGTTGTTAGATAATTGAGAATGCTCTGCAATTCGTCATCTTTCACTCCGTTACCGATCATAATCAGTTGTTTGAGGAAGAGCAGAATGTACGCTCTAATTGCCAGAACGTCCTTTTGAGCGGGTCTTGGTCCATCTGGAAATTAATTCGTCCTTAATGATATTACTTGCTTTAGAAATTCTTTCAAGTCTTTTGAAATACAAGATAAAAGCGTCCTTCCAAAAATAAATTAATTAAAATATTTTTATTTATTGCCATGTACAAGAAAAAGGAAATTTAATAAACCTCTCTTAGCACGCGTAAATTAAATTTGTATAGACAAAAGGTAACACTTTATTATATTTTTATCTCTTATTTTGAGACAAACTAATATAATTAATGTTACCTAAACCTTAATATACATTTTCACAGATTGTATTGCTTGTTCACAACCAAGAAATGTCTAAAAAATGGAATAATGCTGTGATGTGATAATTTTACACAAAAAGGAGACATAACAGACCTTGAAAATTATAGACCAATGAGTATGCTCAGTCATCTCTACAAATTAGACAGGATTGACCAATAAAAATGAAACAAACCCGTTTCTTCATATTTATCGTCACATTTACTTCCTCTTTCCATGGCTCTGTCTCTATCCCTAAGCAATTTGCCAGCTTAGTTCGATATGGTCCAGGTTTTTATTATCCTGTGACTCACAATTTCATCTACTCCAGTTTTGTGCTTTTTTTTTGTTAGAAGAACTCCAAAATTCAACAACAATAGTGGGACTGAAAATAAATTATTTAAAAACGAAGTGATGACCGACACAATATCAAAGCTAGGAAGCCTACAACGACTGGCCTCCTTGAGCATCACAGGGGCCATGAAATCGACCGCTACATCCGCAATGGAAAACATCCTAGACCTTCCTCCACTTCATTTGGTGATTAAAGGAGAGGCAAGAATGGGACTAGACAGACTACAGAGTTCTACGTTACGTTCTGGGTGGCACACAACTGGACACGCACTTATATGCGATGTCATAGGGGACCTGAGCAGGAAATGAGATCAGAACACACAAATCCTGCGTATCGCTATGACATACCATTCAAGATCGTAATCGACGAACGAGATGCGTGGAACAATAAAACACCAGATACTTCTAGGGCAATAATCTGGTACAGAGACGGCTCAAAAACCAAAGACGGATCTGCAGGAAAAAGGTCATGGATTCATTTCCACTAAACTGACCCATGTTCAGGCTGCTTATAGAAGAACATGAACTACTGCAGCCTAACCTGACGGAACAGAATATAAATTGTGTCCTAGTTAACATCACTGATATTATCAGCATGGCTCAAGCTACCCCTTCGAACACAAAAGCGTCCAGGTTCTCGTAGTACGGTACCTTTACTGACGAGCTGAAGATACAAATCAGAGCTAAAAATAGACTTTTGAATTGAGCATACCGGACTGGTGATCCCCGCATCAAGGCAGGAGCTAACAGAGCAACGCTGCTAGTTCGAAATCTTTAAGGGAACAAGAGTCCTATCTATGGCATAACAGAATCCAAAATTTAAATACTGACGACAATAGTATTTCTAAAATGACGAGAGGCAGTAGGAAACATATGGCCCTTGTCAGGGACGTAAACACCAACGCGTTAGTGTCATATCCTAGGGAAAAATTTGAACTATAATACTACAATACTTTCATTCGACCAGTATTTGTGTATGGTATACCAGCATGGTGTACCTGTACCATAAACAAAATGCATTACAAAGAGTTACAAGTTTTTCAGAACAAGGTTTTAAAAATCATGATGACTCACACACTTCACAATGACTTACGAATGCCGACTATTACAGTGCATATCGAGAAACCCATCGCTAACCACTACAAACGGACAGACGTATAATTAAATCATCTAATTACAAAATCCTCCATACAACATAAGCCATATCGACTTCCTAGGGACTGGCTCCTACTAAGACCGCCCTCTCCTCTATGATTTCCACATTCCCGACGATTAAAAGCAACTTGTAACGATTTATTTTTAGTACTAGAAATGAAAGCCTATGCTTGTTAATGTTTGCGAAATAATAAATCTGTGGCGAAATAAAAAAAAGCGTAGCAAATTTTGGCGCCCAACGTGGGGAACGTTGCTTTTCAGCTGCAGCTTTCCCGCTTACCATGTCTGCCATTAAAGAATCACCCTTCCAAACCAAGTTTTAAAGGATTGATTTTTAAACAGCACCAGAAATGTTTTAAATTGTGTGGGACCTTAATGTCAGGGTTAATAAACAATTAATGAATAAATAAATTTAAAAATGCTACTTAAAGAGAAATAATTAATAACTACTACTCGAGTAACTAAAACTAATTTTATAGAATAAAATATCCACTAGGTAGCAAAATGTTTCTCTAGAAACTAACGCAAACGATATGCAATTTAATTTAGCTAAGCAAAAACACAACTTACAAAATAATGTTCAGACAGGAGAAAGACACAATTAAACATTACATAAATATTCAACTTATAATATCATGACATCTTTCTATAAGAAGAAAATAAATCCAAGAAATGTAAAGTTTTCTTTGGCAGGCAGTATTAAAATATGGAGGAAAATACACTCAACGACATAAAATTCGGGACAACCAAAATTTAGATCAAATTTAATGTATGATAACTTTTTCTTCCATCGTCCGATTTTAATCTTTTTTTTTTCAAAATGTAGATAATTGTTTCGGTTTTAATTAATTTTATTTAATTTTCAAAAATACAGTTTACATATTGGAATATACAGGAATATGAAAAAGTATATTTTTTCTCTTTAGTTTGTAACACTCTGTAGAGTAATTTTGCAATGTAAACTACACTGGATATGCTTTTTATTTTTTTTTTCTGGTTTATTCTTCTCGGTATCGTTATCGGTTTAAGAGATATGAATGTTTGAAATAAACATCACACTTTTTGATCAAGTCTATTTTTAATGACATCTATAGACGTAAAAAATAGATTATATAAAAACCACAAAAATAATCCAGATGATAGAAACTTGTTTAATAAATTTAAATACTATCGAAATAAATTGAATGATCTAATAAAGCATACTAAAATAAATTATTTTAAGAATATTATCAATGAGAACAGGAACTCATCAAAAAATCTCTGGGATTGCGTAAAGAAGATGCAAGGGAATGGAAACCGGTCACAAATAGAGTCTCTAAAAAATGAAAACGGTGAACTACTATCCACGACTAATTCTATCTGCGAGCGTTTTAATATATTTTTTACTGAAATTGGGCAAAACCTGGCTTCCAAAATCAAACAAACCTCACATCCAATTCAAAGGAGAGACCAGGCCCAGTCAATTTATCTTGCACTAACTTCAGAGAATGAAATAAAGAACATAGTAAGAGAGCTGAAATCTCACAAGGCCCCAGGTGTAGACGGCATTAGAGCTGAAATTTTGAAGGAGTACTCAAATTATCTGGCAGAACCCTTAACCTGGTTAATAAATACTTCAATCCAAGCTGGTCTTTTTCCAAAATCGTTAAAGATTGCAAAGGTAAAGCCTTTATATAAGTCTGGTGATAAGGCGGAGGTTGGCAATTATAGGCCAATTTCTTTATTGTCGACTTTATCTAAGGTATTTGAAAGGATTCTTAAAAAAAGAATTACAGATTATATAGAAAAATATGACCTAATTTCTGAAAGACAATATGGATTTCGGCAGGGTCGTTCAACACAGGATGCAATAGCTTACTTAAGTGAAAAAATTAATAAAGCCGTTGATACCAGCACTCCTGCCTTATGCATCTTCGTGGACCTGGCTTAAGCATTTGACACGGTAAATCATGTCGAATTGCTTAGTGTCTTGGAGGGTATTGGTTTTAGGGGTGAAGCTTATGACCTGTTAAGAAGCTACCTCTCAGATCGAGAGCAGTGCGTTGAGATAGAAAATGTCTTATGTCAGAATAGAGTAGTCAAATGTGGTGTACCTCAGGGCACTGTTCTTGGTCCTCTACTTTTTACCCTGTATGTAAATGATCTTTTCGGCTTGGATTTGGCCGGTGATGTCGTTAGCTTTGCTGACGATACAGCAGTGTTTTACCGGGCCAAAGATTGGCTTGCGCTTAGGGAGGTTGTCGAGAGAGATTTTGTCCGTGTTGTGGAATTTTTTAATGCAAGGAAATTGACAATAAATTGGGAGAAGACTTGCTATTTGCCGTTTACGTCATATGGTCGATATCTACCCGGTTATTCTTCGTTAGATGTGCAAATTGAAGGTAAGGCCAAAACAATAAGATCTGCTGAACATATTAAATATCTGGGTGTGGTTATTGATAGGCATCTTCGGTGGGACGAACATATAAAACATATTGTCAAAAAAGTAAGATTTCTTATTTGCAAGTTTAAGTTCTTTGGGAGTGTTTTTGATGTGAAGCATCTTAGGATATTGTATCACGCTCTTGTTCAGTCCCATCTGGTCTATGGTATCATAGCATGGGGTGGAGCAACGAATAATTATTTAAGTAAATTGGAAAAAGCACAGAAATAGTTAATTAAAATTATGTATGGCAAGCCCTATCTATATCCTACAGAGAGTCTGTACGAGGAGAGCGGTTTATTTGACATTCGTCAGCTGTTTTGTAGGGAATTGGCACTGCAGCAGTTTAAAAAAAGAAAAAACAATAATAACAACGATCGCCCAAGACATGAGTATCAAATTAGGAACAATAAAAATAAAGTTGCGGTGCCGAGGATCTGCAAGACCATAGGTCAGAGATGTCATGCTTTTCTTGGTCCTCGTTTCTATAATTGTTTACCAATGGAAATAAGAAATATAAATTCGTATTCACTATTTAAAAAAATTGTTATCCAGTTTATAAATAGCCAAACTAGGGATAGTATAGCGAGGTTCATTGACATAAAAAATGGTTAATTATGGTAATTTTGTTGAACATTTTTTGGTCTGAAACTATTATAAGGAAACACTGCTGTTTTAGATCGAATTCTAGGTCTTAAATTTTAGAGTTTTAACCATTTGGGTATAAGCTGTTTTGTGATACATTTTTATATATATGTTTGTAATTGAACTTATATCCTTCTTATATGATTTTGTACTTTTTTAAGTTTGTTATCATTATTAATATTCTGTAATGTCCCACGAACATGGTCTTCCTTTGTGGGCGTACTGTTTATTTGTGTTCTCAAATAATATTGTAAATTGTAATGAATTGTGTAATTCTTGTATAACAAATAAACATTATTATTATTATTATTATTATTATTATTATTATTATTATTAATTGAAACACAAAAGTAGGGGTTTTAAAAGTTAGTACCTCGTGTTACCTCCTCTAGCTCTTATAACAGCTACTAAACGTCGATTCATTCCTCTAATTAGGTTTTGGATATCTTCTTGGGGAATAGCACCCCATTCTTCTTCCAGAGCATTTCGGAGCTGTTGGAGAGTGAATAACTGTCCTCGGCGTTTCCTGATTCGTCTACCTAACATGTCCCATACATGTTCTATCGGATTAATGTCAGGACTACGATCGGGCTAGCGCATAACGTTTATTCCAACCTCTTCTAAATATTGGGCCACTATTCTGGCAGTATGTGGACGGGCATTGTCATGCATGAAAACGAATTCGTTACCGATAAATTGTGCAAAAACAACAACATGTTTTTCCAGAATTTCTTCAATGTACCTTCGGGCAGTTACACAGTTCCTCTGTCAAAAAAAAACAAGTTCTGTTCGGGCGTCAAATGAAATACCGCCCCACACCATAATGGATCCACCACCAATGCTAATTAACCCTTTCGCTAAAATAACATTGGGCGCAGTGGCGGCTCGTGGCCATTTGAAGTAGGAGGTCATTAAAAAAAAAATAGCGCCGCAGACGAAAATTTTTTGGGTGCCACGCCCTTTTTTCAATGATGGTAATTTACCTGCTTTTCAATTAGGAAAAGTAAAAAACACAACACCAATCCTCAAGAAATTAACAAAAACAATCAGGTTCATTATTATTATAGGTTAGGTTTTTGTCAGAACGACAGAGAGACAGGATATATATATAGGGATGTATCGTAATATCAATAATATCAAATGGATGATATTTTTCTTTGGACATGTTTTTAAATTTTTTAATTTTTATTCCGATATATCAGAGTATCAATAGAAAAAGTAACTATACAGGTTAGAGGGGTACAACTGGCAACGCCGCATTTTTAAAGGCTAGAATTTTATGTCTTATATGCATTCTCAAAATTTCAAAAATATATTTCTATTAGTTCTCGAGATACTTCTAATGTGCCATCGAGTTTGGGAGACCCTGTATATAGCGATATATTTTTAACGATGAATGTATACATACAACTAACCCGAACATATTATAAAATATGTTCGTCAACGGCACCGCTCGCGAAGTGGTAGCGCAGTGACGCATGACGAAAAATCTGTAACAATATAATATTTTTTCGATATCAGAATCAACATCCCTATAAAGAACTACAGACTGCCGACTGCAGAAATCAACGGTCTTCTGTCTTCTTCCCATTTTCCCATTCATTCTAAAAATTGCAACGTGCGTCTTAGCTCAATCGAAAAGAAAAACGGCTGACAGCCGACAAAACTTCTTTTTCTTCGAATTTAATACAAGTGCGAGAGTGATAACATGCTATTTATTCCTCTCTTTACCCCCAAAGGCTTTGTTGGGTGACGCTATTTTTCGTGGGCAAGCTCGATTTTGACCTGAAATTTTTGCGGGGACGCATAACAAGTAGCGTTACGTCTAGTTTGTTTTGCTGTGTGTGCATTCATTGCATTAATAAATACGAGGGATATTTTAGAGGTAATAGTATCCGAGTAGTAAAGTTTGGTTGATTGAATCAATTTTAATTTTAAAGTTAAATATTAATATGTTAGGTGGTTGGTGACTTGGCGTGGGAGGTCATTGCCCAAATGACCTTATGGTAGAGCCGCCACTGATTGGGCGAATCTCTCCCCTTGTCGTCTCCATACTCTTTCTCGTCCGTCAGGAGACCTCAGGCAAAATCTGGACTCGCCTGAAAACAGAACTTGCCTCCACTCTTGAAGGTTCCAGTTAATGTGTTCTTGCGGAAAAAGAAGTCTATTAACTCGATGCTGAGGAGCTCTGGCCCAGTTGCCGGTCTTCTGGCCCGTAAATTGACTTCACTAAGTCTTCTTCCTACTGTTATTTCATTGACAGCAACTTGACGAATTCTTTGGAGTTCATTTCTTATCACTATTGCACTGGTATGCCGGATCTCTGAAAACTGAGACTCTAATAAAGCGATCATCAAGGGCGGAAGTAGCACGACTTCTTCCAGATCCAGGTCTTCTACCATAACTTCCAGTCTCATGAAACCTTGCAACAGCTCTTTCCACGCTAGATTTTATAAAACCTAGCATATCCGCCACCACTCTATAGGAATAACCAACATCATGAAGAGTAACGGCTCTAGGTGAATCTTCGGATGACAAAGGCATCGTGAAATAAAAAACAATTCCGGAATTCACTTACAAAACGTTTTAAATACTCAAAATGCCTGATAAAACTGTTTGATAAATGCAGAATACGTTTCCAAGGAAACCTAAACATTCCAAAAAAATCTACAGTGTTTTCAGTAATTGTTGCAAAAAGTGTAATGTTTATTTCAAAAATGCATATCTCTTAAGCCGATAACGATACCGAGAAGAATAAAACAGCAAAATGTTAAAAATAAATCAAGCTCTGCAGAAAAGCATATCCAGTGTAGTTTACATTGCAAGATTACTCTACAGAGTGTTACAAACTTGAGAGAAAAAATATACTTTTTTAATTTCCTGTATATTTCAACATGTAAACTGTATTTTTGAAAACTGAATAAAATTAATTAAAACCGAAACAATTATCTACATTTTGAAAAAAAAAAAGACTGAAATCGGACTATGGAAGAAAAAGTTATCATACATTAAATTTGATCTAAATTTTGGTTGTCCCGAATTTTATGTCGGTGAGTGTATAATAACTGTTAAATATTAATTTGTCATTGATAAGGTAAGAAAGACGTAAAAAAGTTGCATTTAGCATAGAGTATTAAAGTCGTACGGATTAATCTAAACAAAATAATGTGTGCACTGATCTTACCTAACCCTTTAGGAGAAATTCCACTTTTCGCTCTGGGATTTACAACCCAATAGTAATACTTCAGTGTGTGTACCGTTTGCAGCACAGTAGACACCCTCCTCACGTTGGAATATATTTGGGTATCCGAAAGAAATTCCGTGGCCAAGTAGGAGTAGAGCCGAGTTTGAACCGGTGCAGGGGTATAGATCCACAAGGCGGGGTTGAATAACACATGGTCTAGTAGCTGCCACGTTAAAAATGAAATGTAAAACAACTAGATTAAGATTATTTAACGCTGCTCCCCTTACTTACCCATTCATGTTTAATTTTGCTTAAGAGATAATTTAAATTTGGTTAGTGTCAATAAATGATTGGCCCAATGAGTTATGCTGTTAGTTATTTGGGTGTTTTAAAAGAAAACGTGCAAGATGAATGTGCAACACTGAGGACGAGTAAGAATTTACATTTTTATATTATAAATTAATTATGTTTAAGAATCATGTCAAGTCAAAGCAAGTTTTGTGAAGCTACATAATAATTACATTTGGTTTTACAAGGTATTAATGAATGCCAGGTAGATATTTAAGGGAGTGTCTAGTGCTCGTCAAAATAGAAAAAAATACTCGAAAACATGCGGTTAAAAAGGCTTCATTCTTGATTTGCAAGGTGTCAAAATTTTATTTTTTTTTCGTTTTTCTCCCATATATTCCGAGATAATTATTTAAAATTAGGTACACTTTAGTTTTTGGAATCTCTACAACAAAAATGTCTAAATTGTCAGAGGAAGTATACAGAGTGTTACATTTTTTGCGCTACCAACACTTTTACTCTCTTGAACTTTTTTTTTATCCTCCTCTGTCTAGTTAGGAACCTGATACACAAATGTCCCCAGAAAAAAGAATCCAGACAATTTAAATCAGGAGACCTAGGGAGCCATGGTTGGGGTCCAGCTCGACCTATCCAACGATTGTAGTATTGATTTAAAAACTCTCTTACCACCACTGAAACTGAAATGTGGCGGTGCACCATCATGCATAAACCAAGGCTTGCCGTTAGAAGGTCAATTTTTTGAGAAAAGGCTTCCATGCCTCCGATACTTTACTAGCACAGAGGTAAAACAAACGTTACGCCAAGGAAAGTTTCGAAAATTGTCCTTTAGGTCATCCCACTTAGCTGATGTATAATGCTAGATTTTGCGTGGTTTAGGAGACTGTTCGGCAATAATTGGTAGTTTGTCCAGTGCCGAAATAAGGTTGTGGTCAGACGTTCCTAACGGAGGCTTCACGGGTTTGAAATTAAGAAAAGATCCATCAAACTAGCAAAATCAACATCTCGACCTGGAATCCTAGTTGGGTGAGGCCAGAGCTGATGGCAAAGGATCCGGCTTCGCGACCTTGCTCGTCGGTTGTATTTGAGTATTTTAGCAAGTTGACGTTACGAACGTTAAAGTCGCCTTCGGAACGAGGATGGTGGATTTGCAAATAGTCGATAGTATTAGCAAGAGAGCAGAACAAGTCTCTAATTTAGTAATTGTCTGCGTTGATATCTTAAACCACATTACATCAAAGTCATTAGGCTCAAGTTGACAAGATATATTACTGCGGACAAAGAGACAAAGGCGAAAATTGCGCCTAAAACTGTAATGGAAGTCATACCCAGGATATCAATAGCTGACCGTACTAATCGATGATCTAACCTTTGTTTCGGTTAGTGCGAGTATATGAGGTTTGGTAGGTTGTAGATGTTGATGAACTGTATTGATATTCGAGTTCAGTCCTTTTATATTGCAGAAGTCAATTTGGAAGCTGCTAATCTGGGTCTAGGACTATTCAGCGCCGCCGTTTCAGCGCCGCCGTTTCAGCGCCGCCATTTCATCGCTAGGACATTTCAGCGCCGGCCCATTTCAGCGCTAAATTATTTCTTAAAATTTTATTATTAAATATTTATAATAAAAATGATCTAAATAGAATTTATTAAATAAAATTAAAAATAGATAAAATATTGGTAATACAAACTAAAAAAAAAACAATGGTAATATTCCAGTTTATCGGCTTATGCGAAAAATGACGTAAAATGAAAAACGTTTCTTGCAATATGTAGCACGTACTTTCTAAACGACAAATCCGCGAGCGGAAAACCATTTTTTTAATTGAAAATATAAAAAAAATGTGAAAATAGTCGACCGAAAAGCACAGTGAGAGTGACAAGTGAGGTTATGTTTCTCTAGCTGTTAGTCACTCGACAAAAATTGTAATAATTATATAGACTTATATTGGTTAAACAGGCGCTAACACGGCATCTAATCCACCTTCTTGGTTCCAATTCAGTATATGCTACATAAATCAACAAGGGTTTTTCATTTTTTTTCTTTTTTGTCACAAGCGGGTACCCTATTTTCACGTTTTTTTTATATTTGCAATTAAAAAAATGGTTTTCCGCTCGCGGATTTGTCGTTTAGAAAGTGCGTGCTACATATTGCAAGAAACGCTTTTCAATTTACGCCATTTTTCGCATAAGCCGATAAACTGGAGTGGTACCAAAACAATAACTAAAATTTGTTTAATAAATAAAATTTATTAAATAAAACTACTAAATATTTTGAGAAATAATTTAGCGCTGAAATGGACCGGCGCTGAAATGTCCTAGCGATGAAACGGCGGCGCTGAAACGGCGGCGCTGAAACGGCGGCGCTGAAACGGCGGCGCTGAAACGGCGGCGCTGAAAAGGCTGCGCTGAATAGTCCCATTCCCGCTAATCTCGGGTCTTTTAACAACTTCAGTTGTCACGCCATTTTCATTTTGAATGTTGTTCGAAGGACCCGCCCGGCCATTGGACATGATGAATGTTTGGATAATTTCGCTTGATGAGGCGCCAAGACCCGCCCCCACCAGGAGATCTGATCTTTAACTCCGGGGCATTTTGATCTTGGAACCGTCATCATACCATATTTCATATATTTCCCACCCTGGATACCGGAGACATCGGCACAGCGACTAAACGTTAGCTCAAAGAGCAACTTCACGCCAACTAAGCCGCTGCGATGGTATTCCACCGGGCGATGTCGGGTGAGCCAACATCTACCATCTTGGTTTCTTAGCTGAAGTGGTACACTTCTAATAGCACATCTTCTAAAAATTGACGATAATATTGTCCATTTAATCTTCTTGGCAGGAAAAATGACCTCACTAAGTCACCAATAATATCGCATAAGGATTCTCTTCTGCTCAAAAATGATTGTTATGACAATTTCTGATGACAAGAACTTGCTTCATCACTGAATAAAATTTTATTTCCGAACAACATGGGCCAACATTTGAATGAATCACTGGCAAAATTTAATCAGGGTGGAAAATTGTGTGGGAGAAGAGATACATCAAATTATCCATCAAAATGTTACAAACTAGCTCAGTTGAAATGTTTAAAACTGTCGCAATTTTTCTTCCACTTGTACTTAGTTCGTTTTCTACAGCATTCAGGACTGTTTCCTTATTTCGACAGTATTTACAGTGCGATGCGCCCCTGCTAAATGAGTGGATTTTTTGAAAGTTGCATTTTCGCACAGTCCAATGTGTACCTGCGCAAAAATCATTGGCAAGACCATAAATATGGAAGGAAAACGAAGAAAACGAAAAAAAAAAAAATTAAGCTTCATAATATTATAAAAAAATAAAGCCTTTTTGCCCGCACGTTTATAAGTATTCTCTTCCTATTTTGATGAGCACTATGACCCCCTTTAATATCCACGTGACATTTATAAACACCCTGTATATATCTTTTCAAATAATATTATACATGCGTTGCTCAGCATTACCTGGGGTATGTTTAATTGATTTGTGATAAAGGTAAAGTGTATTCACAAATAATATAAGAAACTGATGAAATGACTCTTATTTATTTCTACCTAAATAGGGGTATTGACACAATGCCGACTGAGCTAGGACCGTCTTAGAAAATACATAGTATTGAAATATTTAATTAAGCAGCAAATAAATATGAAACTGATGTTTATTTAAGTTTATTAAATTCAAAATATAAAAATAGAATTATGGTCTTACACTTACACTTATAATGATAAATTATTATATTAATTAATAAATCTAACCATATTTTTTAATATTTGTGTATAGTCAAATAAAATAATCATTTGACATTAAACTGGCCCTCGTAGCAAAATAACACACGTGAACTTTTTTGTTGTAATTGAATGGGGGATTCATAAAAAAAAAGTTAAAATCAAATAAGTCAGTGGTGTGGTTAGGTTAGGCAAAGTTTCCACAAAAAATATGATAGCCACATTTTGTACCGACGCCACTGGTTAAATTTACGAATGTGTTTTACTTTGAAAATAAGTGTCCTGAGATGCTTATTTAATTCACCAAATTTCATAAAAAAAAAATTACTCGTTAAGGAGTTATTTAAAAATTATTACCATTCCTTCTAACATTTCAACACCCTGTATCTCCGTAACGAAGTCGCCAGGGACCACTGTTTATAAGAACTTTTCATCTTGAAATATTGCCGGCAATTACCTCCCGAAGTTTGTCGAAGTACTTTTGAATCACCCTGTATACTGTTTGGCATCTGTTAATAAATTCACTCTGGTATTTACTTCAGTTTCTTTCATTGCTTTCACAAATCTCACTAGAACACCGAGGACGAAACATTTTCAAAAAACAAACTAAACTCAACAGTGTACGTTGACAATCAAAAAGAACCCTGGTTTATCGGCATCTCTATTTACCTGAGTACGGTACTTAAAATTAATTTGGTTTATTGTTGTTTATTATATTTTGAATACCCTAATAATAGCAGTCATTTAGGTTGGTTTCTTATACTTGTGAACACACTTTACGCATATTACATTGACAAATAAATACATATTTACAATATTTATAATACTTACTCCAATTGGAAAGAAACACTAAACTTTTAGTAATTATTAGGATATAATTTTATATAGCACGTTTTTTTTTATATACAGATTTGACAAGTGATTATTACAATCAGCCGCTTAAGAGGAGGGAGAACGCCTTGTCGTATCATTCCACTATCAATTCATGCCTGCTGTACTCCGTTCTCTTTTCTTCTCGTTAAGCGGCTGTTTGCATTATCCCATCCATTTGCCAAACCTGTCTAGGTGGGGACATTTTAATCAAGGTTGAAGCTTTCAAATAGGCAGATTAAGCAAATGTCTTATTGTTAACAACATGCGTGGATAAGTACAGGGGTAAGAAACAAATGCTGTTTTTCACTTAACACAGGGTGCTTATGGGGTTATGGGGTGATACACATTTACTTGGAATTAATAAGTTCAAGAGTAAAAGACATTTTACTCCGGGCGATATTCTTTACTATTTCAAACTTTGCCACCTTCTCCCCATGACATCAAGTAGAGAAGAGAAATTTTCCTTCTTAATGTTTTATTAAAAAGAACATTTGAGACCGTTTCCTTATTTTAACAGTAAAATGAAAAATATAGTAGTAAGTCTCAAATTCAATGCTCATGCATCGTGTCTCAGTTGTGAATAGTTAGAAATACTTTGTTTGAACGACATCATTGTAAATTATAAAAAATAATCCTGTAATTAACTTGCTCTATTTAACACGTAATTAATTTTCTTTTGTTAAAATAGTTAATACAGACGTAAATTTAAACATAGTAATGGATTTTAAAATTATAGATTTATGAGCAAAAGTTTGAAAGGCACGTCACCGACGAGTGAAAACTGTTAAAATAATGAAAATGTTAAAATAAAGTTTCATGCGGCATTACTGCAGGGAATTCTGCTAAATATAATTAACATGCAGAATTGATAAATTTAACAGTTTCCAGCAGCTGAAGCGACAATAATAGTGTCACAGGGTTTATCTTGTCAGTCTGTTAAAATCGTTAAGCTGTTCTTAAACTCGCAAAATAGCGAATGAATTCGGATTTTAAAAACTCCATTACGGCGGAATCACTTTAGAAAACAAACTGAATAAACAGAATAAAATGTGGTAAAATGAAATTTTAATAAAATGTCAAAAAATCTAGAAATACGGAGTGAATAGTTGTGAAACGACAAATACCCCAAAAGTCAATAAATTTAAATTAATTAAATTTAGTACACTGGGATTTCTAGTTATGGCCAACGAGGTAATATAATAAGTGATGTTGCCAAGTTTCCAGTTTTTGCCTAATATCTGTGTTATGTTCTTCAAACATTTAACGCGACGGTCAAAAAGCTATACCGGGTGTTGCATCGTCGAGCGGGACATAGGAAATCCCATGTAATTTTAAATGGGGTCAATTATTGGCTTCCCTAATTATTTTAGAGAAAAATTCTATTTAGGTTTATTAAAGAACACTAAAACCCACATTCAAAAGAATAACTTTAGATATTTTTGATGAGCCCGTTTACGGGTTATCGCCGATTTATTTTTAACTATTTCTCCTTTTTATGGCCCCGTATTTGCGGGCACCAGTCAAGGTAAAAGATGACTGTCAAATAAAGTTGTCATTTTGAAATGTGTGCTTTATTGTTATAAAAACTCGTACATCGAAAATATTAGCCATGAATTACACTTCTGAAGAAAAAATATTGATGATTAAATGGTATTATCAAGGAAATAGTTATCAAAATGTGTCAGACATGTTTGCTGCTCTGTATCCGAATAGACCGATACCTGCAAAATCTACAGTCGAAAGGACTATCAAGAAATTTGAGACAAAAGGCACTGTAATAAATAACTGCAGATGAAGAAAGGCAGGAACAAAGAAGAGATGCAAGAAATGATCGGGACTTGCAAGTTTTATTGTGCGTGGAAGAAAATGATGGGAAGATCAGCACAAGGAAACTTGAGGATGACATAGGATTAGATCACACCACAGCGTTACGAGCTTTGAAACGACATAAATATTATTCATACAAATATGAAAAGCACCAAGAGCTAAGAGATAGGGACGAAATATGACGACAGGAGTTTTGTTTTGGTATGATGGAAAGAGCAAACATGGATAGGGAATTTTTAAAAAACATTTGTTTCACTGACGAATGCACATTTACCTTAAACAATGAACCCAATGTTCAAAATTATCGATATTGGAGCAAAGAAAACCAACACAGGTTTGTGGAAACAAGGACGCAATATCCACAAAAAGTTAATGTATGGGCTGGGATTTTCGGAGAAAATATTATCGGGCCATTATTTCTTACACGAAATTTAAATGCAGAATATTTTTTGGAACTACTTGAAGATCATATTTTACCTACTTTACATGATGCCGCCAGGAAAAATCCGGAAGTTTGGTACCAAATGGATGGCTGCCCGGCACATATAGTACCCTGGCTGTCCGGGAATATTTAAACCGTGCTTTTAATGGAAATGTTATTGGCTTAAATCATACAGTAAATTGGCCAGCCAGGTCTCCTGATTTATCGCCAAATGATTTCTTTCTCTGGGGCCATTTAAAAAACAGGATATACAAAGATAAAAAATACCCAAATCTAGACGAGTTAAAAAATGCTATTTTTGCCGAATCCAATAGAATTTCAGTTTACCAACTAGCGAATGTAAGAAGAGAATTTTATGATCGCCTCGGTTATTGTCTAGTCTAGCAGTCAATGGAGGAATATTTAAACATCTTCTTAAATCCTAAAGTTCTAACAATTTAATAGTACCTACCTATTAATTAGTAAAATATTGAAACATGTAAAATGTCATAATTAACCTTGTAATTGGATACTTTATTTTAGTTTTATTCAGATTAATTTGTACTCGTAAATACACCTTTAATATTTTCGATGTACGAGTTTTTATAACAATAAAGCACACATTTCAAAATGACAACTTTATTTGACAGTCATCTTTTACCTTGACTGGTGCCCGCAAATACGGGGCCATAAAAAGGAGAAATAGTTAAAAAGAAATCGGCGATAACCCGTAAACGGGCTCATCAAAAATATCTAAAGTTATTCTTTTGAATGTGGGTTTTAGTGCTCTTTAATAAACCTAAATAGAATTTTTCTCTAAAATAATTAGGGAAGCCAATAATTGACCCCATTTAAAATTACATGGGATTTCCTATGTCCCGCTCGACGATTCAACACCCGGTATAATAAAGTGGTATCTTCAAATGATTCTGACGTGTCCAAAATGTGTGCTAATTGTCCTCATTCGACTTTATATATTTTTGTTTAAAGATGACTACAAAGAAAAAAATCAAGAGGATTCAAATCTGAAGTCATCAATAAATTATGCAAAAGTGTTACATGAAATGTGTCTAAAACTTGACGAGGAATTCAAAAATGCCATAAAATATCAGGTATTTCAATTGAAACAAAAAAATTCCAATACCAATCTAGGGAAAACAACCCAGTATACCAACATTTATCTATTTAAATTTCGTAGCTTTTCCGTTATTAAGAAATCGCGCGGCTTTTGACTAATCCTGTACGACGTTCCTTAGAAATATAAAATTAAGTCAGCTGAAAGCCCGCCATACCTGTTTTAATAGCAACTCGCTATTGGCACTTAAACAAGTCACAAGATATTTTGTTAGGCTCAAAAAAGATCCCAAAACGTCAGTTGTCAAGTGGTCTCTCGATGATCGTTGCAGCATAAAGCTGATTACGAGAAATCCTCGATTCTGAATCATGTGCTGTTGAACTGTCTGCGAGGATTCAACCAATTCGCAGATAAATCCAAGAAGTTTCGAACTGAAAGAAAAAGAAAATCTGGTTTATTTTTTACTTTTGTCATTTCCACAAATCAATATGGCATAAAATGGGCATAAGACTTGTACCCATTTTCAATGAATACAACTGTACGTACACAAACCAACAAATAATAAATTTTAAATAAAAAGCGACTGTTTAGTGGCCCGAGTTTTATTCGCGTGGGTTGTTTGCTGTCTGGAGCACTCATACGTATGCAGATGTAAGGGCAACAGCATTTTTAGAGCGAGTAAACACAATGTGACACTAGTTTAAGCATTGTAAAAATAAATTATTTCACGCAAATTTATTATTAAAGGCAAATGTGAATTATTTGGTTTATCAATAAAGTTATATTACATAAAATTTTAGGGAAAAAGCGAGCTTTCTTGACGTCTTGATGTGAATTTCTTAAAAGCTGCTTTAAGAAATTGAAGGACACTCTATGTATTAGCACTAAATTGAACCAAAATCCGCATAAGATTATCATCAAATATTTAAATCTTCTTTAGTCTGCCTATGGGCAAGAAACTTTGCAGCTCTCGGAAAGAAGGCATTATCCCAGAAAACCAGAAATCTCCATTTGCATGCGCTATCTAGTGGATATAAAACGTCCGGTCCTATATCTATCTGGATTTACTGCGTGCTGGGCTTTAGAGGTCATGCTTAAAGCATATTTTACCCTCGTATCCGGCGGCCTATGTAAAGCAATAAGCCAAATAATATTGAACATGAGTTAAACGGGCCTAATTTGTACAAAAAATTTTAAATTACGACGGTATAATTTTCCAGTCTAATGAAGTTTAAATTTATATAACGGAACGCAAAAAATTTCAAATTAGAAATTTAAATATTGCTCAGCGTAAAAATGTGTTAATGAAATAATCTAACGCAGGCAGAGTCAGACTTATTCTGATAAAGATTTTTTCCAGCGATCTTAAAATATCCAATACATAGGCTACTAAATATCCTCTCTCTAGGAGTTTCATAAATTTCTCCCTAAATCATGCCACGGATGAACTTGCACAGTTTTTCAAAAAAAGTCATTCTTTTTCATTTCGTTTTTGATTTTGTTATACATCGCCTGCCAAAAAAAAAGTAGATGTAAAAAAAAAAGTAGAAGTAAAAAAAATTCTCTTAAATCAAATATTTCTTGTTTTCGGTAAAGAAGTTTCTACTACTGCTACTTTTACTCGGACACACATAAATATTAATGTTTAATCTTGTTTCTCAGTCAAATTTATTGAAAACAAAGACACAACATCGAGAAATGATATTAAAAAGGTCGCCTAAGCCAGTTAAAAAGGGAACAGAAAATCGCCAGTGTTATGAATTCCCTGGGCAAAACTTTCAAAGTGCGAATACTAGCGCGCTGGTCGGTTATAGCCGATTTTAGCATGGAGACGTCGGCGGCACATCGCTCACCGCAGTGTTGCCGCTGCTTGTGTTTATTATAAGAATTTGCGAAACTTACAATTTACAGAAGCGTTCTATGAATTTTACAACTTTGTAGTTTTAAAATTTTAACTTTGTTGTGAGCTATCAGAATTGCGGTAGCTCGCGAACGACAGTTTGGCGACCACTGAGCTAGAAGGTTGACTAAAAAAATAAATTAAAGGTTTTGCGTAAAGTCTTATGCCGTTGAAAAATTTTATAAAACGTCAAATGGCAAAACCAGCTAACCAACACGCCTTAGGATGAGAAAAGGCATTTCCACTGTGTTTATTTAACTGATAGCTAGTGCATTTTCTTCCCGTTAAGCGGCTGCTTGTAATAAACATTTGCCAAACCTGTATAATACAATAACACCCTAAGATAAGCATATTTCTTTTGCTTTAATTAAACTGACGTAATGAACCGAACCTATTGCGATAGATAAGGACCGTCGTAAATATTATCGCCACAACATAAAACCTTTTTAAACTTGCGGCGGGTTTTACAGAAAGTTTCCCGGGGGAACGTCGTCAAACATTAAGGACTATGCCGCCTTGCCTCAAGCACGAATTTACTGTTTTCGTAAGCAGGGTGCGTAAATTACAGAATCTATACTTTCACGCCTTATCATCTTGTCATAACTTTTCGGGTACGAACATCCATTGTCTTATCTTTAAACTTACGACAAACTAGGTTGCTACATTATATCTCGAGGATAGGGAAAATTATACTTAAAACAGCGGGTGGCAATGAAATCGTGGGACAGAACCCCACGTCATTATCGTTCAATAGAGAAATTTGAAATTCTACTAGTCAGTGGCGGCTCGTGAACTCTATTAGTAGGTGTGCTACATAGATAAAAAAAAATAACGCGGCAAAAAATTTTGACCACGCCCATTTATAAAAATTTTAATCTATAAATTTTGCCACGACTTGTACCCGCAGTTTTAATATTTAAATCGGGCATAGGGCGACCACGCTTTTCCACAACTAATTGTTTTTCATACGTAAGTTTCAGTGGGTCTCTGCTCTTGCTGTCAGATTTAAAGTACATTTTGCGCCGCAAAAATTTTTGGGTGCCACGCCCTTTTTTGTTGAGAAATCTTGCTTTCCAAGTAGAAAAATTAATAATACCATAAGCAAAGCGGAACTAAACAAGTTCCAGGTAGTTTAGAACAAGGCACTGAAACTAATAGCAAATGTACCGAGATATGCTATGAACCGAGTTCTACACAATGACTTTAAAATACAGATCATAAATGATTTCTTTTTAAAAATCGTGACCGACTACTACAGACGTACGGACATGTCGACCAACGAATTCATAACACAGTCACATACAAGACCTGACTCGACACACAAACCACCTAAAGATTGACTTCCTATTGGCGAGCCCATTCAATAATAAGGAGGCACTATAAATAGTGGAGAAGCACTATCAACAACGCACCGTCTACAACGACGGTAAAGAAAGGCGCCAAAAACAAGCAGCACCAAAATCCCAGATAACTACGCACGACACACAAAGAAATAAAGCTACTGCCGAACAATAATTAAAAATATGTATGAACAACACCGACAAAGTAAACGAGGAAAGAAAAGAAGTCACAGTTCTAACCTAACTTAAAAACACATGTAAGATCCCGTATTTGTTTTGGTTTATCGTTTCTGTTTTCCTTACATTTACAAACAGCTCTTTCCACTAATAATCTTGTCCAACCAAAAGAGCTAAACTGAAATTCTAGTACCCCGCTTCAAATCTCCCTCTTGCGCAAGTAGTATCCTCATAATTGTATTTTACTTACCACAGAGTTGAATCCCTTTTAATGTCCGTTGATCCATTGCACTCATAAGGCAAATCCAGCTGAGAAAAAAGAGGAAACAAAACCTGGATGCCTCCAATTGAATTCAAAGTACTGTGGATGGAGTGGGTTATCACAGCTTTAACGTCCTGCAAAAATTAAATTAAATAATGAAACTGTTTGGGATTGATCACGAGCTATGATTAATCATTAAAATTATTGTATGTTTTTGGATTTTAAATTTGTATTCACCATATTCTTTATTGTGGTCTCATGGTCTATGGTCTTATTGTTTTGAACAACAAAACACAACACATAATGCTTAAAAAAAAATTAACAAAAAACGCCTTTCCTTTACTTTGCAACTAAACTAGTCAACAATTATTGCTGGTTTCTGGAATACAATAGCACACCTCAACCTGTATGGCGCCATTTGAAGACTAAATTAATATGCACAAGCACATTACCATGAACCTGATTCCGCTGCCTGTCGTAAAAGTTTGAGCCTCACTGTCGTAAAAATTGCAGTTTTCCCGAAACACTGAAAATTCACCTAAGATATTTTAAAAATTCCAAAAACGTTCCGAAACAGTACAACGCTCTTTACTACGGCGATTTTTTTACTTTACGACTATATCAAACCCCTTTACGACGTATTTCCCACACCTATAAAAAAAGAGTTCCGGCATCACACCAATATCGTAACGAAAGCTAAATTAAAAAATATAATTAGATCGCTTCCCGCATTTTCCCTACTAGGTACATCAAACGAACGGAAGAAATTTAAAAATAAGTGCAAAAAGGGATAAGTCCTTTGACGAACATCAAACGGTGTTGATTAATCCGCTCTTCAACTAAACGAGGTATGAAAAGAAAACGTGGTCCCTTAAATTCAATCTGCAAATAAAAAGGTCTGCTGCGATAAAAGTTATAAATCAAAGGGTTATTTTTACCTCGACTCAGTGTTTAAAGAATAAGACGAAGCTTGGCAATCAGTCTGAATAGCTGATTTTTTAACATTTCTTTAATTATTCTGTTACAGTTTACAAAACCGCGGCATTTATATGTGTTGGGGACACGTGTGTTAATCTAAATGAAATCCAGCCATGAAATTCGATTTTTATACAAAGTAGAAAGAAATTTTACTAGATTGTTGGATATTATTATATGCTAATGAGGTTCTTTGTAATGTGCCGAAACACCGCAGTAGAAACATATTATTCTCCTATAAGTTGTTCTATTTTTTGATTGGTTTTGTATAAACATGGCGGCGATGGACTGCGTGACCCGGTAGTCCACTTTAAATCGTTTTTAATTGGTGCCCCACGCGACAATGCCAAAGAAGGTAGGTGGGCGACTCGGTGACATTCAGAACTAGTTAGCAATTGCTGGTGCTCCAAAATCTGCTGGGATCCCAAAACCTATCGACAAAAACCATGATATCGTTTTGGGCTCGCAGACGAGTGTATACCAGGCTGTTCAGGAGATGTGAAGAAGTCAGTGGATCCAGCCAATTCGGTTTTAAAAGGGGATTCGGTACCAGAGAAGCCATCTTCAGTCTTTGCACCTTGGTACAGAACTGCCTTGATCAACGAAAAAACGTCTTCATATGTTTTGTCGCCTATGAAAAGGCCTTCGACAATGTTAGACATGACCTCTTAACGGCGTACCTTCGGGATCTGGGTCTGGACGATAAGGATATAAGATTTATAGCCAACCTATATTGGAACCAAACAGCGGAAATACGCCTACACGACTCAACAACATCAGAAGAGTTTGAAATAAAGAAGGTTGTGAGGCAAGGTTGTATTTTGTCCCCGATGTTGCTTAACCTGCGTGTGGAAAGAGTCTTTGCAGATGCAGTCTCTGAAAGTCCCTGGGGCATCAAAATCAACGGAACCTACATAAACAACATATGGTACGCAGACGATATGCAAACACTCCTGAATGCTTTTAGTGAGACAAGCCAACGATCAGGCCTAAAAATTAACATCGACAAAACGAAGTTCATGGTCATATCTAGAGATTATTTCCCCGGCGTCAATTTACAGTTGAACAGTGAGCGAGTTCAGCGAGTGGAAATGTTTAGATACTTGGGGATGCGTTGTAAATGAGAAGTGGAACCCGGAACTGGAGATCAAAGGTAGAATAGAGCAAACAAGAACAACTTTTCTTAAGCTCAAGAAATTCCTGACAAACCAAAATCTCAATTTTAGACTTAGATATCGAATGGTCAAAAGCTATGTTTGGTCGGTCCTTCTCTATGGTGTCGAGGCATGGACGCTTAAGGCTGTCACAATCAATAAACTCGAAGCATTCGAGATGTGGGTACTGAGACGGATGCTTAAAATAGGATGGATGGAGCACGTAAGAAACGAGGATGCGAAGGTAATTCTCCTACTTGACGATTTCGCGTCCCTTAAGGCAGAAGTCATGGAAAAACATAAAAAAAGGTGTTGTTCCAACATGACACAGCAAAAATTTACCGAAATTCTCTTTAAACAGCTTCTGTATCTAACCTATTTCTATGGACTTTCAAAACGTTCTTGGATGAACAAAAATTTAGGTGCCATGAAGAAGCTAACTTGTTTTTGTATTGATTATTTTCCAGTAATATGCTTGGTCTTACTATGGAGTAAACAAAGGAAAGAGAGGATGGTTTTAGCCCCTTAGCTGTTTCAGCAAAATACGCGAGTAAAGCGTTGCCCAAAATATTCCTGGTTGCTTGTTCTACAGGGCTCTTTCTTTTTCGGGATATTTTTGGCAACAATTTGAAAGAAACTAACCTCGTGGCTTCTCAGGTGAAGAGCCTAAATATCATTGTCTTCGATTCTCAATTGTTTTAGCTTCTTTCTAAAGTAGCAAAACCATGAAGCCAAACAATGGGGACTCCAAAGCGAGCGTTTTTCTTATTGTACCGCTTGTTGTACGCTCAGAAAAGTGCTGCTTTGTGCACTATTTTTTATGGGTTATTCATAATTATTACTACCTACCAACTTCCTAGTATAATTCGCGAGCAAATTACTTTATTAAAATTTATAACAGTTATTCGACCAGAATATAGGCCTTTGTGATTACCTTTAAGAACCACCGTACAAACCTAAACAAACTCGTTTTGTATCTATCTCTGGCCTTTTCCCTAAACCTTTGTCACATCCCTTCGTGGCCTCATTTACAAATAATTAAAGTTGAAAAGCGCGTGGTTAAAAATAAGTGCAAACTGCAAAAAGGGACAAACGGAGGGTAACCCTTTGATGAACGTCAAACGGCGTTGATTAATGCCAAACGAGGTATGAAACGAAAACGTGATACCCTTTAAATTTCATTTGTAAATAAAAAAAAAGTTACTCTGATCTATTATTATCGCATTCTTCAAAGGAATAAATCAAGAGCTGTCAAAACTGGGGACCAATATTGGGGTTATAAATTTAAGCTTATTTGAGGCTGACTTTAAATTAGTTTTTTCTTAGGTTTTAGATTAGGCTTCTCTATTGATTAAGCGTTGCAGAAATTTTTGGTCAAGATGCCTAAAACACCTATTTTTAAAGATGTAATTTTAAAATACAAATTTGTAATGAAAAATCCTGTCAGGAGGGCCGATCTAGAGTTAAAGATGAAGTTGTTTTCGAAATGGTCCATAAAAATTTCAGAAATCAATGGTGATAAAGAGGAACCTATTGGAAGACTCTATATGACTATATATATTAAACTACACTCATGTGCAAAGAAAACGGTCATTACAAAATTTTGATTAAGTTTTAGGCTTGATAACTTTTTTATTTTTAGTCCAATTTGAGTGATTTTTTTATAGAATTGTAGGTATATCGACTTTAACGCGTCTTTTACCAATCTTAAGTAACGTTGGTTATTCCGCATATTATACAAGGATAATCGAAATGTTGTTTTTTTCTCTACTTTCAAAACACCCTGTGGAATACCTAAGTACCAAATTAATTTTAAAATACCAGTTTTCATTTAGTTTCATCTATTCTTTACATTTTGTTTTTTGGTTCATGTCAATACATGCATTCAGTCTCACACAAATGCAAAATGATCTTGGTTATCAATAATTTAAATTTTTCCGTCGTAATTTCATTATTGTTGGAACGAAAATAAAATGTTTCATCTGCCAAGATAAACAAAAGATTATCAGGACGCAGAAAAAACTATTGCACTTATTAATATTTAATTACAAATTAATTTAGGAACAAGCTTGTATAAGATTAAAAAAATACATGATGATTCTCGGAAAACAAACCTAATAACTACCAATTAATTTGAACTTAAATGTGCGTTAATACTTTGCATTGCCTCCTCTAGCCCTAATTACTGCCTGGACACGTCGGTTCATACCATCGATGAGCCCGCGAATGTCGCCTTGCGGAATATTCCTCCATTGTTCCTGAAGCGCCGCACGGAGCTCGTTTAATGTCGCTGGTACCACTACTCGACTTCTAACGCGTCTTCCGAGCATGTCTTATATATGTTCTATAGGGTTTAAATCTGGAGAACATGCTGGCCAGTTCATTTTCTCAATCTCAACTTCTACCAAATATTCAGTGACGCACCTTGCGGAATGTGGTCGGGCATTATCTTGCATCAAGATAAAACCATCGTCGATAAATGGAGCAAAAGGAACTACATAATTTTCGATAACCTCCTTGATATACCTCTGTGCGGTCAGCGATCCTCTACCAATAAATACTAATTCAGTACAGGCCTCATGTGAGATGGAACCTCCTCCATAACTAAGCCGGGGGCTGAACGTATATTCAGCAAATCGTTCGTTCGTTCGTCTCCACACTCGCTCTCGTCCATCTGGTGAGTGTAGGCAAAATCTAGACTCATCGGTAAAAAGTACACTGTTCCATTGTGCCAAATTCCAATTCACATGTTCACGAGCAAATTGTAATCTTGCCTATGACGTGGGAGTAAGCTAGGGCCTGTTGCTGGTCGGCAAGACTTTAAACCGACATCCTGTAATCTTCGACGAACGGTCCAGGAACTGATATTTTTACCCCGAACTGCTCTAAGTTGATTTTTCGCCTGTACTGAAGTCAACCGGCGATTGTGAAGGGTTTTCAGAACAAGAAACCGGTCATCAACCAAAAAACAAAAGGTAAAGACATGATGACTCTAAATGAAAACTGGTATTTTAAAATAATTTTGCTACTTGGTAATTCCACAGGGTGTTTTGAAATTAGAGAAAAAAACAACATTTCGATTATCCTTGTATAATATGCGGAATAACCAACGTTACTTAAGATTAGTAAAAGACACGTTAAAGTCGATAGTGGAACCTACAATTATATAAAAAAATCACTCACATCGGACTAAAAATAAAAGTTACCAAG
Source organism: Polydrusus tereticollis (assembly GCA_963920685.1). Lineage (NCBI taxonomy): Eukaryota > Metazoa > Arthropoda > Insecta > Coleoptera > Curculionidae > Polydrusus > Polydrusus tereticollis. The sequence continues at coordinate 4,985,435 of OY987331.1, forward strand.
CCTAAAACTTAATCAAAATTTTGAAATGATCGGTTCCTGTGCACATGGGTGTACCTATATTTTTTTAAGGAAATTTTAAATGTTACTCATCTGTGTGGGTTTTAACCGAAACGCGTAGTTAATATGCTTTTTTAATAAAGAAAGTTGAATGACTCATATTATAGTTGATTTTAATTCAGTTTAATATTCTTCTTCTTCTTTGTATGCCTATCCGGGTCGGATGCTGGCGACCATCTGAATGATCATAATTTTGTTGACTGCTTCCCTGAACAGTCCCGTGGTTGACTTTCCGAACCAGACTCTTAGGTTTTTCAACCATGAGATTCTCCTTCTTCCTGGTCCTCTGCTCCCGTAAACTTTACCTTGTAGGATGCATTGGAGGAGATGGTATCGATTTTCATTGCGCATTATGTGCCCAAGATATTCTAATTTCCTGCATTTAACGGTGTAAAGGACCTCACGTTCTTTCCCCAGGCGTCGTAGGATTTCTTCATTGGTCACCCTCTGCGTCCACGACACTCTCATCATCCTTCGATACAGCCACATTTCGAAGGCTTCCAGCTTCCTCTCAGTAGCAGCAGTCAGTGTCCAAGCCTCTACTCCGTAGTACAAAACAGAAAAGACGTAGCATCTTAACAACCTGATCTTGAGGTTTATGTTCAAGTCATGGCTCTTGAAGCACTTTGTCATTTGATTGAACACTGCTCTGGCCTTCTCTATCCTGCATCTGATTTCCTGTGAATGGTCCCACTCTTCATTAACACAGGTACCCAGGTATGTGTATTTTTGTACTCTTTCCACACGTTTTCCATTTATAATTAGGTGGTCATCCGGGATATTTCTTTTACTGATGATCATTAATTTGGTTTTGTCAACATTTATATCAAGACCATATTGCTGACTGATCAGTGTGATTTGTGTCATCAGGTTTTGCAGATCGTCTAGGTTATCTGTGAACACGACGGTGTCATCTGCATATCTTATGTTGTTCAGCCTCTGTCCATTCAGGTTCACCCCCGCCTCGCTATTCTCCAGCGCCTCACGAAAGATGTACTCGGAGTATATGTTGAACAACAGAGGAGACAATATGCAACCCTGTCGAACTCCTCTAGCAATTCTGACTGGCTCTGTGTGGCTGTCCTGTACTCGGACGGTGGCCTTCTGATTCCAATACAGGTTCGCGATGATCCTAAGGTCTTTGTCATCCAGTCCGATTTTCTTCAGTATCTCTATTAGCTTTGTGTGCCGGACTCTATCGAATGCCTTTTGATAGTCTATAAAGCAGGCATGCACGTCACAGTTCATGTCTCTGCACCTCTGGAACAACACCTGCACACTAAACACTGCCTCACGAGTGCCGAGCGCGCTTCTAAAGCCAAACTGGGTGGGGCTTAATTCGTCTTCACATATCCGATAGATTCTCCTGTGAATGACTTTCAGAAACAATTTCAACAAATGACTCATTAAGCTTATTGTTCTGTATTCTTGGCATTTTTTGGCCCCAGGCTTCTTGGGCAAGGTGATAAATTCCGATTCGAGCCATGCCCGTGGTATATCTCCCGTATCATAAATGTGGTTGAAGATCGTCGTCAACCATTCAATGTGATTGTCGTCCAGCAGTTTGATGAACTCCGCCTGCATCCCGTCCGGCCCTGGCGCTTTACCCTCTTTGAGTCCATCAATCGCAGCTTGTACTTCCTTTCTCAATATCACCGGTCCCGTATTACCATCAATTTGTGGTGATGGTGGTCTTTCGTCATGGAAAAGTTTAATATTAATCAATAATAAATTGTCTTGGAGAACCAAAAATAAAAAAAGTTCTCCATGTGTTACATACAACGCAATATGATATTTTACAAGAAAATAACTTACTTGTAGCATAAGCGCGTGAGGAGTGTGGACGAAATAGGATGTGTTTCCTTTGGGAGCGGATTGCAGACATAATTGAGTATCAGTTGCAACTGGATTATACATGAACACAATGGCACTGGATAGTTTCCCATCGTACAATACCTGAAAAGGTAAATTATTATTAAAATAATTACATAATATTATAAAATACATACAGTGTCTGCAAAAAGGATTGCACCAAATCGATTTTTTTTAATATTTACACTTTTAGTATTTCGTTTTAGTTTCGACCTGGTTAGTTAAAGAAAAAGTCAAAACAGTCTGAAGGAAGAAGCAAAATTATAAAGGAAAGTTGCTTGTATTTAACTAACCAGAACTAACCTTAATATTGTATATTTGAAATTTGGTGCAAAAATCAGTAGGTATATAGTTTTATACGCAAAAAAAATTGCATTCAATAATTTGAAATGTGATTTTTGGAAAATTCAGAAGTTTGTTTAAGTGTTTTTAAGCAAAAATACTTTTTGGTCGTAAAATCACTTAAAACGATTTTAAGTACGGTGCCAAATCAAAGAGGGTAGTTAAGAAGAAAACGTTATCTAAATACATGTCCTAAAACGTTTCATTTGTAATTTTTTTTAAAGGAAAATATCATCACCAGTGGCGTGCGCTTGGACAATCGTACCTCTTTCCGGTTATCAATGATACGCCAGTGTTTTTTCTTAATTTGATTGCCTAAGGAACTCCCTATTTAATATTGCAACGTGCTGCATTGCAGTAATAAGTGTTGGGTTGAACTTAGTAAAATAAATATGAACAAAAAAATGAATTTCTTATTATTTTGAATAAAAAACAAGAAAGAACGCTTAATATCAAAGTTTTTGCCCTAAACTTCGGATATTGAGGTAAATACAAACAAACAATCTTTCTCTACAATTTTTTCCCGCATTATCAGAAATAAGGCTTTGGCTACTTGAATTTTTCAAATTACGTTTTTAACAAAAGATAATACTGTTTCGTCGATTTTCTTGGTAACCTATCATTTACCTATTTTTTCAACAAATGCAAAATATGGTGCAGACTTTTTCGCGGGAGCTGTATAATAATAAAATCTTCTAAACGGCAAGGGCATATTTAAAACAGTTTGTTAGGAGGGAAGGGGGAGGGGGGCTAAATCGGGTAATAATCATAGGTGAAGGGCCGCTGCAGGCAAAAATCTTTTTGGACCACACTCAAATTTTTAGAAACTTGTGCGCAATAATTTATAGTAAATACTAATGAGTCGTATCCATAGAGACCACTATTTGGAAAAATTATTTTTTTTTGTATTAGAATTTTTTAATTTATCAAAACCTGGGCGGGGAAGGGGGGTACTTTACCCGCCCCATAAATACGCCCTTGCTAAATGGTAGCCAAATTGTTTGACTGTGACTTTAGATCAGACTCATAATTAATAAAACTATACTACATAACATTTATAGACAAAATTGTTGCGTTCTATATTATTGAATCAAAATGTATTTTTCTACAAACGTGTAAAAATTTTTTCTAATAGAGGCTGAGTGTTCTTTATTCGTTTTATTTTTTAACTTAAAAAAACCCCTAAGTATATTTTTACATTTAAAAACATGAATTTAGGAGATTAAAGAGTTTAATAAAAAAAAAAATGAAAAAAAAAGATCCAACAGGAAAAACAAATTTTTAAAGTAGTTAAATATAACCTAATAAATTGACACAAATCTTAATTTCTACATAAACAACAACAAACTATACAGTAAAGCTGTGTACGTAAAAAAATCAGAACTCTGCATTTTTTTTGTCTTGTCCTTTGTGGTCAAATTACTAAACAAATAATCATATAAACTAGATAATAAAATAAAGTCTCATGTTAAAATTTTTACGACTAAACCGAGAAAATAATATAAAAAGAGAGGTACTTTGGTTCTTATTAAAGGAAAACGAGACGTAAATTATACAACTTCCAGAGGATAATCTTGTTAAAATGATAAAACTTTATGACAAGAGATGTAAAATTTCTTGTAACAAAGTTATTGTAAGAGATGTTTTATTCCTTTGATCGAGTTAATTTGCTCTAGTAAGTACATTTTTTTCAAGTGTTTTATTATTACATTTTTACGCAAATAAATCGTCTTCCAAATAAAACTTCTTGGAAATGCCAAAGTTAGTTGCAGATATTTTTTAACGTACCTACTTTGAAAAACATTTAATGACAATTAATATTCAATAACTATAAAACTATTTTGATTGCAAACACATAAACATGCACTAGGAGAAAAACAAATAAAAACTCAATTAAGCACCGCAAAAATGTAATCTCTATAATTAGGAAAATGAAAAAAGGAATACTCTTTGCTTTTAAGTATAAAATAACAAATAATTCCAGCCATGCTATATTTTACCTTAATGCATTTCTGTTCCGCATGTTTGGTAGTCCAATGCCCTATAGATACCCTTGTATTTAGAGATAGAGCGGACCTGCATTGTGCCGGACTACCAGACATTCGATCCAACTACCGGATCAGACCCCGGAAGTCCAGCCGGACTATTTCCAGATCTTGTCTACGCTCTTTCCGACCCTGTACTGGTAATCGATGCTAATGACGTTATCAGGTTTGTTTTAACGACCCCCGAACGATCATTTCCAGCCTGTCAATTAAATTTTGAACGTGGCAATGTATTGTTCTAGTGGTTAATTAGCCGAGCGACCGTTCGGGGACGGTACTGGTCGGGGTTTTGAGAAACCTCGAACGAAGCGCGGCACTTTGTTTCTGTGAATCCCCGAATGTAACAGAGCGATATAATGAATATTCAGATGGGTATTTACATTTAAACTGGATGAAGTAAATTTCAAGAATGAATGACCTACTTGTGTTTTATACTAATTATTTATTATGAATAAATATAGGTATCCTCCTAATTAAAAAAAAAAGTTGGGCTAAACCGTCCGGTAGAGATGCTAATATAAATAGATTTATTTATATAATTAAAAATGTTTAATGTAATTAAATCTGCATTGAGCCAATGAAAATAACTTAAAAATACAAAAACACTAAAAATAAAATAAAAATGCTTACTGTTCGTGCATCAGATGACGTAATAATAACCATGCTTTGCGTATTTTCTCCACTACTGTCACTCACCCTTTTATGATTGTCTGGTAAATTTATGTTGCACTCATTGTCAAACCGAAATTGGCTCTGAAACAATGAGTGTGAATTAAATCAAAATAAGTTTGTCTGCACCTACTATACAGTGTGTGTATAAAGTCTGGAAACGGCGTAACAACATCACAATTTATTGGCCGATTTAAATTTGGTACAGTTGTGTAAGAGAATCTGACGCACCGAATGACGATATTGGCGTTGTTGCCAGCTTTTTAGTTTGTCTGCAATTCGAACGAATTTTATATTTTTAATGGTAACACCTTGTATATTCTTTAATTTATAGTTTTTAGTTCAAATTTGTTACACTTTTGGTATAACATAATTTGTTCCTAATATCAGTACTTTTCGAAATCACGACGTGTTCTGAAAATATCAACAAATTGTGTTTTATTTATTAATAAATAAAACGCCAGTTCAGTTTTGATGTAAAGTCATAAAAGCTGTCATTTTTACATGCAAAAATGTCTGAAGTGAAAGAATTACAATTCTTAGGATAAGAGGATATGGCGATAAGGTCAGGTCTTACGAAGAGGTTAAAAATGTATTTAATGACGCATTTCCAAACCAAAATCCAATTTTAAAAGCAACTGTTCTAAAAACTGTCCGACGGTTCGAAGAAACTGGAAATTGTAGAGATATGCGACGAGCAGGACGACCATCAGTAGTAGATGAAGAGAAAAGTTTAGGTTATGTTAAATAGTTTAGGTTATGTTAAATGGTAAAGTCAATAGACACAACTGTAGGTTTTGGCCAAATGAAAATCCCCACTGGATAAGAGAAGGTCATACACAACGCCCTGAAAAACTGAATGTGTGGGCTGGGCTTCTGGGTAACCACAAGATCGGTCCATTTTTTATTGATGGAAATTTGACATCACAACTTTACCTTGAGCTCTTGGAAACGCAAATAGTGCCTACTATACGAAATGTGATTGGTCCAAATTATGCAAGTACATGAGCTTCTCCCCATTTTGGTCGATACGTGCGCAAATTTTTGAACAACACTTTTCCAAATAGGTGGATTGGTAGGGGGGTACAATCGAGTGGCCACCTAGGTCCCCTGATTTGTCGCCTAACGACTACTTTTTATGGGGACGCTTGAAGAACAGAGTTTATACTACAAAACTTCAAGATTTGGCCGATTTGCAGAGACGAATTTTAGACGAATTTGAATTAATAACGCGAGAAATGATTTACAACACAATTTAAAAATTTTATTTTCAATTAGCACACTGTCAAGCTGTACAGGGAAAACAGTTTGAACATTTAATATAAAAAAAATATTTTTTCTAAATTGTACTCGTTATTTCGAAGACTACTGATATTAGGAATAAAGTATGTTATACCAAAAGTGTAACAAACTTAAAGTAAAAACTATAAATAAAAAAATATACAGGGTGTTACATTTAAAATTATAAAATTCGTTCAAATTCCAGACAAACTAAAAATCTGGCAACAACGCCAATATCGTCATTCGGTGCGGCAGATCCTCTTACACAACTGTACCAAACCTGTAAATTGTGATGGTATTAAGCCGTTTCCAGACTTTATACACACACTTTATGTAAAATGGTAAAAGCCAATCTTTACTAGTGCATCAGATGTAAAATTTTCCAGATATTCGTGTAGTATACATATAAAACCCGATTCGAAAATTTGTAATTGTTTAATTACCTTATATCCTGGCCCTAACCTATGCATAGCACATATCTGGTATGTCGTCAGTGCCTCACTAAACAAGTAGATGGCAGACATTTGTCCGCAGAATATCCGCTCCTCATCAAGTTCGGGCGTAGCTCCTATGTAGCACTTGTCGAAAGGCTAAAAAATATTCAAAAATAATTTAACATCTAATTAGGAACAGTTCAAGTCAATACATCAATTGCACAAGTTGATATAAATTATAAAAAATCTAGCCTCTTTTCAGTTGAGGCAATATTCGTATCCCAGAGCAAGGTGGGCAAACAAATATCTTCACCTCTTCAGCTGTTGGCCTTAGCTCATTTGTGCTGAACCATCTCGGCCCTCTAGGTCGGCAGACATACCAATTGCATCTCAGCGGCAACACAGACTGTTGTGCAATTTGCAAAAAGGGTAAACTTGACTGAGCCATCTACGTTTAGGAGGTAGTTTATAACAATTAGGCACATAATGGACCCCAAAACACATTCTTAAGAGCACTAATGAATCAATTCAATTCATTTCACACGTGAATACCACAAATTTGGGTTTTGTTAAAACATTTCTTGTTCACACAAACGCATTTAAATAAAATACCACAATGATTACACCTAAAATCCAACTGAACATAGAATCATATTTTAACCAAAACAAATATTTTTTTGTCCTAACAAACCGAAATTGCCGAGGACCCAGTAGGTTTTGCTTCATTAAAAAAAAACACATTTTTTTTATATATGTTTAAAAATTTAGTAAAATACTCTAAAAACAAATTAATTTAATTGAAATGTATATATTATACAGGGTTGTTAAAAAGTTCACTTTTTTTCTATAAGTTATTTTTAAGAAAAACGCTGAAATTACGGGAATTGATTTAAATTGTTGGTATTCTTTCTATAATATTTTCAGCCCCCTCCCTTTAACCCCTTAACTTATAGCTACACCACCTTTTTTTTTTAAATGGCAACCTAGGTCATATTGAGTCTATGAAAAGGTCTGGTTTCTGGTCACTTGACTTGCTTGGCTGGTTGTTCACGTTCTTGATCAAGCGCTTGAATATATGTTTACACGATATACCGGGTGTCTACGGAAGGTGGCTTGCCCCTATAACTTTTTTGTTTTTAAAGATAATGAAATGAAATTTGGAGGATTCGTATGCGATATAAAACTGCATTGTTTGACGCGTGATTCAACTTTATAGAACTTCCGGTTTTACCGGAAGTGACATAAACTTTCGATTTTTCAACGAGACACCTGGTATATTTTTATTTTCTTCGAATCCATATGACATTCTAAATACAACCATGTGTCACTTGTCACTTTTTGTCATAAAAAAAAAAATAAACAAAAGAAAAAGAACCAAAAATCTACATCCACATATCTATTAATTTTTAGGGTTGCAGATGTTCAAAGTGACCTCCATCTTGTTGCTGACATAGTCGTACTTTGTCTACTGTCGCTCTTGAAACGTTTCTAACTGCTGTGGTTTAATTCTATGAATAGCTGTCCTTACTTTCTCCTCTAATTCATTCCGTTTGGCAGAAGGTACATCATAAACCTCGTTTTTAATAGAACCCCATAAATTGTTACCATCTGCTGAGCAAATATATCCCAATAATACTTTCATATTTCAACAAGATAATTTTGCAGTCCACACTGCCAATGCTGTAACCCACTGGTTTCAAACAATGTGGAATTGCTGCCTTGGGTCGCTTATAGTCCCGATATAAATCCAATCGAAAATATTTGGGGTATAATTGTAAAAAAAATATATAATTGAAAATTTAGGCCACAAAATTCAGAAAACTTATGGAAAATAATACATGCGTGCTGGGAAGAGCTTGATCCAAATATTGTATCAAATATAATTCAGTCAATTCCGAATAGACCGGCTCAAGTAATAGAAAAACAGGGATATATGACCAAATATTAGATTTTATTTATTCTTGTTAAACGTTTTTTGTTTCTACTGTAATTTTTATAAAACTGTTAAAATATATTATAAAATAAAAAAATGAATTTTTGGTATTTTATTGAACTAACGCCCAACGCCAATGCTTCGCATTTTTAACAACCTTTGACATGCGATAAGCCGGTTTTACGCAAATATGGTTAAAGTTTCCTCTCATTCTAATTCGTGTACGCTTTTTTTATGAATACAACTGTACATAGAAAAAGACAGATTTTTGGAAATTACATTTTAACGTCACGACCTCAATTATAAGTGCATTGCAGATTTCTCCGGAGTGAAGTGTATTCATAATAATATATAGATTATTGAGTCTATAAATTTATTCGACGCGAATTGAATTATTGTGTTGTTGTTTGTTTGTGCCAAATTGGCGTTATGTGCTTGCTGGAATGAAAATCTCAGTTTATTGGCATTCTTGAAAATGGTCTTGTAAATTAACCTGAACTAACCGAACCGAGTCAAATAAATTAATAATAACTTTTTTGTGAAGTTTATGGACTCTATTTTCTATATATTAATGTTTCCTAGTTTCATAGGCCACAATATTATGTCGACGTCTTGTGGCGTTCTGTTGTACCACCTTAATGTCAATTATTGTTTAGTTTATAAAGAGTTGGTTCAACAAATCTGAAATCAAACGATTCAAAAATAAGTAAGTACCCGGTAACACAACAAATATGTACAGTACATCGCCACTGTTTAATCAACCAAAGTAAATAAACATAAACGGATGTTTTCCCTTAGCTTTGCTTAACCATTCAAAAGGGCAATGGCAATGTTAATGTCCATAAAACAACTGCCTTCTGCTAAACCCCAACAAGTTACGGGATACACCGAGGGTCATCTAAATAACCCTTTAGGCTGAAAATAGAACATAAACTAGCATATTAATTTAGTTTTAGAATTTATGAAGAGTTTAAATAAAAATAAATAAATATTAATTTAAAGGTGAGTATTATGTAAAATTGGGTGTGCCTAAGAAATATTTTGGCGACATACAAACAGTGTACCACATTGGTATTTATATCATTGCACACATAAACATATAATTATCTGGTCAACTAAATTTACTTACGTCATTTGTTGAAACGAACCAAGCCATTTCGGTGTTCGATGCTAATTGGCCGTTGACAAAACATTTGATTTCGCTTTTCGTCCACCGATTATAAATATAAACTACGGCCAGCATGTACCACTAAAAGAGAATAATCGGTTTTACTACTAACATAAATTATAATTAAAAAAAAAATAGTCCTAGATACAGTTGCTTCCCATTACAAGTATATTGGTAAAATACATTCATTTTATTCGCCATGCTAGCAATAATGTATAGCCGCCAACAAAAATAATGCCAGTTCACCAACAGCAATCCCTTATTTACGTCAATACTTTTGTATATACAGGATGTTATTTAATAAGTGTCCGATAGTTTACAGGACGATTCCTCAGTTATTTATAAGGTGAAAAGTTCATATAAGCATGGGTTCGCAAGCCCTTAATTTTAATATAATTATAATAAAGAAATAAATGGCATTTATTTGCATATCGCTAAGCCCATATCAGAGTTTGATTTATCTTCTAAATAAAGCCGAAATAAAAAAATTATGAAATAGTACTTTGCATTAGCCAATAACAGTGTTACAAAAAGAGAGAACGGCAGTGGCGTACATATTTTTTGTTCCTGTTAAAAATTGTAACACCCTGTATCTCAAAAATGAAGGGCTTGCTTATATCAACTTTTCACCTTAAAAATAACTGAGGAATCGTACTGTAAAATATCGGACACTTTTTAAATAACACCCTGTATATACAAATAAATGTACATTTAAAGTCAAAAAATTAAAAATTAAAGTGTTTAACTTCCGGCAAATGCTTTTTTGATGTCACATGAATAATGGAAAAACTAACTCTATTTTGTTCTTTACAAAAAAAGGCAGGAATCCTTTTAGGACAAGGATTATTTGCTCGCGCGTCTGTCGGTCGAATTCGATTTTCTAATTAAGTGTCCATCAGCCTTAATCTTAATTCCAGGATTAGTTTGGTGCTTTAGGAATAAAAGTGTCATTTATTAAATCGTTTGCAATTAACACCCATTATTTATCAAGCATGTTGGGTATTTAGGAGATTCTAATTAAAAACTCTATTTCGACTTTTAATTAAAAGTTTGCCATCTAAAATAATAAATTCTCTAGACATATGACTTTATTTTTGAACTTTTTTTATTCTTTAATTAGCATAATTAACTCAAACTAGTAAATCCTTTTTAATAGACTTTATTAAAACCAAACATTTTTTACATTTCTTTGATGTTCATTAAAAAATTAATTTTATACATATAAATAGTATTAAACTAATTAGCTGTTTTCAATATTACGACGCTTGTTCATTTTGGTCTTGAAGCACACAATATTAATATGTAAAGTTCACAATCAATGACAATATTTTCTAATGATTTATCAGAAAAAGGACTACCATATGAAATAATTTCAAAGCAAGCACAAACTTTTATTAAAAATGAGATGTTTTGAACAAACGTAAACAGGCGTTTTGGCTAATCCTGTGCATTACTGAATATCCTGCAAAAGTTTGCACTATTTAGCAGTTACCAATCTGCAGTGTGTGCATCAGTTAATATTTGTAATAAGAACAGTATAAAAACAGCCTTTAATAAAGTTAATAATGACTACTTTATGAAACGTAAAAGAGTTAAACAATGCTGACAAGAGAAGACCAACATAAAATTAAGGTATACAAATTTATAATAGAAAAAATAAGTCTAAGCTATAAGCGCAAGCTTTATAAAACTTGTATTATAATACAGTGAGGACCTAAAGTCCGCCCCCCCCCCCCTCTAACTTCTAAACCGTTCGGTATATTTTAATGAAATTTTGAACGATAATTCACCTCACTTTTATTGAACCAATCAAAACGCTCATTTTCATAGCAACCACCTTGGTAACGGTCGTCTTACCCGATAAGACTACCGCTAGCTCGAAAAGACGCTTTCGAAAAGACGCTTGTAGCTTTTTTACTTAAATAAAAAATTAGTAACACCTCTAACTTGTATATTTACCTTTATCAGACGGCCTTCATTTTTATGTTCAGTAAATTATCCAATAAAATACACCTCTAGAGGCGGTTTCTTATCTTCATACCTTCGTTTTTCACTCGAAACTCGATTTTCCAAGAAAATTTTCACTCAATGTAATTTTTACTTATAATCAAAGATAAGACCCTCGAGCTAAAGCTCTCGGGATCATATCAGATTATAAGTAAAAATTACATTTCGTAAAAATTTGTCAGAAAATCGATTTCTTGGTAAAAACATCGGTATTACCGATAAGACGCCTCCTCTATCGGTATATTACTGTTGATAATATTTGAGTAAGTCTTGCATTTTTTGACATACCAATGACAGCTTTAAATGTCAAAATGACAGCTGGGTCCGCTTTTGGAATATTTTTTTTAAATGGAAAGGGGGTTCCAATGACACCTCATTTTGAAGGTCTTTTAATGCTTAAAACATTTTCCAATTTAATTCAATTCAATTCAATTCAAAATTCAAAATCGCTTTATTATCCCAAAAGGGGGAAAAAACCAAAGTTTTCATTTAAAAAGCTTTCCCACATCAAACATGCCTAATCATAAATAAAATTATCAGGTTTAAAATGTAAAAATAGAATAATACAATACATAAAGAAGAAAAGAAAGAACAATAAAATAATGTACAATGAAAAGTGGCAGCGGTAAATGTGACAAATAATTTTAAAGATAATATGGAATCAATTAATAGAAAAAAAGTTTAAATTTTGTAGTAACAAAATAAGACAAAATTACAAGTTTTTTACGTCAACAAATATTAAAACTATACAAAAAATAAAAAAAGAAGAAAAAAAAAACGTTGACTAGATTTATGATGATCGATAAAGCTTTCCTGCAGCTAACATGCCTAATCATAAATAAAATTGAGTTTAAAATCTAAAAATAGTACAATACAATGCAAAAAGGAGAAAAAAAGAAAGAACAATAAAATGTCCCACAAACAGCAGAAGCGGTAAAAATGTGATAAATAATCTTAAGGATAATATGAAATCAACAATAATAAGAGAAATAAAGTTCAAGTTTTGTAGTAACAAAATAAGACAAAATAACAAGTCTTTACGTCAACAAACATTAAAACTATGTCAAAAAAAAAAAAAAAAAATTGACTTAATAATGCAGATACTGATTTATGATGAATTAATAAAAGTATTCATATACAATAACATACATACATACTTAGACGAGTACCAAAGCGGCAAATGCACTCAAAAAACATTTGGTTCAGTATTAAATGACATTTATTAATTATAAGTATTAAAATAAAAGATAAAGGCATACATCTAAAAAACAGTGGTTACTTCAACAATTGTTGAAAATGACCACCATGGACCTCCTGACAAATAAATATTCTATTGGTAAATTCCTCTCGGACATTGTGAAGCACCTGTGGCGTTATTCTTGAACAAACATTTGTAATTCGTTGCCTAAGTTCATCTAATGAGCCTGGAGCCGTTTTATAAATCTCAGTTTTAACGTATCCCCAAAGAAAAAAAATCTAGAGGCGTTAGGTCTGGCGATCTAGCTGGCCATTCTGTCGGACCTCGACGACCAATCCGCCTATTTTCATAAGATTCGTCCAGGTAATTTCTGACTTGCCTGAAATAGTGTGGCGGGGCACCGTCTTGTTGAAATATAACCTCTTGAAACTCATGTGGGTTTTGGGCAACAACACCATTAATAAGTGGAGTAATTGTATGTTGCAACATATCCAGGTACCTGGGGCCATTAAGAATTATATTCCAGAAAAATGAGACCTATAATGTGATTACCCAAAATGCCTGCCCAAACATTTATTTTCTGGGGAAACTGAGTGTGTCCCTCCCGAAAAACATGGGGGTTTTCATCACTCCAGTGCCTACAGTTTTGGGTATTAACTCTTCCATGTAAGAAAAAAGTACTTTCGTCGCTAAAACAAATATTCCGCAAATAGTTATTATTCCCTACGATTCTTTCTGACATAATTTCGCAAAATTCTAGTCGTCTATCTGGATCATCTTCTGTTAATTCGTGTATAATTTTCATTTTATATGGGTGAAATTTATGGCTTTTCAAAATTCTTTTAACAGAACTACAAGAAACATTGCATGCCTTAGCCACGTGTTTCGTTGGCTGTTGGGGAGTAACAACCATTTTAGCTAAGACTTGGACTTTCATATCTTCCACGGTTTTTGGCCTTCCAGACCTTGGAGCGTCTTTCACCGTACCAGTTTCTTAAAATTTTAAGATTAGTTTTCACAATTTTTTTTTGCATATTTGGCGTTCCGGATATCGTTCATTGAACATACGAACAGCAGCATGGTAATTTCGGTTAGCTTCGTCAAAAATAATAATCGCTTCAAATTTATCTTGTAAAGAACGAGCCATTTATAGCTATTAATATAACGATATTATTATGCGATTTATAATAGTCGAGGACATTGCTAGGTGACGAGGCGACAGCCGAGTCACCCGCAATGTCCGAGACGGTGTTAAATCGCTAATAATCGAGTTATATTCAAAGCTTTATCGTATCATTGACAACGGCGATGCGAAAATAAAAACAAGGTGTTTTGTCATTTCATTTTGGCATTTCAAAAAGTCATCATTAAAATCATGCAAGATTTTGATATTCCTGACGATATATTAGCTGCAGCCAACATAATAAGGTTGAACTTGCTTCCGGACAAATCTAAAATCCATTATGAAAAAGAATATCGGCAGTTTTGTGAGTGGCGAAACAAAGTACATGTTCAAGGTGCAGAAGAAACGGTATTGCTGGCGTATTTCGCAAAACTCTCTGAGGAATACTCTGCTTCATCCTTATGGCCGAAATATTCCATGTTACGAGCGACTTTAGAACTGAAGGAAAGAGTGGAAATCGACAAATACGGCGCCTTAATACGTTTCATCAAGAAGAAAAATGTTAATATTATTTGGTATCTAACGTATTATGCTTTTGCTCCGTTCACACTTTGTGTCATCCAAGCCAATATTTGTTTCTTATTTTTTTTTCTATTATTAATTTTATTTTACTCATAATTTTATTGCTTTTCGTAACTAATTATGTTATACTTTTCAAGATATCACAACCTCGCACTTTTAAATTCAATATCATCAATGTATCCGCGTGTAAGGTCGCCTTTAAAGGTATTCGGCTGCCAGCACCGGCTGATTCCGGTAAACGGACAGTAATACAAGTAGTACGGTACGAGTACCCACGTTCAAAATAAAAGTGCCAAACGTGAACATTTTTTGTAGTTTTGTTAGCGATTTACATCCCCGCAGTTTTCTCAACCCACACGCAGGCCTGCCGAGCAACCGCCGACCAACCCTTTCGGTAAGTAAATACTTTTAAAGGCCCGTTGGATTTGTTACTCCATCATAATTCTCTACTGAGCAATCGAAGTTTTGATATTTTCTTTTATTTTAATTTTAGAAGTTTTCATTTATGTTCAATCTTAAACAGCTTTCGTAACTAACGTATTAAATTATGGTAACTAATGTATTATGAGTAACTAAGGTTTTATGTAGGTTTTAGTACGTTTATGATGTTAATAATTATTAATAAAGATATCATATAAAAATAACTTAATCTTCAATGATACGATAAAGACAATTTCGAGCTAAGAATATTTTCTGTCAATCAGACATTTAAAAACAGTATGACAGCAACAATCAATAGACAACTAAAGCTAGATTTATAAACTCGAAAAGTTGGTGAGGTTGAAGTTATGATCAAGTTTGTGAGGTTAGATATTCCGAACTCCGAGCATAAAAATTGGTTATCTCGAACTACCCGGGAAGTTTTCGAACCTTACATGAGCTTTACATGAACAACATGAACGAGTGTATAAATGGAACTGAGTGTTCACTTTAGTTTCAATTGAACTCCTATTTCCAACAACAACTGAACCTCAACCTCACCAACTTTTCGAGTTTATAAATCCAGCTTAATAGGTAAAAAAAGTGTGTTATAAACAGTGGTAGTCATAACGTAGAAACCGATATTATTGATTTCTATTTAGAAAATACTAAACCTAACGTTTTTTAAATTGGAGAATGTTTTAAGCATTAAAAGACCTTCAAAATGAGGTGTCATTAGAACCCCCTTTCAATTTAAAAAAATATTCCAAAAGCGGACCCAGCTGTCATTTTGACATTTAAAGCTGTCATTGGTATGTCAAAAAATGCAAGACTTGCTCAAATATTATCGTTCAAAATTTCATTAAAATATAGCGAACGGTTTAGAAGTTAGAGGGGGGGGGGGAGAACGGACTTTAGGTCCTCACTGTATAGGTTCCATTATTAATCCGCAGTTATATTAGCACAAACTTTTAATTATGAACCTTTAAACAGCTTATTACAGAATTTTCTGTAGTTTTTGTAATTTCTTTTTAAGTTTGCAAGAAATAAACTAAAGGAAAAAACAGAGAGATGATTAGTTTTAAACTTGGCACAGCATTCTCGGTTTTCAAGAAGAAATTGAGTTTACTTGCTCCGTTCTTATAAATAATTAGTTGTATTATCTTACAGAGCCCTTTGTCATGTTCCGGGTTAGCAAATTAAAGTACAAGAAAAAAGGGTTGGAATTTTTAAATTAGGTTTGCAGTTAAAAAGGCTTTGTGTATAAACGAGTAGTCTTAATGAAGTTTTACCAAATTATTAATAAGATCTCGAATATATAAATTAATTATTGCATCAGTATTTTTCTTTTGTACAAGCCCATTAGTTTAATAAACGATTCAGTGATTAACAAAAAAATGATTGCCAAACTATTTAGTAATATCGCGAGTCAAATGGTTTTACGGAATTTTATCTTTGCTATTTGGTACCAACGAAATATAAAAATGCTTTTTGATCTACGACCGTGCAAGTAATTTTGAAATTTTTGACTTTATAAAATTTTTAAAGTACCTAACACTTTCTTGAGTTACTGCCACGGGAGAAAAGTACGTACTTTTTACCTCAGGCAGTACTTTCCTGCCATGGGTTAGTTAGAAAATACGTAGATCTTAAAATATTAAATTCGGAAACGAAATTCTGAGCCAACCACATTGGATGCTGCAGAAATATGTGGTAAAGTACTTCCCAGCATATTTCGTTTGGCTTAATGACTGCAATAAAACCCCTCATAAACTCGGCTTTCGCTTTCACAGAGACGTATTAGCCCACATTTATTTTTAATGCCAGTTTATAATTATTAACTGTCTAATTAGGGGTTTCTAGAAACAACTTAATTATTAGGATATTTCTCAAAACTTTTTAGCTACAGGTACCTGTTTATATAGGTTAGTTATATAAATAGTAAACATAATATTCGAGATGGATTAGTACCTATCTAACAGAGAAAACATGGATATTTGTTTCTGGCCTTGCCTCGGAGACAAAAGCAGACGATGTTATCAACTTCTTGAAAAAATACAACCTCGATGAGAATTATATTTGCGTAAAAATGGTTACTCGTCAAGATCGCCACTATAGCTCGTTTAAAGTGGATGTTCCAAAAAAAAAACTGGTGAAGCAGTTATGTCCGAAGATTTATGACCCCTCGGAACAACAATAAACCATTTTCTTCATATTCAACGCCAGATGAACTCGATCAGCTGTAGTTGATCTGAGTGGTTCAATGCCAAAGGATTCTCTAAAAAGAATTCATTATAATGTTCAATCCTTTCGCAATAAGTTTAATGGCAAATGCCTTTTATCCTTATAAGGAGTATTTCATATCAAATTTTAACATGTAATTTTATCTTATGATTTCAAACTTAATTTAATGTGTAATGTTTTAATTTGTAAATAATCTTGGTAAAGTAAATCTTATAATAATTTTAATAATAAAATAATTTTTATAATTTTATAATTTATAAA
This sequence comes from Polydrusus tereticollis, assembly GCA_963920685.1. NCBI lineage: Eukaryota > Metazoa > Arthropoda > Insecta > Coleoptera > Curculionidae > Polydrusus > Polydrusus tereticollis. The sequence continues at coordinate 5,003,071 of OY987331.1, forward strand.
ATCTTTTAGAAAATTTGGTCTGTAAGAGTTGTGTGATATATGTTGATGTTTCTTGTATTCATGTTATTATACACTAAATATTTAGTTTCTATTTGACTTGTAAAAATACTTGTATGCTATTACCTATAAATTACTCTACTCTACTCTACTCTTACAGTACAAAAATAAATATTTCCTAACAGTTATTTTCCGTTGCCTAGCAAAGACTAAGTAAAAGGAAATATTGACTTTTTCTTTCAAAAATGTTATCAGAAATGTCAATGTTTCCGATCGATTTTCGGAAAAATGGGGAAAATTTTCATTCCGTGTTGAGATAAAAGTTTACTTTCCAACCTTTCGACGGAAATGACGCACCACCTCGGAAAATACTATCAAACAGCAAAAATTTCCGAATTCGTGAGTGCAATTGAACATAAGCGAATATGAACATAACATTTATTTACCTTTCTGGGCTGAAATTCATATTTAACGCAATGCTGAAATCCCTTTCCTTTGATTTTCATCGACGTCAGTACAAGACAGTTTCCCACAAAGTGCGCTGTATAGCCCACTCCTTTGCTGGTCTTAAAGCTGGAGAATATAAATTTCAATTACATCATTACAAACAAAAACTATTAATTTAAAGAAATAGTTCATTCTCAAAGTGGAGTTGAAATTAAAAAATTACTGAAGAAAGTCACAAAGTCTTTCTTCAGTAATTTATTAAAAGAGCAATTAAAGGTTCAATTTTTTCATATTAACAAGTCTACATGTTTCGAAGTTAGTGACCTTCATCATCAGGAGACAAAAGAAATGTTGCGGTTAGTACTATCAGTAGAGAGAAAATAAAAAATGAAGACCAGAAACGTGTTATGTGTCAAATTTCTACATCTTTAAGGGTATATAAATGAAAGATTTTATGTTTTTAACAAATTTTATTTCTTGATTAATATCTCTACAAAATGAGGTTAACTTAATTACGGGTTACTGGGCCTAAGGTCTTCAGTACCCCCATAAAAATTTTGAAAAGTATTTTTTAAACCTTTAAATGTGACTTCAACAATATGGAAATTGTCTAATAAAATCTTTCTTCCACAAATCCTCTTTATATATCCCTTCATAAAAACCTTCACAGGAAGAACATCATTTTCCTTCATATAAGCTACTAAATATGACAAACCTTGTACCAATAAATTTGAACTAAATTTGATCTAACATTTCGGTACGCTTATTGCGTTCATCAAGTTTTATTCACTTCTTAATACATTTTACAAATTTTAAAGCTCCATCAACGTCACCTTCCACCTATAATTTTCTCTTTACTGCTATATAATACTAACAGCAACATTTCTTTTGTCTCCCGAGGATGAAGGTCACTACCATCGAAACATGTAGACTTATTGATATGAAAAAATTGATTTTATTAAATTAGCGGACAAAGACTTTTTGACTTTCTTTCGTTACCCTAAAAACTATTAACCTGAACTAAAGTTCGTAGTAAGGCGAAGAAAATAAGATAACCACAAAAACTATAAACCTCTTACCAATATAAATATGGCTTTTCCCTCTCGATGTTGACAGAGTTTATAGGATCCAGACGAAACCACGTCGTAAAAGTGAATCCGCTTTCATACGGCCACTTTGCCAGAGGAGGTAGCACAACTGCCTAAAAGAGAAATAACAAAAAATTAAAACTAACCTAAACTACAGTACCTATGACCTTGACCATAGAAAATATATATATTTAAATAGAAGACGAATAATAGGATCATTTGTCAGCCGAGCTAGAACTATCGCCATCGCCTGGAAGATAAATAACCAAAGTTCAGGGTGAAAAATTGTACGGTAATTTTTAAGGAAACAATAAGTCCGACAAGCCAACAGGCTCTCTCGGGGATCAAATAGGGATGAAAATAAATTGTTTCATATTTTTTATATTTATATCAAAACAATGAAGGTATAAAATATACTTGGGCTTAAACCATTTTTCTATTATATGAAAGATAACTCTCCTTGGATTTTAAAAACATATTTTGACGCATAAAAAGCTCGGCTTAGCCGGTTAATCACATTTGTAACTAAAAAATTATTTATTACAGTATTTCCTGTGGCGCGCAAAATAAAACCAATATAGGGTACTTTAACTTGGCGAATTTTTCGTCAAGACTTGGGCATGCACCCGTACAAGATTCAATTGACCCAGGAGCTCAAAGTTAATGACCATAGCCAACGCCGTTTGTTTGCTGACTGGGCTTCGGAGCGTTTGGAAGAGGATCCTAATTTTGGCAGAAAAATCATCTTTGGAGCATTTTTGGATGAATGGCTTTGTGAACAAGCATTGCCGTATATGGAGTGACGCCAACCCACAAGAGGTTCATCAGGTGGCAATGAATCCACAAAAAGTTACCGTCTGGTGCGGATTTTGGCCGGATGCGTCATTGGTCCGTACTTTTTTCAAAATGACGTTGGTGAAGACATCACCGTCAACGGCGACCGCTACAGAACGATGATTACCGATTTCTTTTAGCCCAGTCTGAACAATATGAACGTGAACGACATGTGGCAGGACGGCGCTACGTGCGACACAGCGGACGCCACGATGAACATTCTGGGTGAACGATTTGAGGGTATAGTTATCTCTCGCAGAAGTGACGCGAATTGGCCACCACGATCATGCGATTTGACCCCGCTGGACTATTTCTTGTGGGGTTTTCTAAGTCTCGGGTCTCTGCCAATAAGCCGCAATCGACCGATGCCCTCAAAGTGAATATAACCCAATCAAATTCAGCCGGATCTATGCGGCACAGTCATTGATAATTGGACCACTCGGATCCGTGCCACCGTGAGAAGCCACGGTGGACATTTGAACGATGTCATATTCCATAAATAATGGCATACATAGACCCTTTAAATAAAAATAGAATTTTGTTAATACCTTACACACAGCTTGTTTTATTCCATTTTAACATCGACCCGTCCTTATTGAAAAACTCTTTATAAAGAATTTCGAGGAATACATGTTAAATTTAGGCACCCTTTAGTGGATATTTAAAGCCAAAATTTTTGAACAGATAGTCCCGGAATTTGACCAATAAAGATGTATTGAAAATATTTCTATCTAAATACTTGGAAAATTTGCAATACATTTTTTTCGGGCAATTTTTTTTGTATCTCCTCAAATAAAGTGGTGAGGGAACGTCAATTATTTTTTGTTATTTTGATTGATAACTTCGGTTTGGCTTAACCGAATTTGACAAACTTAGTCTCGTTAAAAAGAGCTTTCTTCGTTTTATCGTTTGCATTATAAACTATGTCTTAATTATGTTTACAGTAGACGCTGTTTGACAACTTAATCGTATTTACGATTTTTATTGGAAATTGTAAATGGTATGGTATGTTTCTTTTTACAGAGTTAAATAGAGGCTAAAATCCTAGATAACCACTAATAACCAGTGAAAACCTCGTTTCCCTAACTCTTTTATTAAAAAAAAGGAAATTTTGCAAAATCGTTTTTATTTTTTCCTGAGCTCATTTCAATAGCTATTTAAAAATAAATGACACTGTCGTTGCAACTTTTCTCCTTTACAAAATGACATTATTAAACTAAAGATTCGACGTTTCGTCTTCGAGCGGTCAACATCAACTTTATTTTTTTAAATACGGACCTGGAATTTTTTTTACCGATTTTTAAACCACCACCCTCAAAATGTAATAGCGGTATTACTTTCTAATAATGAATTGTTTTTGCTTATTTCCTTTTAAATTCGTATTTTACATTTGTCACTCCGGTCCTGGCAACGAATCAAAATATTAATTAAACACTCTATTTTATTTAAAACATTCTTACATAAGTAACATAATTTATTTTATAAGAATTTTCTAATAGTTATATATTTCCTTATTATAAAATCTACTTTTCTAAATGTTCAAAAATATTGCCGTTTTGCTCAATGCAACGATCGATTCTTCTTCCATTTATGGCGACAGCCCTTTCAACCGATCTTCTCCTTATCCTACTAACTGCAACCTGTATGCGTTCTTCCAGTTCCTCCATGATATCTAAGCCATTTTTATAAATAAAATTTTTTAATGCCCCCCATAAAAGTAATCCAGAGGCGAAATATCTGGCCACCTCGCTGGCGACTCTATTGCCCCACCATTTCCGATCCACCTATCAGTAAGATCAACTTTAAACAAACTTTGAAGAAGTGGAAGACTAATACAACATACAGTTCGTAGGCTATAAAGGTCAATTGAAAGGGGGTAGTATAGCAAGGATCATAAGAAACATCGATCTGTGCATAGGTAGGTACCTATGGGTTAAAGGAACATTTTGGAAATGAGAGCTTTCCTAATAAACTCAAATTGTCATTAAACCCATTTGTAAAGGTTTTTATAAAAATAACGTTAAGTTCTATCCATTTTCAGGATTAACAATAATGCTGTACAGTTCGTATTAATCAACTTTGTAACACGGTAGAGAATATTCTTCTGAATCCTCTGCATTTTAGGTACCCTGTAAAATGTAATTATTACATCCCATAATAATTACTTCTAGGGAATTAATCATAGCGACTTTTACAAATTGTGGAACACTGAAATATACTCTGCCGGAGGTGATTAATGTAATGTATGGTATTCAAAATAGACTCCCCCGTGTAATATTAATTACACTGGCTTTAAAGGTATTTTCTTATACAGTAAGTATATCTTTATATATTGTGTTGTGTGTCTTGAAACCGGCAAGGACGAAAATACAAGGCAGCGTTCTCTCGGCTAAAAGTAAAATACATTTTCCTAAATAAAAAACCAACAAATTAAATTGTTTTCCCCGATTTCCTAAATAATGAGCAACTTTTTGGACTTTTAGACCTTCCACGCAGACCTTAGGTTTTCCGGGAATTCAATAACAATTTTACGAAAACCAATTTATATCCAATAAAAAACAAGAAAAGGGGGAGACAAAAGCAAATAAAAACAAGTGAAAGTCAATATTTCGTTTATTTAGCCTAAATTTCTTTTGCTACTCGTATCTCGTACAACTGAAAGCGGACCCTTTTCCGTAAATGACGCCAAATTGTTCCAAAACAATATAAAGTTGACGCATTATTTTAAATAGGCTTTGACACATCCAACGCTTATTTACACAGTGATCAAAATTAAATTAAAATGGTAAAACATTCTTGTGTCTTGGTAACGGCATAAATCGATAAGAGATATGATTCAGTTCAGCTTGGCAGTCAAAATCGGAGAAAGGCATTTCCGCTCTCTTTATTTAGCTTACAACTGGTGCATTACGTCGCCTTTTTTTCCTATGAGCGCCGATTGGAATAAACATTTGCCAAACATGTAAATGTGCATTAGTGAACTTTTACAGACTTTTACGGAAAATGATCGCAAGGGTGAAAAATTGTTCAATTAAGCATCCATTTCTTTAAGCAATAGATTAATACACATACACAAGTTCTGGATGTGGTATCAAGGAGTTCTTTATCTATCTTTAGGTGCAAACTAGACGTCTCTAACTGTCCCGGATGAGATTTAAAGGTTTTTCACGTGAACCGATAAAATTTAATAGTCAAAATAGTAAAAAATTAGCAAAATTCTACTTCTTTACATTTATTTCAAATTGTAAGCTCTTTTCGCCAAAGCGTATTAATTGCTTTAATTTACTGTGATATATTGGGGTATAGTGTACCTAGCCAAAATAGGCTGGAGACTGGCAAAACAAAATGTTTTTAAGCTTATATCTGTTAATAAAACGTTCAATCAAATTTTATTTTGGTGTTTGATTAAATTTGTTGGTTGATTAGAGTTCTTTGCGAACTAAAATATGTTTTTGCGTAAGAGCGGGAGAACAGTGGTTTTAGAGATCATATCTGACCCAGTCCAGTATATTTGAGTATATTTTCGTTGGGCGGACTTTATACTAGGGATGGGTAAAATATCGATGTTGTATCGCTAACATTGATGTTTAAGTTTCGATGTTTCTTTTGATAACATCGATGTTCATTTTAAACATCGAAATAAAATCTCAACTTAACCTCCCGAACGGTGTAGTATCAAGTCTCAAGGCAACTCAATCAGTGTCAGCAGTCTAATTCGTAACTGTACGGGGTTTCCCTTGCCGGCCTGTTCTATTTTTAGAATTGACCAGTGACAGTGAACTCTTGAACCGTAGTTGAACGGTTGGAACGTCATATGAATTATAAAATCCAAATAATATAAAAATACGCAATATTGTTAAAAATTTCCCCACATTATCATACAGGGTCATATCAGCCCACGCTTTACTGACTTTGCATCTTTTTTGTTAGACTTGCCACTGGATAAAAGGAGTGTGAAGATTTCAGTCAAGAATTGCTTCGATAGATTCCTCAACTTCACCGGTTCAATCACGAAGTAGCTATGACATCAGTACTTATTTAAAGCCCAGCCCAGATTTTAATTCAGATGCAAAAGATTTTGCAATAGGCGACGTATCATGGTCATGGACCTTCTTTCAGACATTCGGCTATGGTCATCAGTACTCAGTACCAAAACAATTGCTTTCTAAATGTTGTTTATCCAAGCATAAAACGGAGTGAGCTTAGATAGGCATTGTATGCAATTACTTAAGCCCAATAAAGTAATTTATAACCCAACGGTAAACACAAATGACAAACGGTGTATAATAGACCAGCATCGCTATCCAATTTATTAACCTCGTATCCATAAACTCCAATTGTATATCGTCGTTCGACTTACCGATCCCTTCCTGCCCGGAAAGCTGAAGAAAACGTCCGGGCCGGTCCTCTGGGGCATCTGGCGCAGGACGTTCAGCAGTTTGGCCGAGTGTCGGGGCTGAAACAGAAATTCGTACGATCAAATAAATTGAAACGTTTCCTAATTGGATCGGTTTAGTATGGCCCTTATAGAGTTAGGAAGAATATTAAACCTTTTTTGATACATTTCACGGTTTTAATGGGTTTTACGTTCTCCGAATGACGGCTTAACTGCATTAAGTTTTAAAGTTTTGTAATAAACCGCTAGAGCGTATCGGTTTTCTACTTTGGCGCTAGCTGAGCCAAATGCTTTGTATTGGAATCGTTATTACTAGTAGTAGGTTTCTTTTATCATTTTGCTTATTGCCACAAATTAGTGGTATATAAAAAAAAATTAGTGGAAGTCCATAAATTGGTTTCTTTATGTCAAGTGCAGTATATGTGGTATCGGCAAACATTTAACTTTAAGATTTGTTAATAAACAGACGTAGATCATCAGAAGTTTATAAGAATTAACATACATCAGTATCTATTATTATTGTTAAAAAATTCTTTATTAACGTGGTGTTACCGTAAAGAAGTCCAGTAAAGGAAAGGTAAGGTGATGATTACTCTAGTGATTTATAATTAAGAGCGTCGTTATAATATATGCGATTATGATAGTAAGTTTCTTTGAAATATCATGATCTCATGAGGTGTGATATACAATTTAATTAACGAAAGCAAAAAACATCAATAAAACCACCAATATTTTTGACACACAATTAACCCCGACCATAAACGTTGCTAAAAAATGACGCATACTCTTATAAAAACTATGATGAGGTATAATATATGCGAGTATGATACTCGGTTCAATCAAACTAACATAATGACATGAGGTATGATATACAATTCAATTAACAAAAACAAACAAACATCATAAAAACTACCAATATTTTTGATGCAAAATTAATTCTGGTACATAAACGTTGCTAAGAAGACCTTATGGAACTATTATAGGGTATAAGTCGTTTTAAATAAAAATACTTAGAACATTAAATTTTCCCATAGTTCATGGGCAAAAAAAAAATAACAATTCGTAGCTTTCAAACACAACATCATTTGTTTCATTGTGATTTATTACTGTACCTTACAATATTTCGTAAGTAGTTGTTGTTAACTTAATCGAACGAAATTTAATTTGACGACTATATTAGGGCATATTAAATTTGCCACAATATAAGGATGAATTATTAGGCAAGTAGTTCTTGTATCAACTTAATCGAACCAGATTTAGTTTGACTACTAAATTAGGTCATATTAAATTTGCCCCAATATAATATTGAATTATTATTAAGCTACAAGGATAACACAAAAATGCGTTAAAGTATAAAATATTTAAAATCACTTTATATAAAAAACAGTCTAGACAGAGATGCCGAAAATACCCCTAAATTATAGGCCCCTTTGAAAGTATTGACATACGTGCCTGAGTCAGTATGCTTTTTATTTTGTTTTGTAACTCACAAATATTTTATATGTTTACCATAACAACTGTTTATGACCCCAACCGGTTTTTATTCAAGAAACAACTTTTTCCTGTTATAGAACATGTTTGCAACCATTTCATTCAGTTAAAACAAAAATAGTTTGCAGTGAATTTCTCAAAAACTCATGGAATATAATGGTTAATATATTAGTGTCTATAATAATTTATAAACTACCTTATCTATTCGATCAAAAATATCCTATGGTTGTTTCATCAATATTGCGAAAAAATTCAGGATGAGTTGTCCTGCTAAAAAATATGAAAAAAAAGTTCATATATACACCTGTCCGGAAAAGCTTGGTCTCGGAGATACAGGGTGTATTATTGCTTTATTTTTATTTTTGTTTTTTCTAAATAGTTTTTGAAATAACGTCGATATTTGAACTAAAATTGTTATCTCGTGGTTTTTCTGAAATGCAAAATTAGAATTTGCCCTCAGTATGGCTCCCACTTATGGAGGACGCCACCTGCATGTCTTTTTACTCTTTTGGGGAGTCTTAACTTTTTTTAAACAAAAAAATGTATTTCCTTATCATTTTTACGTGGTAGACGTCAGAAAACAGAAAAAGGTGAAAAGGCATCGCATACCGACGTAAATAAGTAAGGTTAGTTTAGTAGTAAAATGTGCGCTATGCTTACTAAAGGTAAGTGCCCACTGGTAGGCATCGCACGGACTATACGCATCGCACGTATCTGATTTTTTAATTCCCTGCATAATTTTAAATAGAACTGCGTTCACCTATCGGTACCGGACGGATCGTATGTCAGTACCTACGGTCATACGAAGTTGAAATCAAAATTCGTTGCTGATAATGCGAATGTCGACAAGTGCACGCAGGCATTGGTATTTACAAATTTGATAAAAAAAACACGTTCATTTTAGAGTCGAAAGGGAAGTTTAATTATCCTTTTATAGAATTTCAATATTGACCTCTACACATAAAGCCAACCTCGTTGCAAAGGACATTAAATCGAACTGTGTGAAAAAAACTGAAATCGGGTCATCGGCTTTGCGAGCTGGACGGAAATATTATGGAAATGCAGTTAATTTATTTAGTTTGAACAAATTATTTTATTAAGTGTTCAAAATGTGCGCCGTTATTGGCAAGACAATAATGAAGTAAATTTTGAAATTCCGGTGTGAGATATTAAAAGAACGGCATATTATCTTCAATTAAATCACCAAATAAACTGTGATACCATCCGAATTTTGGCTTTTTTATATTTATATATTTATCGTATCATTGAAGATTAAGTCATTTTTATATGATATCTTTATTAATAATTATTAACATCATAAACGTACCAAAACCTACATAAAACCTTAGTTACTCATAATACATTAGTTACCATAATTTAAAACGTTAGTTACGAAAGCATAATACGTTAGATACCAAATAATATTAGAACTATTTTTCATGAACATGTAAAACAATATTTTGACAGTTTTCAAATTTGATGGATACACCTTTGTCTTTAACGTCCACGATCTTAGGTATGCCCTCTGAAGACTGATTAATGACCGAGAAAGCACTCCTTTCGATTTCGTGCGGTTCCCCAGTGCCTAATCCACTCCCGGAAACATCGCCGATTTGAATTTTGCGAGCAATGGAAACTTTCTTGGTCACACTTTCTTCTAAATACCCTCTAGCAACCTTCGCCGATTCCCATCCACCAAGTTCTTGTAGGTCTAATATATCTCCTCCAGCATTAACAAGAAAATTTGCCGAAGATCTTCTAACGCAGTGACCAGTATACAAATTAGGATTTTCAAGTGAGAGATACTCAGCTATTTTTTGAGGTATTTTAGAGAAGAAATGAATGCCGCAGGGCTGTACCGTACATTTCCCTCTTCTATATGATACAAACAATCTTTGGTGAGTGACATGGTCTGGCCTTAACATTGCGTACTTTTTAAATAAAAGCACAGGATTGACTTCGCCGTCAAATATCACAGCGAAAATACGTTTCTTGTGGGTTCTTGAGTCGGGAATAGTAACAATCAGCTTGTCCTCTAAAACGTCAACATCTTCCGTGGTGATCTTCGTTAATTCATTAGTTCGACAGGCTCCTCCAATTCCAATTAAAAAAGCCACTTTCATCATTAAAAACTTCTCGTCTGAGGCAGAACACACAAATTCGTTGACTTGTTCTCTTGTAAATACTTTTGATTTTTTTGCTCTATATCCAACATTTTTCTTCTTGATGAAACGTATTAAGGCGCCGTATTTGTCGATTTCCACTCTTTCCTTCAGTTCTAAAGTCGCTCGTAACATGGAATATTTCGGCCATAAGGATGAAGCAGAGTATTCCGCAGAGAGTTTTGCGAAATACGCCAGCAATACCGTTTCTTCTGCACCTTGAACATGTACTTTGTTTCGCCACTCACAAAACTGCCGATATTCTTTTTCATAATGGATTTTAGATTTGTCCGGAAGCAAGTTCAACCTTATAATGTTGGCTGCAGCTAATATATCGTCAGGAATATCAAAATCTTGCATGATTTTAATGATGACTTTTTGAAATGCCAAAATGAAATGACAAAACACCTTGTTTTTATTTTTGCATCGCCGTTGTCAATGATACGATAAAGCTTTGAATATAACTCGATTATTAGCGATTTAACACCGTCTCGGACATTGCGGGTGACTCGGCTGTCGCCTCGTCACCTAGCAATGTCCTCGACTATTATAAATCGCATAATAATCTCGTTATATTAATAGCTATAAACCCGTTTCGTTTCATTCTTTTCGTCCTCTGACAGTAATCAAATTATAATGACATTTTGTTTAGGTAATGACATAATGCCTGTTTCTATCAAAAATAGCTAGGATTTTCCTATATTTCATGGAAAGTCTGAAGACTGGCCAACATTTCTATATCAATTTAATAGAATTTCATCGCTTTGTTACTATGCTCCAGAATAATCAGTAATAAAATTACAAAAAAGTCTAAAAGGCGAAGCAAAACTTGCAGTTTCTGGTTTTTTAATGTGTCTGGAAGATTTGGAACAGGTGATGAAAACTCTACAGAGAAGACTTGGACGACCGTATTAACTCTATATTGAAATCACCCGCTATAAACATTTTTTTATTTTTATTTATTAATTGCACAAACAACGCATCTAACTGTTTTTAAAAATATATTTATCTACTTTCATTTAGTAATATGAATTTTACAGTTCTGTAAATCGTTTTGTAAGGGCATCTATTACAGCACTAGTGCTGTAATAGATGCCCTTACAAAACGATTTTTAATAGCAGGTGCATTTTTATTTTTAAAAATGCCTTTTGCCAAATATTTTTATTCATAGATGAAAGTAGATAAAATTTTGTACAATATTCTTGTTGTAAATTCATATTACTACACTCGATGTTTTATTAAACTCGGCTGACGCCTCGTTTAACAACTTTAACATCTCGTGTTGTAATATGAATCTTTTCAACACTTATATCGTAAATAACTATTATATTATCATTCGGAGGCCTATAGATCGCTATAACGATTAGTTGTTCATTTCCAAGGTCACACTCGATACCTGCACATTTAGATTGTCCTTTAATTGATACTGCATCAAGTTTTTTCCGATTTCTCACTTTTCTCTCTCATTTCTTTTTTCACATAAATTGCTGCACCTCCATATCCTTCTTCTCTGCAAAAGCTTGCTGTTAATTTAAACTTGTCAAGGGCAAGCATCTGAAGCTGTTCCGCATTTTTCCAGTGTTCTGTGACACAGAGAATACTGCATTTTGAGTATTCCTGTAGCATGTGATTTAACCTGTCTATACAGTTGCCTATGGACTGTACATTTTGATGATATGATTTTGTTTTTGATTATTATGTGTAGAAGACTCTGTTAAGGAAGATTTGAATTCTGCTGTCTCATTCGATATTGCTAGTCTTTCTATAAAAAATTATTGCTGTCACTTTCATAATTTGTCTGCTGTTTAAGCTTATGTAGTTTTTGTAAGTAAGCTGGACACTTTGGATCTCTCGCTGTATGTATGTCTCTCAAATTTTGACGCTTGCAGTTTGAGCAATCCCATATGGTATCTTGAGTACATTGGCGACTTTCGTGTTTCTCTCCGCATTTATGACAACAAACAACAATTAAAGCACATGGTCACGTTAGTGTTGTATTCTCTCACGTAAAGCCTTGTCAGGTAAAAAAAAAACTACTTGATGTGGTTAAAAAAATGGACCGTAATATTTTCAGAAAATTATATTTTTGTAGACACATCGAATTCTGTAGATATGAATATACTATTCTTGTTGTCAAAATAAGCTAACCTGGCCATAAATTAAACTCAAAACCCATTAGGGTCAATTTCTAGCTAATATTAAAGTCATCACACAAAGTTTCAGTTCATCATCTCCAAAACATACTAATTAATAATAAAATGAAAACAAGCAATATTAAATTTCAACAAAATGTTTTTGGTTTAGGCATGTTTATAGGGTCAAGTAACAGAAGCTGAGTCCGGATAATTAAATGAATTTAAATATATTTTTTTTTAATTAAATCGTTTAAAAATAGCCTTTCCTGACCCGGGTAGGGTATCAACCCTTTCCGGATTTATTTCCGAAACGGCATTTGGGAGCGCAGACCGAAGTTACGCAATAAAATGAATTTAATCGTTTTGAAATAGCCTTTATAAAGCTGGGTTATATAAACCTTTATCGGATTTATTTCAAAATTTAATTGTTTGTGAGATTTCGAATGAAAGCAAATTTTTACCGTGTGTTTAGACCTTGAGACTTTTAACGTTTGACTAGAAAACGTGGAGGGTCAATGAGAACGCTTTTATAATTTTATATTGTTTGAATACGGTCTAATAACGTTTATTAAAATCCTTACAAATGGTTTCAGTTCAATGGTAGGGCAAGAATTATAATACAGATATTTTATTTCGCGGGAAAGCTATCCTCAAATATTGGAAAAAAAATTAAATGTCAGCAAACAGATCGTGGGAAAAAGATAATCAAAATGTAAAAAAATTAAATGCACCAAGTCATGCTACATGAAATTCTAGAAATATATTAATTTCTCAATAAAAAAATACTCTTGTCGTGGTATATTGTTAAAAGCCACAATGATTATTAAAAACTCCCCCAATAAATCATCATTGTCCATAATAGTTTTTTATGTATTAAGGGCATTATGAAGATGTTTATGCCTCCGAGGGCAACAATCTTGCTGGACCCAGTATATAAAAGCGTAAAAAATAAAATGCCCCTAAACCGGCAGACACATATCAGCCAATATCCTTCCTTTTATCGTAAATACATAATACAAAAATATATAGCCTTAGGGGAATCGAGTCGAAAGGTTTGTCGAACCGCATGTTGCAAATAAGATCAGCCAAGTAAAAAGTGTAAAATATAAATTATCCTTAACCCTTTCAGCCCTGTTTTTTTTTTAGTTAAAGTAAACTGTTTTTTGGTATAGATATTTGATCATGGCCACAACAGAAAGTCCCTCAGAAAATTTTACAGAGTTTCCACCATAGCTGTACCATCTACAAAGGAGTGGCAAATGCCACCACTAGGCTTAAAGGAATGAAAAGCCGCTAGTAACTGAAACATTTTTATTAAATTATAAAATATTATTTTTATACTTAGTGAATTATAATCATTTAGCTACTTGTTAACTACAATCAAAAAACGAAAATCATTTTACATGGTAATTTTTGAAACTGTTTTTGAACTTAGATAGACAAAGCGGAACTTGATATTTCTCACATTGAACTCGTGAACGCCCTCCACAAGTCTCCAGCCTACACCTCGGCTCATGTCCATTTATATGTTCTGGCCAATGGCCAAGAGCATCAAATCTAACATCATCCACAGGAACTGTATGTGGCTTCTGACGCTTAGTTGGTAGAGGTGAACTTCTTGGAAGCGGCGAATTTCTAGGACATCCAGATGATGGTCTAGCTCGTTTTATAGGAAACCCGGAAAACACCAAACCTTCAGCTATTGACATGGTGTATTGCAACAAATCCATTCTGTTTTTTTTTAGCATTCCATCACGTTCCATATCCCTCTGATATTCCAGCCAGCTATTGCAAACACCTAGATTGAAATAATGGAAAATAACTCTCAGCGTCCATTTTCTTGATCGAATGAATGTACGGTAAAGAGCAATCAGAAAATCGGTCTTATCCACCCCTCCCATTGAAGTATTATACAATCCTACAACTGCTGGACGTTGTACCATAACATACTTTTTTTCTTTTCTATCCCACCTCTTTACCTCATCCTTTGGTTCAGTACCCACAAAATTTGATGCCATGTTAACAACTTTATTGTCGTACCAACGAACAGCTTCAACTTTATTATCATCTGTTACAATGGAGTCGCAGCTACCACGACCAGTCTTTTTTAGTTCATTTTCGGACTTCAAAGGACATTTTTCAAGTCTATGGGCGCGAATTGTTCCTGCCATATAGATGTTTTTTTCCAAGAGTTCCTGCAGCAATAACAATGACGTAAAGTAATTGTCACAAAACAATTTATGATCCGCACGTTCAGGAATTCTGCTTGACAGATGTAGAACTAATGCATTAGTTGCTGAATATTCGTCTTGTAGCTTCACAGGAAGGGTGGTAGAACCTTGGTAAATTACTGAGCGATAAATAATCCCAGAAGCACCACAGTGCATGAACACCTTCACGCCCCACGGGTTTGGCTTACCCTTTATATACTGCTTGATAGATATTTGCCCTTTGAATGGAATTATCGACTCGTCGATGCAAAGGTTTTCTTCTATTTTTAATTATTCACATCTTTTTTCGAAACAGTTCAATAGTGGACGTACTTTCCATAACTTGTCGTTTTGATCGTGGTCGGCGTTGATGTCAACAACATGCCAGTTGTTTCTAAGAGCTTCAAATCTATTACGAGTCATGCCAATATTCTCTAAAAATTGAATTTTCGTAGCAGGTGTCCAGTACATTCTTAGCCTGGGAAAGTGAATAACCCCCATCAGAATATGCAGGGCAACAAGCCTTCTAATTTCTTGTTCGTTAGTATTGATGTTCTTTCCCGTTTTCTGAATTGAATACATGTTTGTTTTTTCTGCTAATTCGGAAAATATTTCTTTTGGAAAGTATTTGAAAAAGTACGTAAGTGGTGTCTCTTCATCGTTTTTTCACACAGTTTCATTATCAGATGGGGAAAAAACTGTATCTGGTGGTAAGTACTGATTCTTTTTCCAGGATACTTTCTTTTTTTCATTTTTCTTCTTATTACTTTTTTGACGTAAGTTTTCAGCCAAAGTTTGCGACGGAATATTATCTTCCTCGTCCGTCTGCTCATTTTCTGGTTTTTCGTTCATATTTTCGTGCTCATTCTCATAATCTTCATCTGATGCATCTTCCTCAGTAATGTTGCCTTCATTTTGTGTATCGTCTTCAATGTCCGAGTCAGGCAAAGCTGAGAGGGCAGCTTGTGCATCGCTTAGCGTTACTTTTTTTGTCAGCGTCTTTAGTTTCTGCCCATAGAAGTTGAAGGGTGGAATACCGTCATCGTCTAAAAAAAAGTAAACATTTGAATATTTAGAGAAGTAATCGAATCTCCTTAGATTTTTTTATAAAGAATATCATAAAAATAAGTTTCACAAAATCTGACGAGAAAACCTAGTGGTGGCAATTGCGTACATCAATTTCGAAGACCTCCTAGGAGGCGTAGTTTAGAAAAACAATTTAAAAATTTATCTTCACACTAGTCATCCTACATTTCACCATTCATAAACCACCAAAAAATATACATGGATTAGTTATGTTAATTATTAATTGTACTTACCAATAACATTTTTGAGGTTAAAATCATCCATGATTGTATAGCACTCTATAATCGTTAATATAAAATGCAAAATAAATAATAATGATCATATGAGTCAATATTTTACTTTAAAATACTGCATAGTGACGACATCTACCGGTTAGGTCCAGAACTACTCTCACTCGCGAAGGTTAGGATACTGTAAACTTAGCGGTGGCAAATGCCACCACCAGGGCCGAAAGGGTTAAAGAAGCAATGTCAAAAGTAAATCCTTGTCAGATAATAATAACGGAAGAAACAAGTTGTATAAAGACTATCGAGCTAAGAAGACTTTCGTACTAATTTACATAATAAATAAACTCCTAGAATTAATATTCAATTAATCACTCAAAAAATTGTTCAATTATTCCAAAACATAAAAATGAATGTTTTAAAACAACATTTTTTAGACCTGAATTTAACATGATTTATAAAATCTTTGTACGTTCTAGAATAATTAGGGGATACGGATTTGTCCTTGGTTCAGCTCATACCCTGGGTTTATATACTGCACAGTAAAAAATATAAACTTGGTAAAAATCATTTTAGGAGTGGTAAAAAAACGTAGTTGTAATGTTAACACCCGGATCAACATAATTTACCACGTTTTTACACTCATATGGGACCAAAGTTGTTGTATTAAATTTGCCTATGAATTTAACTCTCTAAAAAGTTAATTTTCTTGATTGGGTTATATTTATTTCATTTTACAGTCTATCAGAAAAATTAAATACAAAGACAATTAATAACACCATATTAGAGTGTAAATAAACCCTGCTAGAAGGTTATTTTAACACATTGAGTGTAAAACTTATTCTTTAAACGGCCCCGGGTAAAAATACCTAAACCCGTATTACCGAAAAGACAGGCGGCAACAAATGGTGTGAAATTCTAGGAACTGACAGATGACGCCGAAGCTACATGCAAATTCAACTTTCAAGTCTGATTGTGCTCTTTGAACGTGAAATATTTAAATTAATATATAGAAACAAAGCAAAGTTCTGTAAAGTACGCCATTTTTAAGAAACTAAGTAGGTATTTATATTGTTACAGTTTTCCCTTTAGTTTTTAAATTATTCTGATATAAGCTTATAATATAAATAGAATTCCTTTTTTATATAAGTACTTAGATACCTACCTACATATTTTACTCTACACTTTCTTGTCTTGGCTTTCAAAACTTTATCCATTGATGCTAATGACAGATCGAACGGAAAATGTCAATTTTTGACTTTTCCATTGGATACTTTTTAAAACTAAGATACGAACGTGCAAACCGTTTTACTCTAACTTCATCTGTTAAGATTTTAAATACAGTACCTACACCAAATTGTCAAATTTTTATTTTCCTAGTGTTATAGTACATATCTCAAAAACAGTTGAGGTTAGGAAAAAAACTTTAAATAATACAAAACATTAATATAAAATTTTGAGTAGAATCTAAAAACTTAAAAAAGTATGGAGATTGCTTTAAGAAAAATGGGTCTTGACACATGCTTTGCTTTTTTGAGAAACCCTGTATAAAGCCAAGTATTAAAAAACTGGATAAAAATAGAATAAATTTGATGTGTCGAAGCTTTTTTCTTGAAATCACGTATTTTAGGTTATTATAAACGTGGTGTTCCAATCTTTTTGCCTACCCTGTATAGTATATACCATTAAGGTTTCCATTATGTTCAACTAGTTATATTATAAGTATATTCAGTTTTTATTTCCAGTTTCTAAGCAATATTTAGTGTATGAAATGAACGATTAACATAATACTAGTCATTATCATTCTTTTATATTGTTCCAAAGCATACTTTTATTTAGTTGTTTAGTGTTCTAAGTATACATATATTTATTATGTTATTTGTTAACAATGAGGTACATCAACCGTATATATACATGTCTAATTTACCAAATTGTTAAACTATATAATAGGTGTGCCATTTTGTTCAACTAGTTATAATAATAAGTATAAAAAAAATCACAGGGTTTTCCAGTTCTGTTGTATAACCATCATTTTGTTTATAAATAAACGATAAATAATACTCAATATTTATTCATTTAACAAACCTTTTCCAAGCGATCTGAAGATTTATATATATTAGGGGCTTTGATTAAGTCATTCAATCATGTATCAAACTAAGCAGAGGTTAATAATGTAAAACATTGAATGATTTTTTACATTTTAATTATAAACGCCCGGTTAGTTTGATACCGGATTAAATGACTTAAACAAAGTGGAAAGTATTCTAGCCCTGGGTAGATTATTTTATTACACTCACTATAGTAAAGTCACACCCAAATAAAATAAAATTTACACTACAATAATATGATATTTACACTAATTAATCACAAACTACCATTAATAAATGCTTGACTTACACCTCTCATTATTTCTTTTACATCCTAGAAGGATAGGTTTACAATCTGTGAGTGTAAATGTTAACACTGTATTTTCATTAATTTACACACGATAGTGTAAATGTACCTACCCATAAATTAGAAGAATAAACACTAATCAAAAAGTAAAAAAACATTTTAAAAATGTCTTCTTTACTAGATACACTGATTGGTTAATATATCCTATTTAGTGTGGTCCTATATGTACCACCATTGAGTGTTAAATTTAACACTCAATGTTTTACTGTGTGGAGATCGCATTACCTTAATATAACAATTAAATAAATACCGCGCTAAGAATTTTTGTTAGTTGGCTCAGTAAATAATTTATATTTCAGCAAGTTTTCCGAATAAATGACATGGATTTAAATTAAAATCCGATAATTTAAGGCTCATTGTAGTGTAACAAACACCAATCGCTCCATATTCATGCGATTCAACCCGCAATATCGGGTAATCAATCTCGTTTGTTATGCCATACCTGAGGGGCTCTTCTCGGCTTCTCCAAATTCGTACCACCTTGTTTGCTAACGCTTTATTGCTTTGTATCTCTGGGCTGCACTGAAATTTCAAACACCCACGTAAATGTAGGAGGTGTGTTTAATGCACGATTCACTTACTTTACACCCTGTTACCGTGTCCAAATTATTACATGAAGGTGAAGGTACATTTAGCAAACGAGCTAAATGTAGACGAGGATAATATTTGGTAAAGTGTCCTATCGTATGTCGTCAAAGGTTGGTCACGTATTTTCCAGATAATCTGTATATTCTTAAATAAATCGCGTAGTATATTATGCCGTTTCCCATCCCTGTTGGAATTGCACGTACCTAATCTTGTTTACAGTCCCCAGTGCCCGACAAGGTTAATCAAACTGCCCCTCGACCGTAACGACATTTCATAAACCTCTACATATTCAATTAACCTATTTAATTGCACACTTAAAATTTGTGTATCTATATGAGCCGGAATTTATAGCATTGACAGAACAAATTTAAATCGTTATTCTAACATTTACTAAACTATATCCCCATTTAAGGTGAAATATGAGACAGATGAACTTTTTTGTGAGCTAAAACATGATTTATTGTTAAAGTCGGCCAATTGCGGTGCCCTCCATTGGCGCTAAACCGGGTGAACATAGGAATTCCCATGTAAATTTTGAGGTGGCTAAATATTGGCTCCCCTGTACATTTTAGAGAAAAGTAGTGTAATAATTTTTTGAAGAGGCCGATATAATAAACCCATGTGCCAAGTTTGAACAAATTTTAATGAGCCAATCCTAACTTATTCAATTAAATGTCATGGCAAAATTACTAAATTTTCATAGTTTAGGTAATACAACAAACATCAGCAAATAATTTCTATGGCGCTATTGTCAAAAATTGACGTAAAGCTGGAAATAACGAATAAAGTTTATTTCACATTAAAAACACATGTTCGTTTCACCAATCCGGCAATCACACGTCCAAAATAAAAGACACCATTAGGTTTTCTTACTAAGCCTTGAATTTAACATAACATACCTCTAAAACTAGATTTTCACAAAAACATTAATTAATTAAATAACAATAATAATAATAATAAAAATAATAATTTTTATTTACAAGATTACACAAAAATACTTACAGCAGCAATAATTGTAAATAAATTAAAGGTAGTAGTGTTAAGTCTCAAATGGACTTGCACACGTTAATTTGCAAAATAATGTTCCCTGCTTTATTCTAAAATCTAGAAATTACATTTCTAAATACAATCTTTAACTACAATTTATAAAATTAATTATATTTCTAAATACAATCTTAACTAAAATTTATATTTATAACCTGAATCAAAACTAAAGTTTCTAATCCGTGTTAGGTTTGACTACAAAAAACCTATACCAATTATACCGCGTTAATCTATAAACTTACCAAACCAATAGTAGTTAATCTTTAACTATGCCAACATTTGGCATAATTATTATATTAGAATTTAATTTATCAGTTTATGAGTTTATGGTTTTTATATATTTTAAACTTATTTAGAGGATCCAATAGAGCATTATGAATCGTTTTAATATTTAATAGTTATATTTATAAATTTTTTATGTCAATTAGGCCGTGAATTTCTAATCTCGATTTATGTTTAATCCACAGTTTTAGCTTTTTCTTATAGAGTTTTATCGAGTTAATTGTTTTTAATTCCGTTGGTACTTCATTATATATTTTGGGTCCAAGAAAGTAGTAGCTTCTTTGTGTTATAGTCTTGCCTGTTTTTGGGACTCTACTTCTGTAATTTTTATTTCGGGTTTGATAGTGGTGGTCTATGTTTGTTATCTCGGAAGGATTACGACGCTGCCTAATCAGTATTTTAAGACAAAAGGTTTGCCGAATATCAAACAGCTGAGACTCTGTAAATAGTAAGTCAATGGGGTAAGTGAATTCCTTATTAGAAATTATTTTAATTATCCACTTTTGAACAATTTCCAAACAATGAATATGGTTATTTGTCGCTCCACCCATGCCACAATTCCATAAAAGATGTGTGTTTCAATGAGCGCAAGGTAAAGTATTCGTAATTGTTTTGTAGTAAAAATAGTTTTAAATTTCTTAAACTTGTTTAGCAATGACCGGACCTTCTTAGTTACATAATCAATGTGATAATTCCATCTTAAGTGAGAATCAATATAAATCCCGAGGTATTTTATGTTATTGGTACCATTTATTGAAGCATTTTCACACTTACATGTATCCGATATGTTTATATTATTATTAGGCGGTAGATTTGTGGTAAGGGACGTAAAGGGAACATAATGGGTTTTTTCATAATTTACCGTTAAAAGTTTGTCTTTAAAAAAGTGTATACATTTAGGCATTTCAAGCTCCACCACCGACTTAAGATTTTCCCAACTCTCAGCATGAAAAAATATTACAGTGTCATCTGCAAAGCTAATTATGTCACCAGTTGTCCTCAATTTAAATAGTCTGTTGAGATAAATATTAAATAAAAGAGGGCCCAGTACAGTGCCTTGTGGCACTCCATGGGATATTGTTTGCTTGTCACTAAATGTATTTTGAATTTTTACGCATTGAGACCGATCCGATAGATAACTTGATAATAATTCGTATGCCGAACCACGAAAGCCAATACATTCTAGGGTACTTAATAACTGGGCGTGGTCGACAGTATCAAATGCCTTTTTCAGGTCTACGAAAACCGCGAGTGATGGAGACCTATTATCCATACATTTGTAAATTTTAGTAGTAAGACTTACCATACCATCCTCCGTTGAACAATTTTCCCTAAAATCAAATTGCTTTAAAGATTAAACGTTATATCTATTTAAAAAGCAAGTAATTCGGATATTTAATATTTTTTCATATACCTTGGCGAAAGTTGTTATCAGAGAGATAGGACGGAAATTCGTTACATTGGACTTGTCTCCTGCCTTAAATATTGGCGTCACTATAGTGTCCTTAAAGGTGTTGTTCAATGTCCAAACAATCCTCCATTGACAGCTAAACAATATCATAAAATTCATTTCTAACATTACTGAGTTGATATTGAGAAATTCTGTCACAATTTAACGAAATACAGTTTTTTAGCTGGTCTAGATTATCAAATTTTACATGTATACAAATAAAACTTTTTAAGTGACCCCACAGAAAGAAGTAGTTTGGCGAAACGTCAGGAGACCTAGCTGGCCAAGGGATTAAATGCCGTGGGCCAATAACATTTCCGTTAAAAATATTTTGCAAGTATTCCCTAACCATGAGAGAATTATGGGCAGGACAGCCTTCCATTTGATACCAGATCTCCTGATTTTCGCGCATAACTTCTTCTAGTGCGGGTTCAATTTGATATTGTAGTAAGTCCAGATAGGTTACTGCTGTAAAGTTGCCTTCCATAAAAAATGGTCCAATAATGGGATGCCCTACAACTCCCGCCCAAACATTTATTTTTTTTGTGGATATTGCGTCCTAGTATGAACAAGACAACATTCATTTTCTTGGCTCAAATACCGGCAGTTTTTGAACATTTGGCTTGTTGTTGAGGGTGAATGTACATTCATCGGTAAAACAAATATTTCTCAAAAAATCCCTATTATTATTTGCTCTTTCCATTACCTCAAAACAGAATACCATTCTCTGTTCTTCATCAACTTGCCGTAGCTCTGTGAGGGTGACGTTGATGGAGCTTTAAAGGTGGATTTATAAACTTGACGTTCCGTTTTGCCGGTGCCGGTGACGGTGGCTGGTAGAGTTAAAAACATTGAAGTACGTAAGACCATTCATAGTTGCCGGTGACGGTGACGCATGCCGGTGGGTGCCGGTCAACATAAACCAATTTTATCTTTTTCCGGCGGCCGGTCGTAGCAATACTCGTAGTAATGCTCAAGAGCCAATCAAATCCGTTTATGACTCTCACGTGATATTGACAGTGACTTTGTGTGTTTGTTGGCCCTTTCTTATTTTTAGTATTGCATGTGAACACAGAGCAAGTAAATAGGCCGTCTCATCGTCCATTTTAGCAACAACAAAAAACAAATGATTAAAAAAAATAACACTATGAATATTGTGGTTATGTACTGTTTCTGCTAGTAGAAAAGAAGAAGACGAACGGCAGAGCGACGGAGTAACGTCAAGTTTATAAAAGGATAATTGTGTCGCTACGACCGGCAGACGGCACACGTCACATCCACCGTCAAACAGAATACCCAACGTCAAGTTTATAAATCCACCTTAAGATTTGAAATTTGAAAATGTATTAAGCAGTGAATCTAATCAGCATACAGCTTGTCACTAAATGTATTTTGAATTTTTACGCATTGAGACCGATCCGATAGATAACTTGATAATAATTCGTATGCCGAACCACGAAAGCCAATACATTCTAGGGTACTTAATAACTGGGCGTGATCGACAGTATCAAATGCCTTTTTCAGGTCTACGAAAACCGCGAGTGATGGAGACCTATTATCCATACATTTGTAAATTTTAGTAGTAAGACTTACCATAGCATCCTCCGTTGAACAATTTTCCCTAAAACCAAATTGCTTTAAAGATAAAACGTTATATCTATTTAAAAAGCAAGTAATTCGGATATTTAATATTTTTTCATATACCTTGGCGAACGTTGTTATCAGAGAGATAGGACGGAAATTCGTTACATTGGACTTGTCTCCCGCCTTAAATATTGGCGTCACTATAGTGTCCTTAAAGGTGTTGTTCAATGTCCAAACAATCCTCCATTAACAGCTAAACAATATCATAAAATTCATTTCTAACATTACTGAGTTGATATTGAGAAATTCTGTCACAATTTAACGAAATACAGTTTTTTAGCTGGTCTAGATTATCAAATTTTACATGTATACAAATAAAACTTTTTAAGTGACCCCACAGAAGGAAGTAGTTTGGCGAAACGTCAGGAGACCTAGCTGGCCAAGGGATTAAATGCCGTGGGCCAATAACACTTCCGTTAAAAATATTTTGCAAGTATTCCCTAACCATGAGAGAATTATGGGCAGGACAGCCTTCCACTTGATACCAGATCTCCTGATTTTCGCGCATAACTTCTTCTAGTGCGGGTTTAATTCGATTTTGTAGTAAGTCCAGATAGGTTACTGCTGTAAAGTTGCCTTCCATAAAAAATGGTCCAATAATGGGATGCCCTACAACTCCCGCCCAAACATTTATTTTTTTTGTGGATATTGCGTCCGAGTATGAACAAGACGATGTTCATTTTCTTGGCTCAAATACCGGCAATTTTGAACATTTGGTTCGATGTTGAGGGTGAATGTACATTCATCGGTAAAACAAATATTTCTCAAAAAATCCCTATTATTATTTGCTCTTTCCATTACCTCAAAACAGAATACCATTCTCTGTTCTTCATCACCTTGCCGTAGCTCTGTGAGGGTGACGTTGATGGAGCTTTAAGATTTGAAATTTGAAAATGTATTAAGCAGTGAATCTAATCAGCATACTGAAATCTTAATTGATTCAGAACACGTTTTCAGTTCTCATTTTAATTGTGTTTGTATCCCTGTTTCCATCTTTGAGGGTATATAAATTAAAGATTTTGTTTTTTTTTTAATGTCTTATCAATCATGATTGATTAATTCTCTACGAAACATAAGACTTACTTAATTACGGGCGATGGGGCCTTAGGTCCTAAGTACCCCCAAAAATTTTCATAAATATGTTTCAAACCTTTATTATGAGTAGGGTTGAGCATTTATGCAAGTTGCATATTTTGCATATTTTATGCAAAAATTCGAATTTTTGCATATTTTTTGAAAACTGGCTTATGTGTGCTGATTTTAAGTTATTTTATTATATTAAGTATATAATCGGAATCGCTATTATCAAGTAATGAATAATAGAGTTTGGGCCCAAGATATCACCTTAATTATACTAACAGGTAGGTATTATATTAATGGTGTTTAACAATTTCTTCTTCTTCTTCTTTATGTGCCATGCTCATTCGAGCGTAGGCGACCTCTCGCATATACCTGTGATGTGTGCCTTTTTTCAGATTTTTCACAGGTATATGGGACCTACAGTTTATCGCCGGTTCCGAACGGCACTATTTGAGAGGTTGTACTAGGCAAATTACTACGTGGTGGTTTGCCATTGCCTTCCACGAGGTGACGACCGAATAAATAAAGATCGATGCATGGTCCCGGGATCGAACCGGGGACCTTCGGCTTAGTAGTCGGACACACTAACCACTAGGCTGCGGTCGCCACCATACGATCCCTAATCCCTCGATTATTCTTTGAAGGTAGGATGGGCTCGAATTTAATTTGGAATTAAGGTAATATAAACTTAAAGTAAGGAAAATTTTTTAATTGCTTTCTTCGAATTCCAAGGCAAGATTAGGCATTTCGACAAGTAAACTATTTGGTTATGTTCTGTGTTTAGTACGGGTTAGATCGAGTGTTAGTTAAGTGTGAAAAAAGTTGCTTAAAAGTGTTTTTCCGAACTTAAACGTAAAATATGCCGAAAGTAAGCAGTGTTTCCATTTGGATAAAACCTTACAAAGAATTGTATCTCGATATGGATAAAGTCTACTGTACAGCCTGCGGAAAAATGGTTTGTATTATTGCTGTTATTTGTAGAATAAGTTGATATAAAAAAATACTTTTCCAAACTGAAAAAAATATCTATTGCAAGAAATGAATAATAATATGATTTTAATACAAAATTTCGGGCTTTGATAAAAAACCATTAATCTCTTGTCATGAATATTCTATAAGAACTTGAAATAAATGATTTGATTACTCCCTTTGTTAAAAGTAATTTAATACTTGACCCAAGACACACATTTCTCTTCAGACAAATAAACTATTTTCGTCTGTGTTGAGCAAGCCTAACTTTTGCTCAATTTGGTTGCAGGTTGCATGCGAAAAGAAATTTCAAATCGACCAACATGTGAAAACAGCTTCCCATGCCACTAAGGTACGAAAAATAAAAGTCCCTGGCGAGAAAGTGCAATTATCTTTATCCAAATGTTTTGAACTACCCTCTAGAAAATTAAGTGAACAAGAAGTGTTCAATGAAGATCTTTGCCGTGCGCTGGTGGCATCAAATATACCATTGGCAAAATTGTTAAATGACAATTTTCGTTCGTTTCTACAAAAATATTGCAAAATTAATATACCAAGCCAGACAACTTTGAGAAGAAATAATATAGACTCTTTATATTTAATGGTGCTGACAAAAATAAAAGAAGAAATTTCAAATAATTATTTTTATATTTGTATGGATGAAACCACAGTTTCGTCTGGGCGTTATATGGCTCATCTAATAATTGGAGTTCTTACCGAAGAATCTCACTCAAAAGGATTTTTAATTACCTCCAAGCAGTTGGAAAAAACGAACGCTTTAACAGTGACTAGGTTTATACAAGATGCATTGGCGCACTTCTTCCTTCCTGATGCTATTCCCATTGAAAAAATGTTGCTTTTTCTGTCAGATGCTGCGCCTTATATGATTAAAGCAGGACAAAATTTAAAAATATTCTATCCAAAGATAATTCATGTAACTTGTTTGGCGCATGGTATTAATAGAGTGGCAGAGGAAATTAGAAAACACTTCCCACTTGTGAACGAATTAATATCAAACATGAAAAAAATATTTCTTAAAGCACCACTAGGGATTCAATACTACAAAGAAAAACTTCCTGGCGTCCCACTTCCCCCTCAGCCAGTAATAACAAGATTGGGTACCTGGTTGGAGGCAGCTTTTTTTTATGCTGAACATTTTATTGCTTTGAAAGAGGTAATCAGTGAACTATTCGACGAGAAGTCGCAGGCTCTTGTTGATGCAAAAAAGTTATTTGAAAATAAAATATTGCATCAACAGCTCGCATTTATTAAAAGCAATTATACCTGTGTGCCAGAAATCATAACACAATTAGAATCAAATAAGTTATCCCTAACTGAATCTACAAACTGTGTGACACGTGTAGAAACATCTTGTTATAGTGTGAGCGGAAATATTGGGGACAAGATTAAAGAAAAATGTCGAAGTGTTTTGCAGAAAAATGACGGATTTATTTTTTTAAAAAGTGTAGCTAAGGTACTGTCTGGTGGTTTTGTAGATAATTTTGAAGTAGATCCAAATATACTAGTTAACTTAAAATATGCTCCAATTACTTCCGTGGACGTAGAAAGAAGTTTTTCTGTATACAAATATATGTACTCGGATAGAAGGCATAAATTTGTAATTGATAATTTTGAAAAATATTTGGTTGTTTATTGTTTTCATAACATTATATAGTTACGAAGCTTAGTACATAAACATGTACCCTACCTATCTGTTCAGAAATTAATGTAATGACACCTACTTTCATTTTAATATAGTAGGTACTTTGATTTTCTAACAATGTGTTTTATTAAAAATTTATTTGGCATATTCTTATATTTTATATGCATATTTTGGCAAAAAGACTTGCATATATATGTGCATATCTCCTCCTTTTTGGTATGCATATTTGCTTAAGCTTAATTATGAGTCTTCAACAAAATGAATTCACTCTTAAATTCTTACCAAATCTCTCTTCGTTGCCTTTAAATAAATATCACGATATTTATTTATTTATTTACAACATTTAGGATACAACAGAACTGAGTTCCAAAAAAGCATCCGCTAAATACAATTTAATATTAATATTGGGTTTCTACAAATAGACATAGAATATTTTTCATACATTAACAAATACATGCGCGAGAAAAAGTTATTTTAGTTTTGATTTAAATTTCAAAATTGAAGCAGAAAAAACTTCAATATCATAACAATACTTATTACAGAGAGAAGCTGGGCTTAAAATTAATATTGCTAAAACCCAATTTATGACCAACCTAGTAGTGAGTGGATCTGTGTCGGTAGGAGGTGCCCAAATAGAACAGGTAACCCACTATAAATATCTGGGTCACGAAATTCGAATGGGTCGGGATAATCAAACATGCGAGATTTCTAGAAGAGTAGGCCTAACCTGGGCAGCATTTGGGAGACTTGGAGAAACACTTAAATCTAGGATCCCGATCTGCCTAAAGAGAAAGGTCTTCAACCAATGCGTCTTACCTGTTATGACTTATGGAGCTGAGACACTAACACTGACCAAGAAATCTATAAATCAACTACGAATTACTCAGCGTGCTATGGAAAGATCAATGTTGGGCATCTCACTTAGAGATAGGATACCAAACGAGGTGATAAGGCAAAGGACTGGTGTATCAAATGCGGTTGAAAGGATAGCAACTTTAAAGTGGAACTGGGCAGGACATATTGCCAGGACAACAGATGAGCGGTGGACAAGGAAGATTCTTGAATGGAGACCCCGGCAGGAGGCATACCGAAATAGAGGTAGACCCCAACTAGGTGGACCGATGACATAAAGCGCATTCGAACTAACTGGATTCAAGCAGCGCAGGATAGGAATGAGTGGAAGACTTTACGGGAGGCCTACGTCCAGCAGTGGACACGGATAGGCTGATTGATGATGATGATGACTTATTACAAACTATTTGCATTCTAATCAACGGGGTATTACGTCCCAAATTTGTTCCGAGCAATGGTATATTAAACAATTCATGACTTCTTAGTTCCCTTGCAGGAACATTAAAACTCAAAAATGATAAAAGAAGTGGTGAATCAATTTGATGGTTTATAAGTTTAAATATTGTGTATATATCCGACATTTGACGCTTCTCGGAAAGCGGTAAAATCTTAAATTTTTTTGCTACATTCTCCGGGGTACAAGCGGCTTTATATGCCAATACTTTGAGAAATTTATTTTGAATTGCTTCGATTCTGTTTATAAATTTTATAATTAGGATTCCATATAACTGAAGCGAAAGAGAGTTTACTGTAAACAAATGCGAAATAAAGTGATAATAGTGTATATTCAATGGATGTAGCCGTTACTTGATGAAGATCCATTATAGAAACTTGATAGGAAAAATACAAAATGTATAAATCTTCACTTATATTATTTATTCCACTTATCAGCATTCCGTTATCAGAGCAAAGTTATAACCAAGAGTTAAATATAATTAAACAATTAGCAATAAATAATGGTTATCAACCTTATATAATAGACCGAATAATAAACAAAAAACAATACAATAAAGCAATTAGCTTAGCTTATCCAATAGTTAAACAAAATGATACCTTAAGTTATAAAACCCTAACATATACAGGTAAACTTACACTACTTGCTAAAAAACACTTAACGAAACGAAATTTTAAAGTCGCATATAAAACTAATAATAAGTTAGGAAAACTAATCAAAAATAACAAAAGCAAAACTAAAAAAGAACATAAATGTGGAGTTTATAAACTAAAATGTGGCAGTTGTACTAAAATTTACATAGGACAAACAGGTAGAAATTTTGAAAAAAGACTTAAAGAACACAAAACAAGCTATAATAAAAAACATAACAACTCCCATTACGCGTTACATCTTAATACCGAACAACACAATTTTGACGATAATCTTGAAATATTGCACGTAGAAAACAAATCAATAAAACTAAATTTCTTAGAAAGCATGGAAATAAACAAATGTAAAAAATTAGATATTTTATTAAACGATCAGCTCGACTTAAATAGTTCCCCACTGTTAAATTTATAATCAGCCGGTATTTCCAGATGTAATCATAACAATAGTTCAATAATATAATTTATAAAAATAATTAGGAAAAGGTGTGTATTCATAATTTAAGTTTTATACCTTAATAACATAATTCTATTGTTAAGCATAAATTAGGGTACCTAAACTTGGGAGTGTGCTCTATATTGTAAAAGGATAATTTGTTATTCAGTTTCTACTATCTGACGAAGACACTGTGTGTCGAAACAATTGTTATAGTGTGGAATAAATAATATAAGTGAAGATTTATACATTTTGTATTTTTCCTATCAAGTTTTGATAATAGTGTTTTTGGTTCTCTAAAAACCTGACAGTTTCTGACAATAAATCCTAACAATCTGTTAGCTTGAGCCGTAATCATATCAAAGTGAAATCGAAAAGACCATTTGCTGTCCAAAAGCACACCAAGGTCCCTAAATTAAAACTTTTGAATTTATATTGTAGTTAAAGTTAATTAAGTTAATTTTTTTAGAAAACGTTATACATATACACTTATCCAAATTCAAAAAGAGGCTGTTTGCATTGCAATAATGAAGCAACCTATCGAGGTCCCCCTGTAACTTAAGGCAGTCCTCCGGGGCCTCCATCGTACGATAGATTTTAAGAACATCTGCATACATGATAAAATTACTATTTAAAAAGCACTGGCTTATGTTGTTGATATAAATTATAAAGAATAGAGGCCCTAAGTGACTTCCCTGGGGAACCCCCGACGTCGCCCCAAATGTCCCACAATTCCATTTATATTACCCCTTCTTGAAACTTTCACGGAAAGAACATCATCTTTCTTTATAACCTACTAATTATGACAAACATTTCATAAGTATTTCTAATTAAAATTTGTATTTAAGATTTCAGTATGCTGATTACATTCACTGCTTAATACATTTTAAAATTTTATATCCTAAAGCTCCATCAACGTCACCTTCCACCAATAATTTTTTCTTTTTTGCTAATACCAACAGCAACACTAATTCTTTCTCCTGAAGATGAAGGTCACTACCTTCGAAACATGTAGATGATTTTTTATTATAAAATTGAGCCTTTGATTGCTCCTCATTAAATCAGTGGAGAATGACTTTTTGACTTTCGTTCCTCTCCCTATGAGAATGGACTATTTCTTCAAATGAAAATATTTATGTTTTTTTAAAGTGCGCAACACTGTGGTTTAATGTTTTCCTACGGCTTGCCCAAGAATCCTAGTGCTAATCATTTTATCTTCCTACACTTGCAGTAAAATATCAATCAATCTCTATTATCCCTTTCTTCGGCTCTATTGACATTCTTAGTTGAGCACAATTATTTGCTACAGTGCATTTGGACTCAAATTTACTAATGATAAGTTTAATTAATGAACTGGAAGGGATATGCTTATCAGGGAATTGAACTGAGAACATTTCAGAGTTTTCAGACACTGCTCTTAAACTATTTCCTGTATAATACCACTTAATCATAGTTACTTTTTCCTTAATGGAATTGCTTATATTTAGCTATAATTAAAGCGCCTTTAATAAAAATGATGTCACTAACGCTATTTTCGTTTTGTCAATGCCAAATAATAATTTGCTGGTGTTTGCTATATTACCTAAACTATGAACATTTCGCAATTTTGCCATCTCATTTAATTCAATAAGTTAGGATTGGCTTATTAAAATTTATCCAAACTTAGCACATGGGTTTATCATATCGACCTCTTAAAAAAATTATAATACAATTTTTCTCTAAAATGTACAGGAAGCCAATATTTAGTCACCTTTACATAGGATTTCCTATGTTCAACTAAGCAATGCATCACCCGGTATAGGTTTCCTAAGAAGAATATATCTCGTTAATCCCATTATATTTTCATATAGAACTAATTTTTGCTAATCAGCTTTATACCAATTTGTAAATTAGTTACTATTTCATAGTATTATTCCATCCATACAAATACATCAAATTAGTCTGAAGAAAATCTAAATGCAGCTAAATTATTCAAAACGCCAAAATTAGTTACTATCTAGGTCGGTAGACTTAGCTCGTAGGGGATTTAACAGGGAATTTGGAGGATGACCCATTAATTATAATCTT
This sequence comes from Polydrusus tereticollis, assembly GCA_963920685.1. Taxonomy (NCBI): domain Eukaryota; kingdom Metazoa; phylum Arthropoda; class Insecta; order Coleoptera; family Curculionidae; genus Polydrusus; species Polydrusus tereticollis. The sequence continues at coordinate 5,034,772 of OY987331.1, forward strand.
GTTACTATTAAGATTTCTGAAATTAATGATAGACGTTGACAAATGATAATGTAAGTTGCTATTGTCATTTCTTGGACCGGTATTAACCCTTTATTAATGAAAAATGATAAATCAAGGGTTAACCCAACGTTTAACTCGATATAATTTTAATATTTTAGTCAAGGAAATTAATATGGGTTATGTGATTTTTTAATCACAAATACAGAGTGGCAAAAAAGTCGCGCATAATGCTTGTCACTTTTGAATTACCTCGAATACGAAGAAGTGAACTTTATGAAAGTTGTTCAGTAAATTATTTCCCACATTTCTTATGGAACACCCTGCATATTATTGCATATTTGGATTCTAATGGGAAAACTCTGAATTTTTTATATTTCAAATTTTTATTCATTTAAAATTGTAACAAACTTTATGACAACAAAATAAATAGCCTAGGAAATTGAACAACTTAACACCGGAATAATAAACAAGTGAAACCTTTTCAGTGGATCAGGTGTGGAAAATGACAACCATTTTCTGCTAAGCAGAGCGCCAGTCGATCCCTGAACCCGTCTACAACGTTTAGAAGGAAGTCCTCTGGAATGACCCGAATTTCAGCAATGATTCTGACTTTTAAAGATTCTAAGTCATTTGGACGGTTAACGTAGACTTTGTTCTTTAATTGTCCCCACAAAAAGAAGTCGAGCGGGGTTAACTTTTATTTGACAACTTTACATTTACAATGCTTGTTGCAAGTCAAAAAAAGAAAATACAATTTAATTTACCTATTACCTAATAAAATAATATACATATATCTAAAATACATACTACAATAATATAATACAAACAAACATATAATTAAAGTATAGAATCATTACAATAATCACAGATATTTTCTAAGATAATATTAAACAAACAATTCAGAAAAGTCTAAAAATAAAAAATAGGAATGTAACAAAAAAAAACTCATACTACGGATGGCGCCTCCATATATTCATTCACTGAGTAGAAGCAGTTATGTATTAAATAGAGCTTAATTTTTGTTTTAAACTGTGAATAATCTAGGCACTTTATGGTGTTGTCAATTTTATTGTATAGTGACACATTCAAACAATTTCGGGACGCATTCACAAGTCGATGCCTTGGCGGCAATAAACGGTTGGAATGTCTTGTATTGTAATTATGCTGATCTGATAAGCTATCAAATTTATGAATGTTCTTGTGTATTTCTAAAAGACTTTGATATACATAAATACATGGGAGTGACATTACATTAAATTTTTTAAATAGTGGTCTACAAGACGTTAAAGGTCCCACCCCTTCAACTGTTCTAATAGCCCTTTTTTGGAGCTTGAAAGCCTTACTGGCGTTTGTTGAATTACCCCAAAGGATCGCACCATAGCTCAACAGCGAATGAAAGTTAGCGAAATATACCATTTTTGCTATTTCAATGTCAAAAGACTTTTTAACTTTTTTGATCAAATATATCTGGCTGCTTAACCTAGAACATAGTTCATTTACGTGAGGAGACCACCTAAGTCCATCGTCCAAGAGTACACCCAATAGTTTAACATGGGAGCCCTCAATATGAATATGATTAAAGCTGAAAGAAATGTTTTGAGTCTTATCACTGTTAAGTTTAAGGCTATTACTTGTGAACCAATCTTCCGCATTTTTTAGAGCAAGCTCAGTGTTATTGATAAGAGAACTCTGATCTTCGCCAGAAGTGATTATCGTCGCATCATCAGCATATAGCACACAGCTGCTCGGAGTAACAGCTGCACTGAAGTCATTAATATAAATAATGAATAATAAGGGCCCCAAGATTGAACCCTGGGGTACCACCGTTTTAATGTGTTCGTGATCAGAGAGATCACCATTAAGTGCGACAGCCTGCTTCCGTGCAGTTAGATATGACTTGAAAAGCAAATGAGGTATCCCATTTACTCCATAATATTTCAGTTTATCCAGAAGTATTGGATGGGAGACACAATCGAAGGCTCGACTGAGGTCGCACAGAGCAGCAGCTCGCAGTTCGCCCTCATCCAAGCCCTCCACAATGTCGTTAACTACTTTTAGAATTCCGTGAATGGTGGAGCGACCACCCCTGAAGCCAAATTGATTGTCAACTAACATTTTGTATTTTTCAAAATAAGATACAAGCTTATGCTTTAATATAGACTCGATAACTTTTCCCAGTAACGGTAAGATTGAAATAGGTCGGTAATTCTCTGGCCGGTCTGGGTCACCTTTTTTGAAGATTGGCAACACCTTAGCAATTTTTAGTGCATCCGGATAATTACCCTCGGCAAAGCATTTATTTATTATTATAGTCAGATAAGGAACAATTGTACATTTGCAGTGCTTAAACATTTTGGTGTGAATATCATATACAGGGTGTTATGGAAATGACTTATTATATTTTAAGGGGCCACTCCTGGGGTGGCCTAGAGTTACACTTGATAGTTTTTTTTTCTAAAATCGGAAGTATTTTGAATTTTGTAAAATACCTTAAAACCGGACCATCTGTGCCTCTATGAAAGTTCATTACCCCTAAACACGTGTTTTTGACATGACAAATTGGCGGAATTTCTACAGACAGCTGATTACCTTGCGACGTTGCCAAGTATTCGGGAAAATCTTTTTTTTAGGTTTTTTAAAAAAGATTAAATCAAAAACTATACTGCGATTTCAATTAAACAAGCCTTATTCAATAGGTATAGTTTTTACTCACCCCATGAAATTGTATTGCTATCATAATACTTCGCTGAGTAAAAATCGTAGATACCAACAACAAGCCCTATGTCTGGAAATTTACACAGATAAACTATCACATCACAAAACATTCCCATCTCATGTGTATTATTATATAAAGTGGGCTTTAATTAATAACAACGAAATTCATATTTAGTCTTTAATCTTGTAAAACTTTTGTGCAAATGATTATAAACAAATCTACTTCTTTCTTGACGATAACAATACCTTCGCCATGTCTAAAATCACTCTCATAACATAAATTCAGAGGGCGCCACGTATATCAACCACAGAATAACAAGAACAAGCAATATATCTATCATGTATCACATTATTCAACAACTATACACTCCAGCAGCAAAACGCAAACAAATTTTATGCCGTTGCAAGTAAATGAATAATAAGAAATGATATTAAAAACAAATTTATGAAGCCATTGACTTTGAACTGCTCAGTACCCAATCACAGAACAGCAACAAATCACATTTCCCGCCCCCTGGACTATCGTGTTTAAATGTTGTGTGTCCAGTTAAGAGGACTGGATTGGATACCGTAATTATTATTCTTAATTGCAATGGCCACCTGTCTTGACGACAATCAGCCAGCTCACGATACACATAAGTGTATTGTGAGCCAGCTATTATCATTACCAAGAAGAACAGAAGTCACAGAAGAAGAGAAAGAACATAACCGTATCAAACGTGTGTCGCGTTGTTTTCAATCCGGATTTTGTTATAAAGTATTAAGTCTAACTAGTAATTTCTTGTATTAATAACACAGAATTAAAGAGCTAATAACTTGATAATGTCCCGAACAGTTAATGTGTTGTTAAAGTGAATAAATGTCCCGCTAGAATCATTTGAAATGGTAACGGTATAACGTGGATTTCTTGCCGATATGTTTTTTATTTCAAGGTATGTACAAATAAAACTAGAGCAATACGTAGACAATTTTTCGTGTAATAGGGTAGAAACTAAAGCATATTAAAGTTAAGTAGAAAAAATTAAATATTCAAAAAAGGTTATCTGATGAAACTGATGTAGTAAATGTGGCAACACTGCTCAAAACACATGTTTTGGGCTGACGATATCTAAAGACTATCTGACAGTAACTGTCAGATTTTTGTCAACAATTTTTTTTTTGACAAGTAGTACGAATCAGCTGTTTGATCATTGGCGCGTAGGTGTTTTGAGCTAAATTTTTGAAGGCATTTTTCTCGAATTTCTAGCTTCGAGCGCCATTTAACGCAATTTTTCCCCAATTCGGCTCGACCTATAGATTTACGGGTTAAAAAATAATAAGTCATTTCCATAACACCCTGTATATCATAGCAATTTGAATTTTTTAAATTATTTATTGCAGTTTCAACGACAGGTTCTGATACAGGTGATAAAAAGAATGATGTTTTTTTAAGTCCGGGGATCGCGCTGGTCAGTCAATAGCACCTCTTCTGCCTATCCAACGCACTGAAAATTGTTCACTTATGTATTGTCTAACATTTGCCGCATAATGCGCAGGTGCTCCATCTTGTTGGAACCATACCTGTTCGTTTATGCCATTATTTATACCCGCTAAAACCATTCTGCAAGAAGAAATCATGTGATTCCTGAGGAGGTCCAGATATTTCTCGCCATTCAAATTACGATCCACGAAAAAAGGTCCCACAATATGTCCACCAACTATGCCCGCCCAAACATTAACTTTTTCGGGCCTCTGAGTATGACCTTCCTGGAACCAGTGGGTATTAATTGTATTATATTGTATAATTACTATCAATAATGATATTTGTTGCGAAGCTATTATCGTTATTGCATCTTTCCATCATCAGCTTACAAAATTCAGTTCTTCTATCAAAATCGTCCTCGTTTAACTCGTGCACCAACTTTATCTTGTAGGGATGGAAGTTCTCCTGCTTAAACAAATTTTTCACTGACTGATAAGACACATTAAAATCCATTGCCATTGGTGTGGATGATAAGTGTTGGATTTTCGTGTATTAAGAGCATGACTGACATCCAAAGCTTACATTTCTTTACCACTCGACACACCGTTGACTGATTTATTGGAGGCCTATTTGGATATAATTCATTGAAAAGTTGACAGACCTGATCTTGCGATCTCTTCATATTTCCGTAACCGCTCATTATTAAAATTTCAACTCGTTGTTTCTCATTCAGATGAACCATAGTGTAAACAAATTAAAAATCAAAAATAGAAAATTAAACAAGAACTCAAAATTGACACCCGTTAGGTTGCCGTCATGAAAACACCTTGACTCAACTGGTGGGTATTAGGTAGGAATAATTATAATTAGGAAGTTTTTCATTTTTGAGCTGTCATTATCTCGGAAACGCTTGCAGATAGGTGAAAATTTCAAGTACAAAAAATTCAGAGTTTTCCCAGTAGAATAATATGCAATCATATGTAGGGTGTTGCATTTAAAAAAAAGTAAGTTAGTCTCTATGGCAACCAAACCAGAAATGACAGAAAAATTCATGCAGGTAGAAATGTGGGAAATAATTTACTGAACAACTTTCATAAGGTCACTTTTTCCTATACGAGGTGATTCAAAAGTTACAGGCATTATGCGCGACTTTTTTGCCACTCTATTTTATACCTTATATTATTATGATCATATATGACCACGAATTTGATTTTGCAAAAGTATTAAATTCTTTAAATACGATAATTCTAAATGATTTACTTGTGGTCAGAGTAAAGTGCATTTTTGGTTAATTTTCTCTTAAACCCATATTTTTTTTTTTTTTAGTTTGTAATAAGTAATTTATGAAAACACACATATACATAATGTGCTCTTAATAAGAATCCACACAACTCATTATTTTCCGTCCACATTTTAAGGTACCCTAATGTATATCTAGTTTTAATTCCAGGACAAAAAGTTATGCAAAAATCGATTAAATCGTAACTTACCCATTTTCCGTTTGATGCTTTCATGGCGCCAAACAGTAATTTCAGTTCTTTAACTGTAATGCTGTAGCTTGCTAAAACGCCCAACATTTCTATGAGTAAATCTGAAAAAGAAAAATAAATTCATCCATTAAGTAAATTAAAACAAACGTCTATGTGATTTGATTTATTCTAATGGGAGCTTTCCTCGGTAAATCTTTATTTGCCTATTTTTACGAGCGAAAAAAATTTAGCTAAGTTATATTCGATTTGAAGCATTTATAAAATTGAATTTCGGTTTTCTAACAATCATGAAATACGTAAAAATGTTAAGCAAGGTTTTATTTAAAATACCATGCACTTTGATTGTTAAAAAAAAATTGTGGTGCTCTCTATGAATAAAAGTCAAGTATAAAGCGTGTCCGGTAATACAGGGCAATAACCCTAATTTGTCATAAAAAAGAAATTCATTTTAAAGTGAAGTGCATTTCCAGGTGATCTAGGTATACAAAAGTACAACGAGGAAACATCCGTCCTCTAAGGAAATGTATAGAGGTACAGGTTTATTTTCGAAAATCTGCTGAAGTAAACAAGAAGAAGCAAATCTTTCACATTTTTAACATCCCTTTCAATGGTGGATGTATCAGAATATTTTTTTCTTGCATCCATACAATTGCCGAGTGCTTGTCCATAAGTTAGCTGCATCTAATAATGACAAATTTTATTATTTTAATGCGGATTATTAGTTATATTGTTATTCGATTAGGACGATTAGTTAGGGCGTTTAAATAATTTATTGTTACAATATAATAAATGGTAAAAAATAATTTTGCAACACTGTTGCTTCTTCAAAGGACTACAAAAGAGTGATATTTTAAAAATTATATAAGGTATCAATTTTAAAGTAAGCAGGGATACAAGTTTAACTGAGGGAAAAACCTATGTTTACAAACTAATTAAATAGATTTAAAAGAGGTGATGAGTTCAAGTCTAATTGATCATTAAGTAGAGTATTGTGATTTTTAAGTTAGTTTATTTCCAAGGATTCAAGCAGATTTAATTTTAAACTTTTGTTTTCAGTATGTAAAATATCGTAGTTAATATTAAATGTATGGTTTTCTTCTTTCAAATGGTTAGAATAATTTGAGTCAGTTTTGTTTTTTATGAAACAAGAGTAATGTTCGTTAACAAGTTTTTCAAAATTTCTGCCAGTTTTCCCTATGTAAACTTTGGGGCAATCGTTACATTTTAATTTATAAACACCAGATTTCTTTCCTTTATTTAGTTTAGTTTTATTATTTTTAATGTGTTTCCCTTTGTTTTGTTTTGAAAAAGTTTTCTATTTTACTACTTATGTGGCCAATGTACGAGATAACTTTATAATTGTTTTTATTCTCTCTTAGTGTTGAAAAAACTAAATTTATAGCATTTCTATATAATTTTTTATTTAGTATTTTATCTATTGTTTTCGTGGAATACCCATTATTGACTGTAATTTGTTTAATGCCCTTTAATTATTTTTGAAAGTTATTTTTGTGTAAGGGTTATGTTATTAATCGATGTATCATACTAAAGAAAGACGCTAATTTATGTTGTATTGGATGGCAAGACGTATTGCGTATAGTAGTATCAGTATGAGTAGGTTTATGGAAAATAGAGACATCATGTTTATTATCAGATTTCTTAATAGTTAAGTCTAGAAAGTTAATTGAATTGTTAATTTATTTTTCTATTGTAAATTTTATATTGTTATGTATGTTATTTATGAATTCTAAGAACTGATCTAGCTGTATTTCTGTACCTATAAAACAAGCTAATATATCGTCCACATATCTATACCAATAAGGAAATTTACCGAAGAGTGGATGTTTCGAAATAATAGACTCTATATAAACTGGTCAACAAAAGGATCGTACCATTCAATTTTCAGACCTATTTTCAAATTGCTGTAACTTTTTTAAAAATTGACATTTTTGAACGTAGTTTCCAAATTTGGAAAGCATTTGCCGATCAATGCTGTGTAAGTACCTGTAAAATACTCAGCAAGAATGCGTCCTGTATCATGGCATCAGGTCTGAATGGCAGTTATTCCAACAACGTTTTTTAAGTTTTAAACATTTCAAAAGATAAATTGGGGTATTTGATCGAGTATTTGATATGCGGGGTGATCAACAAAGTCATTAAAAAAATGAAATGTTTATTTGCGCGCCATTTGGACAGCAAAGTGTTTCACTTATAAACAATATTAACAACATTAATGGTAGCAAATAAAATTAATTAAATTTTAACAAAAAAAAAATAATAAAATAAAAAATTCAAAATTCATCGTTGCTATAGAAACGGATTGCTGCTATAGGTAACTTCATTGTATAATTGACATCAACTTAGCCTCGAAAATTTATCAATTTATTGAAATCCATCAAGCCGTTTTCCAGTTATAGCGTTTTAAAGAAATGATTACCAAAATTTGGCGTTTAGTGGTCTACCTAAAGCCAGAGGTCCTTAATCCAAAAACTGGCAAAAACGTCTAGAGATATTGATCCTACCTTGGTAAAAACCCATATTGTAACGACCAAAAAAAATCACCACTGAAATGGCACATACTAAAATTTTGTGTTTTTTTGCAGCACTCCATTGATCGCCCTGTATATCATAATAATATTGATTCTACCAAAAATAAATGAAATACAGGTTAAAGTAGAAAAATCGCGCTTTCCAAAATTGGAAACTACGTTCAAAAATGTCAATTTTTAAAAAAGTTACAGCAATTTGAAAATAGGTCTAAAAATTGAATGGTACGATCTTTTTGTTGACCAGTTTAGTCCATAAAGATTTCGGATAAGAGAGGACTTAAAGGGTTGCCCATAACAAAGCCTTCTTTACTTGTATATAGTTCGCTATTAAATTCGAAATAGTTTTGTTCTAAACAAACCTTTGGGGTGTTCATAATTTCCTCTTTTTTAATAAGGTTAACTTAATATTATTATAGTTCTTCCACTAATTTTAAAGTGTCGATTACTGGAATATTAGGGAATAAGTTAATGATGTCAAAGGAAACAAACTTGGCGCTACTTGGTAGGATATTGTTTCTGATCTTGTCAACCAAATCGTAAGAATTCTTAATAGAGTATTTTGCAGAAAAGTTAGTGTTCCTTTTTATGATATCGATTAAATGTAGAGTTTGTAAGATAGAGCTGAACAAAATGAGACAAACTGTTTGCTTCTTGAAAAGGATTTACGCAAATTAACACTCATGAATCCCTTACCCATAAGTTATACTCACTCTTAAAAATTCATAAAACAGGTAACCCAATTAGACCAGTGGTCTCATAAATATCTACTGTAGTATGGTTTTATGAGTCCTTATGGTCAGCATGAAATATTAAAATTTCCATAAATTATACATGACGATTTAAAAGTTAGAGCCTAAAAGGTAAGTCGCTGGGTACCCCTTTGGGCACTGTATTTCCGTTAAGAGACACTTAAGGATTATTTTTTCTATGACAAATTAGGGTTATTTTGACCTCCCCTATACGTTCCCCAAAGTATGCCATATACTTACCGAATATGTTTTAGTTTTTAATTATTTTATCATCAGCATCATCACTTTATTTTTAATCCTTTCAACTATTTTAAGTACCATATTAAAGCAATAATTATTAACTGGTCATTACAAGTAGTTTATTAAGTAGTAACCTATAATTAAAAACACTGTAATGTTTATGAACTCCAACTAACCTACATTAACCCTCAGACCGGTAACTATATTTATACTTTGCATTGCATACCTACGCTGACCATAAAAAATTATATTTTAGAACTCTCCAGGTGCTTTAATCAAATTTATCGGCTAAACGTTATTCCCATTTAGCTATACATCGAGGGATCTTCTGCTACAGTTATGAAGTTACAGTAACAATGAGAAACTAGGGTGTTGATGTTAAAAATGTTGCCACCTTTTTATGAACATAATCTAATTCAGTTTTATACATTATACAGTCTAAACACAAAACAAATCCTGGCGTTTTTAATATAGTGCCGAGGAATGGGCAGCACTTTTAAAGTCAACAACACATGGTAGATGTTTCTTTAATCGAAAGAATAAACTCCCTATTTACTTTTTCTCTTTACAATACTAGTTCAAAACACCCGAAGAAAAGTAAAGTTCGCAGGCAAAGCCATTAGTCGAATTAAAACGTTTGCCATTTTAGTGTTAAAGAAAGTATTTTTCTTTTGATGCAGTGCGCCGCGTAAAACTTCTTTAAGTCTCCGCTAGGGTATTTTTCATTAACTAAAAAGTTAAGATATTTTCTTTTGTTTCTGCTCCTTCAATGATAAAATGCATAATGTAATGCCCGTAGCAAAAATTAATCACATTTGCAACTAAGTAAACACTCAATTCAAGAATTCTAAAATCTAAATTTAAGCAACAATTTTCTTCAGGTTCTGAACTTTAACAACTACAGGGTTTCCGGAAGCACAACGTCCTACACAGTAAAAAATATCCACCTGGTAAACATCATTTCAGGAGCGGTAAAAAAAGGTAGTGTTAATGTTAACACCCGGATCAACATAATTTACCACATTTTTACAATCATATGGGACCAAAGTTGTTGTATTAAATTTGCCTATGAATTTAACTCTCTAAAAAGTTAATTTTGTTGAATGGGTGTTATTTATTCCATTTTACACTCTATCAGGAAAATTAAATACAATAACAATTAATAACACCATATTAGCGTGCAAATAAACCCCGCTAGAAAGTTATTTTAACACATTGAGTGTAAAACTTATTTTTGAATCGTTTTTTTACACGGCCCCGGGTAAAAATACCTAAACCCGTGTTACCGAAAAGACAGGCGGCAACAAGTGGTGTGAAATTATAGGAATTGACAGATGACGCCGACGCTACGTGCAAATTCAACTTTCAAGTCAGTCTGATTGTGCTCATTGAACGTGATATAGAATAATGGTATATTTAAATTGAAACATAGAAACAAAGCAAAGTTCTGTAAAGTGCCAAATGAGAGTGCCTCTTATGAGGATCTTGTTAAATTGGGTAAGCATATTAACGAAATTTAATAGAAACCTTATTAATAAGCACGCCATTTTTAAGAAACTAAGTAGGTATTTACATTGCTACAGTTTTCCCTTTGTCATTTAAATTATTCTGATATAAGCTTATAATATAAATGTATTCCTTTTTTATATAAATACTTAGGTACCTACCTACAAATTTTACTTCATAGATCTCTAAATAAATATACGATTAACACAGGGGCGTTGGTATGTATGGAAACGGTTGATTATTTCTTAAAGTAAAACAGCTAGCAAAAAATATTCGACACAAAAGTTTTAGGAGTTTTAAAGGTCTATTAGAATTAAAAAAAAAAATAACTATACAGGATGAGTCAGAAAACCGTAGAGAAACAAAGTTACTTTTTTATAATTAGAACACCCCATATCTTAGAATATTTTTGGATTTTACATAAAATAACAATTATTTTTTAGCAAGTGCATTATAAGTCTAAATCTAATAGTTTCCAAGATATCGACTTTTGAAACATGACATTTTTGAACTTTGACTGCTTCTAGCTTTCTAACGGTACGTCTTAGAGTAAAACGGCTTACATGTCCCTATCTTAGTTTCTTATTATCTTTCTAAAATTGTCACTTCCGGTTAAACCGGATGTAAACTAAATGCCGGAAATACAGTACTTCCGGTTTAACCGGCAGTTGATGTTCTTGGGAAGATAATAAAAAGTAAGATAAAGACATGTAAGCCATTTTACTCTAAGATGTACCGTTAGAAAGTTAGAAGGTGTCAAAGTTCAAAAATGTCATTTTTCAAAAGTCGATATCTCGGAAACTATTAGGTTTAGACTTATAATGCAATGTTTCACGTAAAATTCAAAAATATTCTAAGATATAGGGCCTTCCATTTAAAAAATAGTAACTTTGCTTCTCTACGGTTTTCTGACTCATCCTGTATACTTATTTATTTTAAATTCTGATAGACCTTTAAAAACACTAAAACTTTTGTCTTGAATATTTGTTGCTAGCTGTTTTACTTTAAGAAATAATCGACCGTTTCCATACATACCAACGACCCTGTATAATACTAGTCATTTTCACTCTTTTATATTGTTCCAAAGCATATTTTTATTAAGTTGTTTAGTGTTCTAAGTATACATATATTTATTATGGTATTTGTTTTGTTAAGCTTAACAATGAGGTGCATTAAACGTAGATGTTATACCGGGTGGTGCATCGGCGAGCGGGACATAGGAAATCCCTTGTAATTTTAAATGGGGTCCAATTATTGGCTTCCCTAATTATTTTAGAGAAAAATTCTATTTAGGTTTATTAAAGAGCACTAAAACCCACATTCAAAAGAATAACTTTAGATATTTTTGATGAGCCCGTTTACGGGTTATCGCCGATTTTTTTTTAAATATTTCTCCTTTTTATGGCCCCGTATTTGCGGGCACCAGTCAAGGTAAAAGATGACTGTCAAATAAAGTTGTCATTTTGAAATGTGTGCTTTATTGTTATAAAAACTCGTACATCGAAAATATTAAAGGTGTATTTATGAGTACAAATTAATCTGAATAAAACTAAAATAAAGTATCCAATTACAAGGTTAATTATGACATTTTACATGTTTCAATATTTTACTAATTAATAGGTAGGTACTATTAAATTGTTAGAACTTTAGGATTTAAGAAGATGTTCAAATATTCCTCAATTGACTGCTAGACAATAACCGAGGCGATCATAAAATTCTCTTCTTACATTCGCTAGTTGGTAAACTGAAATTCTATTGCATTCGGCAGAAATAGCATTTTTTAACTCGTCTAGATTTGGGTATTTTTTATCTTTGTATATCCTGTTTTTTAAATGGCCCCAGAGAAAGAAATCATTTGGCGATAAATCAGGAGACCTGGCTGGCCAATTTACTGTATGATTTAAGCCAATAACATTTCCATCAAAAGCACGGTTTAAATATTCCCGGACAGCCAGGGTACTATGTGCCGGGCAGCCATCCATTTGGTACCAAACTTCCTGATTTTCCCTGGCGGCATCATGTAAAGTAGGTAAAATATGATCTTCAAGTAGTTCCAAAAAATATTCTGCATTTAAATTTCGTGTAAGAAATAATGGCCCGATAATATTTTCTCCGAAAATTCCAGCCCATACATTAACTTTTTGTGGATATTGCGTCCTTGTTTCCACAAACCTGTGTTGGTTTTCTTTGCTCCAATATCGATAATTTTGAACATTGGGTTCATTGTTTAAGGTAAATGTGCATTCGTCAGTGAAACAAATGGTCATAGTCATAGTCATAGTCAAATATACTTTATTGTCTGAGAAAAAAACATTTCTATTGACAAAGCGATCTAGCAAACTAATCTACATATATCTATCCAGTCAACTTAAAATAAACAACAAAATAATGAAACAATATCAATAACATTCTGTAAAGGTAAAACACGTTCAAACATTTACATATAAATAAAGTAAAATAAAAGTAAAATAAAAGTAAAGTAGGTTAATACAAATGTCAAGACTGCAAGACCTGCATTTGTCAAAAACAATTGAATTTTAAAACAAATTACAAACAACATTAGTGAGTCAAGCACGCAAACAAGAGAAGTAAGAAAATAAACTCCACAATCAAAAAACATCACCGTAATATTCCTCCAAACTGTAATAGGTCCTTTGTATTAAGATGTTTTTAACACTACGACGAAACTGCCTATAGCATGAGATAGATTTCAGGGCAGTACCAAGATGGTTATACATTTTCTTACTCTCATACAATATTGAATTCTTAGCGAGGGAAGTTTTAGGTATAGGCATTCTAAGGTTATGATTTTCATGTGCTCTGGTACTGTATCTAACCTGATCCGATTGCATTCCGAAGTACTTTTTATGCATGAGGCAAACGGATTCCAAAATAAACAAACATGGAATAGTCAATATGTGTTCCCTTCTAAACAGAGGTCGGCAGTGTTCCCGACATTTAACCCTACACAGATACCGTACGGCCCGCTTTTGCAAAACAAATATTGAATTCATGAGCTGAATGCTCGCGAACCCCCAGAATGCAATACCATATCGTACGTATGATTCGAACAAGGAGTAGTACACCATCTTAGCTGCAGAGGCACTGAGCTCATGAGAAACAACTCTAATCGCAAAACATCCTGCAGCCAACTTCCTACTTATGTTCTTTATATGCTCTTCAAACTTAAGTTTATTATCAATAGTGAGACCTAAGAATTTGTATATGGACTTATTTTCAATAGTTTTAGATTCGAGATTTAGGGTAGTGAAGCTAAACCCAAAGGTCATAATATTTGTCTTATGTACATTAAAACATAATTTGTTCGCATCACACCATAGCTTGACATTATGCAAATCGCTATTGATAACCAGTTTTAAATCCTCACCATCCCTACTATGCCACAGCAGACTGGTGTCATCAGCAAATAGTGTAAATCTACCCTGAATATTTAGACTTGCCAAATCATTTAAGTACAGTAAGAACAAAATGGGTCCCAATACCGATCCCTGAGGTACGCCTCTAGTGACAACGGAAGCGTCGGAGCAAGTTAAATCAGTTTTCACCACCTGAACTCTTTCACCGAGATAGGAAGTAAACCACATGAGGGCCAGCTCTCCAAAGCCATAGTGTTTCAATTTTCGCAATAATACTCCGTGGTCCACACAATCGAAGGCTTTCGAGAAGTCGCAGAACATTACCGCAATGACCTCACCATTATTTATGTTTAAATAGACGTCATGCATCAAGGAAAAAACAGCGTCGTCAGTACTCCTGCCAGGGAGAAAACCAAACTGGACGGGATTAAGTATTTTCTGGCTCTCAAGAAACACCATCATTCTCCTTTTAACTAGTTTTTCTATCACTTTTGAAAGCGTCGATAAAAGCGAAATAGGACGAAAGTTAGAAGGGTCCCCGGAATCGCCCCCCTTGAAAAGTGGAACAACTATTGACTTCTTAAGACATGACGGGAACTTCCCAACTGAAAATGACTCATTAATTGAGTGTGCAAGCACCCGTATGGCTGAGACCGGCAGGCTTTCCAATACCCTTAAAGAAATCTCATCATATCCAGCAGCGTTTCTATTTTTAATTTCCCCAAAAATTTGTTTTATTTCATTTTGATCAGTCGCTGTAATACTAAAGACTTCAGCAATATGGATATTTTTCAAATAGACAAGAGGGTCTCTTTGTGATTGTTGATTCGAAGTTAGTTTTTCCCCAATTGTACAGTAGAATTCGTTAAGAACATTAGGGTCAATATCAACACTGGTCTGTAGTTTATTAGTCTTACCTCTTAGCTTATTTATTATCTCCCAATTTTTCCTTGTTTTGTTATTTGCCTCAGCAAGTTTTTCTTTATAGTAATGATCCTTGGCCGCTTTAATCAGTCTTCTATAAGTCTGTCTGTATTTGTTAAAATAGTCAATTAAAAATTTTTGATTGTAGTAAAACTTTCGAATTGTGTGCAAAGACCTAAGATTCCTTGAAGAAATCTTAATACCTTTGGTAAGCCAAGGTTTCTTATTTTTAATTTTGATACTTTGTAATGGGAATGAACTATTAAAACAATCAATCAAAATGATCTGAAAACGTTCAAGCTGTCCTCCAGACATCATCACACTTTCCCACCGTACACCGTTACACTTTTCTTTAAACCTGATAAAATTATTTTTACTAAAGATCCGACCCCGCCTATTCTTTTTACATCTTACACCCAAATCGACAGAAAAAGTCAACACTACAGCTTCATGATCAGATAAAGCAGCAGCGACAGTGCTACAGTCGATAATACTATCATCTAGATTTGAGCAAAGATAATCTATGGTAGTTGCAGAGAGTCCAGTTATGCGCGTTGGCCCACAAACATGCATCTTAAGATTCATTGAGGTTAAAAGATTACGTAGGGTCATTGAGGCTACTGATTCTAGATCCACAAAATTTACATTAAAATCACCGGCCAAAATAACCTTAGATTCCACTGGCAACTCCGACAAAAGTACTTCCAGCCTCTCCAGAAAAACGGTAACATTACAGTTGTTTTTTAAAAATTCCCTATCCATGTTTGCTCTTTCCATCATACCAAAACAAAACTCCTGTCGTCGTATTTCGTCCCTATCTCTTAGCTCTTGGTGCTTTTCATATTTGTATAAATAATATTTATGTCGTTTCAAAGCTCGTAACGCTGTGGTGTGATCTAATCCTATGTCATCCTCAAGTTTCCTTGTGCTGATCTTCCCATCATTTCTTCCACGCACAATAAAACTTGCAAGTCCCTATCATTTCTTGCATCTCTTCTTTGTTCCTGCCTTTCTTCACATCTGCAGTTATTTATTACAGTGCCTTTTGTCTCAAATTTCTTGATAGTCCTTTCGACTGTAGATTTTGCAGGTATCGGTCTATTCGGATACAGAGCAGCAAACATGTGTGACACATTTTGATAACTATTTCCTTGATAATACCATTTAATCATCAATATTTTTTCTTCAGAAGTGTAATTCATGGCTAATATTTTCGATGTACGAGTTTTTATAACAATAAAGCACACATTTCAAAATGACAACTTTATTTGACAGTCATCTTTTACCTTGACTGGTGCCCGCAAATACGGGGCATAAAAAGGAGAAATAGTTAAAAAGAAATCGGCGATAACCCGTAAACGGGCTCATCAAAAATATCTAAAGTTATTCTTTTGAATGTGGGTTTTAGTGCTCTTTAATAAACCTAAATAGAATTTTTCTCTAAAATAATTAGGGAAGCCAATAATTGACCCCATTTAAAATTACATGGGATTTCCTATGTCCCGCTCGACGACGCAACACCCGGTATGTTTAATTTACTAAATTGTTAAACTATATAATATGTGTGCCATTTTGTTCAACTAGTTATAATAATAAGTATAAAAAAAATTACAGGGGTTTCCAATTCTGTTGTAACCATCATTTTGTGTATACATAAACGATAAATAATACTCAATATTTTCATTCATTTAACAAACCTTTTCCAAGCGATCTGAAGATTTATATATATTAGGGGCTACTACTTTCGGCTTTGATTAAGTCATTCAATCATGTATCAAACTAAGCAGAGGTTAATAATGTAAAACATCTTGAATGCATACTTTTTTACAATTTAATTATACAAACCCGGTTAGTTTGATACGGGATTAAATGACTTAAACAAAGTGGAAAGTATTCTAGCCCTGGGTAGATTATTTTATTACACTCACTATAGTAAAGTCACACCCAAATAAAATAAAATTTACTCTACAATAATATAATATTTATACTAATTAATCACAAATTACCACTCACACTCTCATTGCTTCTTTTACACCCTAGAAGGATAGGTTTACAATCTGTGAGTTTAATTTACACACGATAGTGTAAATGTACCTACCCATAAATAAGAAGAATTAATACTAATCAAAAAGTAAAAAAAACTATTCAAAAATATCTTTTTTACCAGATATACTGATTGGTTAATATACCTTATATGTACCACCATTGAGTGTTAAATTTAACACTCAACAGGTTATGGTCTTCGGGGTCGTCCATTTCCTCAAAATCCCGTGCTTTAGTCAGAAACTCTTAATTATTTAATCCTCTAGTCGATTCTTGATTGAACCGTTCCTATCATTAGGTTAACTTAGCATTATTACGGTCAAAATACAGTGAGATTGCTTAAAAACCACATATTTTTATTCAGACATGGCTAACCAACGTCCTATAATTTCTTAGAAAACATTTACATAATTGTTACATGTCTATACCTCGCAGGAAATTATAAATTACAGATTTTACAAAGCGTACCTTGCTCAAACCCTAACGACACCGCCAGCAAATGTAAAGATAAACAAAATGTCAGAACACGGTTTCATTTTAATTAGGTTATGAAACGTTAAAATAAGCTTATTGTAACTTTGTTAGAGCTTACTCGGGAAACAAAGTGAAGTTCGTTTTTCCAATGCAAAAAGTTCACGGTTCGGTTTAGAACTATATTATTAATTAAAATGGGTTTAAAAAGGCTTGACGGTGTTTGAAGTGAATTAATTTGGTGTTGGAGATAATTAATTTTTTTTAAAACCGTCCTAATTTAAAGTTTTTCTAGGTACTGCTTGTACGATTATTAATTTACTAAAACTAAATTTTTCACTCCTTATACGCACCCCGAAGAATATATAAGTTCGTTTCGTTGCCGTTGAAAGCTCGATACCCTCATTAAAGATTCAAAACAAGACTCGGGTGGCTTAAAATATTTTACCTTTAAAATGGCCTTTTTACGTACATCTAGCATAAGGATGAAGAAATTTTGACCTATTCCACCCGGTAACAGATAAAGTAACAATAGAGCCATAAAATGAAATGAAAGGATAATGATTAAAACGGCCTACCATGGTCGGAGAGTTGGGTTTTAATATAATCTAACCGCTTATTATTTTATTTAAATATAATAGATTTTATGATTTTATGAATTTTGGTAAATTATAACCATTGATTGATTTATTCTAGAATAAATACAATGTTTTACAAGAGAACTAATTTATTTACAGATCAAAAAATATTGACAATTTTAATAATTATAACTCGATAAAATCGTCCTTAGAAAAATCTGAAGAGTCATCATGTCCTACGCTTATTACTAAAGGCTCAATTTCCATAGTTGTGTCAATTACGTTGTCAAGTTCCCACATTTTTTGTTCCTCTACTATAACATGTTTTATGGCGTTTTGCCAATTTTCTGATGACACATTTGCTAAAGAATTAAGCAAGAGTTGTCGCACTTCTTGCATTTTAAAAGTTTTGTTATTTCTAGCAACATATCCTTTTACTTGAGCCCATATTAATTCTATAGGATTTAGCTCACAATGATAAGGTGGTAAACGGAGCACTATAATACCTCGATCTCTTGTCATCTCGTCAATAACATACTTTTTATACTGCGATTTATGTAGCTTAACAATACCCAAAAGTTCTTTTTTTACCATGGCATTATCGTAACTCAATTCCTTCCGTTGTAACCAGTTTACGATTTCCGCCTTTTTCCATGAAGTTGTGGGAAGATTCTCTTTTAGCCTAGAGTGATAGCTGGCATTATCTATCACTATTACAGAATTAGCGGGAATGTATTCTATCATTTGCTTAAAATATTCCTCGAAAACATCAGCAGTCATTTCTTCATGGTAGTCTTTTGTAGAATTCGACTGAAATTCTAATAATCCTTGATCCAAAAAGCCATTTGAACGTCCTATATGAGTTATAATAAGTCTGCGTCCCTTTCCAGATGGTGGTCTAAGTCCTGTTGACCAGCCTTCTATTATTATTATTACAGCTTGTCGAGAACTTAGGACATTTTCATCTTGCCAGACTTTAGATACGGTGTGCCCTTCGTTCAGCCAAGTTTCATCCAAATAGAAAATGTTTTTGCCTTCGCTGTGGTATTTTTGGATGGACCTTAAGTATTGACGTCTCCAGCAAATAATATCTGCTCTATCAATAAGAAAAGATTTTCTGTTTTGCTTCTCCCAACGAAAGTTCATATCATGAAGTATTTTCCATAGTTTCGTTCGTGATAGCTGTGGTAAGTCCTCGTCATAGTTAATGGCTTGTAAAATTTTGTCTATCGTTGGTATTTCCTTGGCAAAATTAAAACTATGTACTTTTCTTCTAATACCATTTTTAATGAAATCGTCAATTTCTAACGGTTTCTTTCCTGGGAGTGGTTTTGGCTCACTGAGGTTCTTAGATTTTCTTTCACGCAAGAACCTATATATAGTAGCCTCTCCAACTCCTACCATATTGGCACACTCTGAAATGATGCTACGAACCTTGCAGGTTTCTGGTGCACTTGAGCATCATGCACGTTTAATATTAATGTCTTTTCTCGGAGAGAATATGCACTCTTGCTAATTTGACGAAGACACGTTGGCGAAAAACTTGAAGCCATTGTAACAAGTATAGGAAATAATTCAACTTTGGGATAATTCAGTATCTAAATACACTAAAAACATAGTTTGACAAACGCACATCAAATGGCGTAATAATATCCTAAAGCAGGCAAAACTAGGTAAATTTAATTACTAATTACTCCTGTTGTACCTACTTTAACCCTAATATTCCTAATGTATATTTAACAACGGACAGAGGCCAATTTTCTTATTAAATAAGGCATAGTAGGTAATTACTATTATAATAATAATATACTAATTACCAACGCCTATGGTTTACGGTTGTTTTATGGCTTCAAATCTCGATATGAGCTATCAACTGCAACGAAACGGACTTTAGAATTCCCCAATCATCCCTATCATCTAATTATACAAAAAAGGAATTGCAATCAGTTTCCAATAAATTCCGGTATTCTTGTAATCCAACCTACTTTAAAAAGAATCTTCTTTTGCTATAAAATACGACCATCCCAAAATCCGTTTTTTAAACACCATTCCCATAAAATCCAGGCAAAAAGTTCTCTTTCAAAAATAACCCGGTAAAAAATTGCGGTAAAATCTTTTAAGCCGCCATTCCGACAAGTTTTACGACATTACCTGCAACTACGGCATCCGCATATCTTAGCCTTTTCAGGACGTGCTCTATAAGGCCGACGTCGGTACATGCCTGGAGATTCCGGACGCTTTTCCTCAGGATTGCAATGAAAACACTCCAAATTTCAGCCTGGAAAGAAAAGAGAAAATTCGTTAGTGGCAACTAAATTACAACAGATAAAAAAAGAGGATAAATTAGTAATTTGAAAAACATTATGACTATGTCATGTACGTACAGGGTATAGAGGAGTTTTCCTTAAACATAAAAAGGTTCTACTGACTTTGCTTTTTTTTAATAAAAGTTGTAGGAATGAACTTATATCGCTAGAATCTGAAAAAATCAAATAAATAAGAAGTAAGGGCGGTTATTTAATTTTTCGATTACCTTCTAGATCTCCAATTGTCAGAATTTGAAGCATGATATCTGGATTTTTTGCTTCTGTTTGAAAAACTAATTTAATGATAGTGTTGGGGAAACGATCATCCAAATGCATTAAAAATAATATAATTAAATGCAACAAATGTTTTTAGAATCAATACTACTGTTAAATATCTGATTTCAATATTATTTTAATAAAGGAGCAAAATGTATCAATGTTTGCTGAACGAATATAGTGTTATCGTCGGGATAAACATAAAACTTGCAAATATCATCTTTTAAAATACATATAATATCTCCAAAATAAGCGGCTAGTCGACCGTTATTCCAGGAAAAAGCAATGTTCCAGGTTTAGATGTTAATTTAGAATTTTTAGAATCTTGTATATCCGAAAACCCTTTGACGGTGCTTTGACGCACTAGGAAGGTGACACAGCATGGTACATTTTATTGATTGCTGTCCGATTGGTTGGGAGAAAACATGACGGTTGTGTATCAGAATGCATTGTTGGTTAGTCGTCGTGACAGCGGGGGCGTAACCTTGCTGTCAGATAATATAGTGTTCCTTTTTCTACTCCACTACACTTTTGGCTAAGATAAAGCAAGGTCGTATGTCAACAAACGCACGTTGTTTCTCTTCGTCGGATTGAAACAAATAGCATTGCCTAAAAAAAGGCACCAAGCAAATGTACTAAGCAAATGTAGTGACTAGTTATGTGGTTTTAAAATCAGTAGTGAATATTTATGTTATAGTATGTTATTGTAAATTCCTTCACTCAGTAAATGAAAGAATCAGTGAAATTAACCTACAATCGAGGAACATAAAAGCCTCATGAACTGTTGACGCAAGTTAAATAATAATACTTGGCTTGCTTAACAGATAGAAAAACCTATAATTTTAATTAACGGCGAGACTTATCGACTCGGATGCAGAGTAGCTTTTCTCTTAATTATTTTATTATCTTTAACATGACCTATCCGTTTTTGTAATATCTGTCGCAACAAAAAAGGTATACGAAAAACTAAATATAGGTTTTAAGTTAATCTAATGACAGAAGTTACCAAGGTTTGTCTATGTGCTAAATATAAGTCCGCCTTATGAGTCTGTGGCTACGATGTTCGTTTCATATTAATATTTTATAAGTTACTAAATTCGTAAAAACATGAATATGGGAAAAAATGTTTCAAGTAGTGCGATTTCATTTTGACAAGCATAGCTTAAATATAATTATCAATTATAAATTAAATAATATAATTCTTAACTCCGCCAGTGCCTGTAAATTTCTGAAGATGTCATGATGACTTAAGCACCTTCCCACAAGTTGAATATTATATACGATAGAAATAAACAAAACCAGTATCAAGAATATAATTTGCAATGTAAGGGAGAAAATAAATGGGATATATGTTACAGGGTGTATACATTATACGGGGTTATGCATACGTCTAATTATTTTATGTAATATATTTGAATTCCATACAAATTAAGTTTTTATGGAAATTTAAACAGAGTATTTTGGCAACAATGTTGTGTTGGGGACAACATTCCTTAAATTTCTTTTGTAGATGTAGACGTGTACGTTGAACTATATGTATTTAATTAGTTAAAAAAAATTAGAGCACAATGGTAAAAATAAGAGAAAAAATGAAAATTTGACAGGGTTTAACTCGAAAAATATCGATTTTTGTTACACCCTCATTTTACCACCTAGAATCACCCTCTACTGTTCTTTACACAGTTTCTGAACACCCTGTATATCGCAGTATAAAGTACAATCTTCTCTATGTCTACATTTTAAAAAGTTTATGAAAAGTGTTTACAAAAATACACATATTGGGTCAAAAATAAAGCCTAGTTGATTCAGAACGTCAAAAAAAAAATTATATAATAATAATAATAATAATAATAATAATAAATGCTTTTATTGTCAGTAAGAATAATATACAAGATAAAAAAAAAAACGAAGGAAAATAACTAAGAAATAATAATAATAATAATAATAATATTGTGTTATTCCATTTGACAAGGGCAGATTTCGCACTCATCTGCCATAGCAGTGAGCAGCGCTTTTACAATCAATCCAACAAAACTTGCATTCTCTATATAATGTATCCCTAAAATCTTAATTGAATCTGTCAAAACGACATCAGAAAGTATAATTGACTGATATTTTAATTCATAATTTAAACTTTAAAACAATATATGATTGTAATATAATTCAATAATGCTAAAGTAATATAATAATAATAATAACCATAATACAATAACAATTACAATAACATAACCAATAATTACCCATATTACGATACGCTCAATTACAAAAGACAATAATCCTAAACACTTAATCATTGTTGCTCATTAACACTTGCCTAATATTGTATTTAAACGTTGGAAGGTTTGTATTTTTTAAAGTCTCGCTTAGTATGTTATACTGCTTGGTGACGTTGTATGAAAAGAATCCACGATATTGGGTTGTCCTGTGCTGTGGCGGAGTCAAGAGGTTTTTAAATCTGACATTATTGTTGTGAATAGAAGTTCTAAATTTTAGTTTTTTATACAAATAAGCCGGCTTTTGAGTTAGAATTATTTTATGGTAAAATGTAAGGCAATGTAATTATTGTCGCCTCTTTTCCATATTGAGCCACCCCAGATCTCTAAGTGAGTAAGAGACGCGCGCTTCTCTTCTCAGGCCACAAATTAGCCTAATACAGGAGTTCTGAACCAGTTCGTTTTTCTTTTAATTTTAATCCTTTCACGTACACGATTTTATATACTAAAGCTTTGAAATCCCTACCTTTTCGTAGAGATTATCCGCTAAAAATATAAATGCAAGTTATTTTGTTGAATGTACAATTTTTTGGTGGAGAATTTTGTGGTATAAACTTAACTAAACCAAATAATTTAAATGAAACAGAGACCATCTTGAACCGCATTAATTAACTTAAAACCCGAACCTATAGAATTTTAAAAACACAAGCAGGATTGGGAAAACTGTATTTATGCACAATTTAAAAATCCACTTAAAGAAATCGCATAACAAATCCAATATTCCTGGGTAAAACAGCAATGTTTGCATTTTTGACAAAACTTGCTTTCTTGGAAAAACAGCAGTTGGCAAATTTGGTACCTAGCATAAGAATCTTGAAGTTGAAGTAGGATATCTAAAACTAAGTTTCAAAAGTACATCTTGGGGTAGATTGGAGCAAGCAGATATTTAGGTCACGGTCACGTAATAAGGGAGCAATAGAATTAATTTGAAATAAAGTCAGAGAGCAGGTCACCAGGTGAAGTCGCGTGCAAGGGAAAATTTTAAAAAACCTTACATTTTTCATTATTTTTAAATGATAAACCTGATAGTGCTATGTATTAATATTATTTATTGTAATAAAAATGGATAATGTAAATGACGAGGCAGTCAAACCAAGACCCGCTAGCACAAACATATGATGGACGCCATTAACGAATACTTGACATTTCTCCGAGTTCGCCATAAGCTCCCAAATCAAATCCGTAGTAAGTAGATCACGTCTAAATGCTCTGAAATCGGATTAAAAGAATGCCACAGATTTACCCTCGTTGTCCCGATAAGAATATTGAAACAGAAAACAGCAAAAGAAGATGTAATATTGGAATTTACTTTAAGAAGTCCTTTTTGACCATACAAAATTAAGTTTAATGGCCTTCTCAACGCGGAGCTTCAATTATTTGAAACTTGACTAAGGATTGACCTTAATTTAAGGTTCACCCTAAATTAGAATCGGTTGCACAAGCTTCTCTTCCCTGAAACTTAGCTATGATGTTAGTATTCCTAGCAACAACGTCAATCTAGGGATATTTCGAGTTATTTTTATTTTTTACTTTAATATAAACAAAAATAAAATAAAAATAAATAAATAAATAAATAACGTCTCTATTTCAGAAAAAGAAATACAGTAAGAATGGCGAGATTTAACATTAGTTACTCTTACACCTAACCATTCCTACCATAAGAAAAACCCAACATGAATAATAATTATAAATAATAAACTATATATAGGTACTTTTATAAAATAAGTAAACAATACCAAGTAAAAAATATACATAATTTATACTCTAACAGTACCCTAATAATACTGTAAAAAAACCCTTGAAACAAATACATATTTAAATATCTTTAACAACTAATAAAATATTGATAACGACCCAAAAACAAATACAATAGTGAAAATCTATTTTCATATACTTAATTAAATAAGTGCAGAGGTCTGTTCAGTCAGGAGTAATTGTCTATATTTCTTAAAGCCTGTTTACATTAGGTGCAAGTGACTGCATGCAAGTTCATAGATGCATTTAAATGCATTGCATGATTGTTTACATTATGATGCAAGTATTTTAATGCAAGTAGCTTGTCAGAACATATTGCCAACCTTAGTCCAGAAATCCACTCAATATCAGTTGATAAAAGAAAGAGTTATGCTTGGATTTTATTGTTTATAATATGTGCGTTTATTTTTGAAATAATTGTTAAATTAAAACAATGAATATTATTGTAAACCCATTCAATTTAATATTAACTATCAAAACAACACTTTTTTGGAGGTTATGGTCACTTTTTTTAGTTTTTTGTCAAGTTGGTATTGAAAATATTACTAGAAAATTTACCAAACTTGCATGCCATTTGCAAGTAAATTAGAACAAGTCCTAATTTGGTGCAATGCAAGTAAACTTGCATCAGCTGATCACAAAGTGACCAATGCGCATGCCTTCAGGCAATTTCACTTGCACTTGCATCTAATGTAAACAGGCTTTTACGCAAAATATCAATACTATATTTCTTATAATCACTGCTTAGGAATTATAGTTTAACACAGCCATGTAAGTAAAACTCCTCTGAAAAAAAGCAGTCTTGTGCAGGGGCATTGTAAGACGATCCTGATGTCTGACAGCGCGATTATGAATGGCATCACGAAAAACGAGCTTCTCTCTTAAGTATAAAGGAGTAGATGATCTTATTAATTTGGTGAGAAATATAATAAAATGTAATTTTACTGTGTTTTGAACTCTAAGCCATTTCAAATCATTAATTTTTGCAGAGACATGATCGTACTTTTTTAAGTTAAAAATATATCGACAACAAACATTTTGAACATATTGTAGACGATTTTGTGATACCAAATCAAGACATGGATAATACACAATATTACAGTAGTTAAAAACAGGTAAAATTAGAGACTGGCACAGCTTTTTTCTCATTTTAAAATCAAGAGTATGCCTGTTTGCATATAATACTTTCATTCTCAAATAAGTTTTTTGTAATATCTTCTTAACATGCTCCCTAAATCTAAGGTGAACATCCAAGTACAGCCCCAAGTTTCTTGCGCACTTTGTAAACAATAAGTTTTTATCTGCCAACTTTAACTTTAGTCTCTCTTCCAAGTCTGCTCTGCGTTTTTTGGGACAAAATAGAAGAACCTCTGTCTTGTCAGCATTTAAATTTAAATTATGCTCCCCTGAGTACTGCAAAATTGAATTGAGATCGTCATTCAGCTCCGTAGTAGCCGATTCTGGATCAGCAGGTCTGAAATAATGGAGAAGCTGGGTGTCATCAGCACAAGACTGTACGTGTGAGTTTTGAACAGCATCAAAAATATCAAAGGTGTAAATAAGAAACAAAAGCGGACCCAGGATTGAACCTTGTGGGACCCCAGACACGATATTTCCAGCAGAGGACAAGGTGTTATTTATACGTACCCGTTGTTGTCTTTCCATAAGATAACTTGCAAAGAAACGACATGATACTGTATCAAAGCCTAGGTAATGCAGTTTTGCACATAACAGGTCATGGTCCAACACATCGAAAGCCTTAGAGTAATCAAGGCAGACTGAAACCACTGCCATATTTTTATCGATCGCTCGTATAATATTGTCAGTTACATTCAATAGTGCCGTTGATGTGCTGTAACCTCCCCTAAATCCGGACTGGTGCACTGATAGCAGTCTGTTCTCGGAACGTCAAAAATTTTTGTTTTCTCACTTTCAGCTTACATTTTATTTAATTTTATTTTCGTTTCGTGTTCAGAAACCCAACTGATTATTCTATAAGGTAAAAGTTTCAAAAAACAGATATTTGAATGAAATTAAATCCTGTGTATATCTTGTAAAATGGAAAACTTAGAAAAACGTGCACCAAACTTTCCTCAACTAGGCAAAAATGTATTTGCAATTAATAATAAAATAACAATAATACAGTTTAAAATACATGGAGAAAAAAATAAAGAGAGAAGAGAAGAAAAGAGAGCTTAAGAAAGTTATATGACAATAATTGAAATAAAACGTTCGAAAACAAGTAGCAGAGGAAAAAAGAAATTGTATAGACAGGTGGAGGATTACCTAATAGAGATACTATAAAAACCAGTGGTATAAATTCAAAAATATTAAATGTTCCAATGAAAATAATATATTAAGATAAAAGTCTTATAAAGCATGTTAGATAATGAGCTACTTGCAAGGAGTAACGTGTACTTTATACTAATTCTCCTATTTTTTATTATTTTTTTAATAAAAATCCATATTTAAATATTGCAAAATATATTTTTTTATTTTATTATTTTGTTCCTCTATTTATTCTAATATGTACAGGGTTGTGATTTAATTATGGATACATTCAATACAAATTAAATGGGGGCTTGTTCGGAAAAACGCTCGATCCCGTCGATTTTGTTTTTGGATTGCGCACAGTTTGACGTAAAATGTAGGTATACAGGACGTCCCACAAAAGTGTGGCAGAAAAAAAAGTATTTTTTCTTAAAAGGAAATCCCTGTATATTATTGCATTTTCGGATTCTCCGGAAAACTCTAGACATGTTTCCTGTATAATGTCCTAAACTTATCTTCAACTGTTCACAAAATATTTACGTTCAAATATTAAAATAACACTTTATTGCAGCTAAATTACATTTTTTAAAATCTCAAAAATTATTTTAGCAAATACTGGAAGTATCCGCCATTAACGGCTCTGCAGTACCGCAGACGATCAATAAATTCCTGCTGTACTTTCTCTACGGTTTCTGGAGAAATATTTCTAATTACGTTACGAGTGCTCTCTTTGAGAATATCCGAACAGAGAACCTGTAAGTCAATCTACAATCAGTAGAATTGAGGCTAAGTGGAGAGAGACTAGCACTGTTAAGGATCTTGGCAAACCTGGAAGGCCTGGCGTTCCTAATGACAAAAAACTGGATATCTTTGTTTCACTACACGAAAACCCGAACCTCTCAAGTACTCAGCTGGCTTTAGATAACACGATTCATAGGTCGACTGTAACAGAATTTTTAAAGAAGGAAAAGTGGCGCCCATATAAAATTTGATTAGTAAAAGAGCCATTTGAAGATGATCCAGACCGCAGAAACGAGTTTTGCCAGACCATGACCGAGCGAACTGATAATGACCCTAGACGAGTAATACAGATATGCTTTTCAGACGAAGCAACGTTTTGCTTGAATGGAGAAGTAAATAGGCATAATTTTAGATACTGGGCGCCAGAAAATCCACACTTGTTTAAGGAAAGTCATTCTCAGAATTATGAAAAGGTAAATGTATGGACAGGGATTATTAATAACAGAGTAATAGGACTATGACGGGAGAACGTTATCATGACTTTTTAGAAAACGACTTTAAACCAAGCGTTATGGTTTCAACAGGATGGAGCTCCGCCCCGCTATGCTGCAATTGTTAGAAGATTCCTAAATAATGTCTTCCCAAACCGGTGGATAGGCAGACGTGAATCAATAAAGTGGCCACCTAGGTCGCCCGACCTTACTCCACTGGACTACTTCCTTTGGGGTTATGTTAAAAATAAAGTGTATAAAGTTAAGCCACGCACGCTTGATATTCTCAAAAAAAGCATTCGTAACGGAATTAGGAATATTTCTCCAGAAACCGTAGAAAAAGTACAGCAGGAATTTATTGATCGTCTGGGGTACTGCAGAGCTGTTAATGGCGGACATTTCCAGCATTTGCTAAAATAATTGTGAGATTTTAAAAAATGTAATTTAGCTGCAATAAAGTGTTATTTTAGTATTTAAACGTAAATATTTCGTGAACAGTTGAAGATAGGTTTAGGACATTATACATAAAACATGTCTAGAACTTTCCGGAGAATCCGAAAATGCAATAATATATAGGGATTTCCATTTAAGGAAAAAATATTTTTTCTGGCACACTTTTGTGGAACATCCTGTATACCTACATTTTATGTTAAAATATGCGCTTTCCAAAAACAAAATCGATGAGTTCGAGCGTTTTTCCGAACATGTCCCCATTTAAATTGATTGTATTGTATTGAATTTATCCTCTATTAAATCACAACCCTCTATAGTACTGTTTCTTTGATAGTTCGAAATCTTTTCAAAAACGTTAAATTACCCAAATTGTGAAGATAATCGGGGTTCCCATACATTCTCCTTGGCATTTCAAAAACTATTATGTTCATTTCGTCTACCTTCAATAATCACTTTAAGTAAATCCATTTTTAATTTTATAAAAAATTATTAAAATTGATTTGTCAACATGACATACAAAAAAAATGTCATGGGATTTGAGCAAAAATGAAATAAACTAAAAAACTAAACTAAACCGATAAATTATCGGGCTCAACTTAACTCGACTTCTTATTTGTCAAAGTTAACAAGTGCAACTCAAATCTGTAAGATAAGGTTAACCTTAAGTTAAGTATAACCTAAGTA
Organism: Polydrusus tereticollis; assembly: GCA_963920685.1. Lineage (NCBI taxonomy): Eukaryota > Metazoa > Arthropoda > Insecta > Coleoptera > Curculionidae > Polydrusus > Polydrusus tereticollis. Next base: position 5,064,126 of record OY987331.1, read on the forward strand.
CGGCCATAAGGGATCCAATGTACTTTAGGTGTTGCTTTTTTAATATTCCGGGTATGTATAGTTGAATTTCTGATGTCTGGATTACTTTTTTTTTAATTAATGTATTTTTATCAGGAGAGTGTTGGATTCTTGTTGATATCCCAACTGGATTGCAAAGAAACATTTTATTAAATAAAGCTCGCAAAAATTGCAGATTTCCAAAAATAAACATTAAAACATAGCATGTGTTCTTACCATTAAGGCAAATTCTCCAAGATAAATATTAAATGTAGCAAAAAGCAAATCCCATGTAGAGCAAATGTGTGCTAATGTAAAAATAACGAATAATTTCAACGCGGCATAATATATTGTTATGTATGGCGGCGACAGGAATTTTCATATATGCATATGCAACATCCATTAGGATAAAATCCCAAGTACCTGCATCCTTGGTGTTAAAAACTCGAATAAAAATGTAATAATATGGTAAACCATTATTTTTGCAGTATCGTCACAGCAGAAACTTAAATTAAAACAGCTCTTGTCTGCATTTCCACTGATTAATTTCTGAACTTTTCACTTACCGCTGCAAGGCATTTTTTCTAGACTTTACATAGGCGTCACAAAATATTATTCAGAACATGATCAACATTTTTAAAATGGTTATATTTGACCAAAGCAATAAAATTGTTAAAATATATACATTCATAATATTGATTATAGTTGAATGTATAATATATTTACATTTAGCTCGTGGTAATATCTCTGAAGTTAACTCAGACCTGGAAAAAAGGTATCTAACAGTCAACTTTTTAGCAGGGGATTAGATCTGCTATAAATGGTGATAACATAACCCTTATATTATTTACGCAGAATATGTTCTGTAGAATAAACAGGACCAGCCCGTGGCGAAAACAAATGGCATATTTGTTTTTAGTTAAAAGGGAACAAACAAACATAATCACATTCTAAGCGAATTCACGAACTTCGTCCCGTAGTGGGTAAAAAGAAAACACGGTAAATAAAAAACGTGTGTGGCAATTTGACGTAATTAGATTCCGAGGGAAATTTTTTATTTTCAAAAAGCATGTAACTTTTAGAGGTAAGTAGGAGCTTTCTAAGCAGTTTTCACATTTACATAAAGATTACTGTTTTCCGCCAGTTTTTACGCTGCGGAAGATGTTGGTATTCCCAATATAACTATAAACATTGCAATTCAGTCACAAGTTTTTTTTTAGTATGAGCACATATTGTGTCTTAAAAATAAATATCCTACACAGTAAAAATATCCACCTGGTAAAAATCATTTCAGGAATGGTAAAAAAAAGTAGTGTTAATCTTAACACCCGGATTAACATAAATTACCACATTTTTCAATCGTTTTTTTTTTACAAGGTCCCGGGTAAAAATACCTAAACCCGTGTTACCGAAAAGACAGGCGGCAACAAGTGGTGCGAAATTCTAGAAATTGACACATGACGCCGATGCTACGCGCAAATTCAACTTTCAAGTCAGTCTGACTGTGCTCTTTGAACGAGATATAGAATTATGTTATATTTATATTAAAATATAGAAACAAAGCAAAGTTCTGTAAAATGCCAAATGAGAGTGCCTTATGAGGATCTTGTTAAATTGGGTAAGCATATTAACAAAATTTAATAGAAACCTTACTAATAACTACGCCATTTTTAAGAAACTAACTAGGTATTTACATTGTTACAGTTTTTCTTTTAGCTTTTAAATTATTCTGATATAAGCTTATACTATAAATGTATTCCTTTTTTATATAAATACTAGGTAGGTACCCACCTACATATTTTACTTCATAGATCTCTAAATAAATATACAATTAATATAATACTCGTCATTTTTATTCTTTCATATTGTTCCAAAGCATACTTTTATTTAGTTGTTTAGTGTTCTAAGTATACATATATTTATTATGTTATTTGTTCTGTTAAGCTTAAAAATAAGGTACATTAAACGTAGATATATAGGTATATGTTTATTTTAATAAATTGTTATACTATATAATAGGTGTGTCATTTTATTCAACTAGTTATAATAATAAGTGTAAAAAAATCACAGGGTTTTCCAGTTCTGTTGTAACCATCATTTTGTTTATAAATAAACGATAAATAATACTTAATATTTTCATTCATTTAACAAACCTTTTCCAAGCGATCTGAAGCTTTATATATATATTAGGGGCTACTACTTTCGGCTTTGATTAAGTCATTCAATCATGTATCAAACTAAGCAGAGGTTAATAATGTAAAACATCTTGAATGCATAATTTTTTACATTTTAATTATAAACGCCCGGTTAGTTTGATATGGAATTAAATGACTTAATCAAAGTGGAAAGTATTCTAGCCCTGGGTAGATTATTTTATTACACTCACTATAGTAATGTCAACCCAAATAAAATAAAATTTACACTACAATAATATAATATTTACAGTAATTAATCACAAATTACCATTACATAATGGTTTACTTAGACCTCTCATTATTTCTTTTACACCCTAGAAGGATAGCTTTACAATCTGTGAGTTTAATTTACACACGATAGTGTAAATGTACTTATCCATAAATTAGAAGAATTAACACTCATCAAAAAGTAAAAAACCATTCAAAAATATATTAATAAACCAGATATACTGATTGGTTAATATACCCTATTGAGTGTGGTCCTATATGTACCACCATTGAGTGTTAAATTTAACACTCAATCTTTTACTGTGTAATAACGAAACTACTTTGTTCTAAATCTAAACCAAAGATTTTTTCCAACAAAACAAGTTTTAGATGAAACCACTCTGCCGCAGTTATTTGTGGGCAAATCCGAAATGAAACGTAAAAGAAGGTATTTAATGCAAAGCAAATATTTGTGGTTTAAATACCTGTTTGCTGCCAAGCGTGCCGGGCATTCTACGTTAAGTAATTATTTTATTTCCACGTTTTACTAATGAATTTAAGCTATATAAATAAATAGATATCGGGCCGCTGGTATGTTTATGGATGATACTGATGTCTTATTTAAATATTTTACACTCGATATAGGTAAGTCTCTTAGGGTACCTGTTATTATCTTTGTATTCTCACACATTCCTTTTAGTTCCCCTGAAGATGACTGTATATATAGTCGAAACATGTAGCGACAATCGTTAAATTTTGAAAATATATATTATTTGTGGAGGAAGACAGAAGTGTTGTTTTAATTTATTACCTACACTCCACTGCAAGTGTGGACTACTTCTTCAAATTTAAATATAGTAGTTATAAACCCAGAAGACACCCAGATACAACGAGAAGTAGCGAAGGCAATCCATACCTAAACCAATTTTTTGAGCGCGTCACCTTATGCGGTATACAGTGTATATAGTCATAATACTCCAAGGTTAAATGCGAAATGAGAGTCCTTAAATTGAATAGGTCACTTTACAAATTTGACATTGCAAACATACAAATATAGTCTTAACTTGAGATCATATTTCAATGAGAGTCAAAATGCTCTTAAAGGAATTTTAAATTGAAACCACATTTTTTAATTTGAAGCACTCCTTACTGATGTGACCAAGAAAAACTCAATTTAAGAAATTACTTTCATGAGTTCGCCTCAACATATTGTTTTTATATAGGGTGACATTGAAAAAAATACAATGCATAGTACTACATGATAGAGGACCTCAAAAGACTGTAAAAAGTTCATATCAATATAGGTCCCCAGCCGCTTAAAACTTAACATAAACTAACCTAAACTAATGAAAATTAATAAAAATCTAACCCACAAAAATTTTAAGAAATATCCTCTTTATAAAAGTATATTATAACTTCTCTACATTCATTGGCGGTAAAGTTCATAAACCTCGGTTCATACCAAAGAACATTAACATTTTATGGTTATTGTTTTCTTCTTTTTGATACGTCTTTCTGATTCATATCCATATTGGCATTAATAAACACTGACTGGCAACAAATAAAAATAATAGTGATTTATGCCAACTGTTTATGATTGAGGTTCATAACAGTTATTTACGTAACAAGTAGGATATGTATATTATTACCGCACGAATGTGAAAATTACAACTGTAACTATTAATATTATTATTATTATAATGATTATTTGAGTAAAGATAATTAGTTTAAGTATTGAATACAGAATACATTGTCTGCAAATGGCTCTAGTAGCAGTTAACACCTATTTGCGTTAAAGTTATATTTTAACACTCACAAAGCACTACACTAAACCTTAGGAAATATAAAATACAGGAAAACCTCTGTTTGCGACTGCCTCTATAACGACCGGTTATGAATTCCCCACATTTAAAAATGAAAATCCCATTATTTTATACTCCTCTTTACCAACCCATCTGTTAAACGGCCGCGGGCACTCATCATCGGAATCTTTAGTAAACATTAATGCTAAAACACCCTCCATTAGAGGTAGTAAGACCCGACCCGACAATTCTTAACAAATATAGGTACATACACTAATTACTTTATTGCAGGCGGATTCATTCAATTTGCTTTACAGGCTGGCAAATCGGTTGTTAACATTAGTTTTGTTTTTAAATAATCGAGAAAAGTGAAAAAACTGGTTTAAGTACCAGGAAATCGGCTAAAAAATTTAATGTGGGTAACACCTAAGTGTTGCTTCAAAATAAAGCAGAAGTTAGAAATTTGTTTCAAGAAGGTGGCAACGGTGAACAAAAAAAAGAAAATTTCCCAAAACCGAGAGACTGGCAGTGGACCAAGTTGTTTTTAACTGGTTTTGTAAGACGCGAAACAAGCACTTACTAATATCCTGGCTTATAATTCAAGTAAAAGCTCTTGAATCTGCTCAATGCCTAGGACTAGATAACTTCAAGGCATCAAATGATTGGTTAGAAAAATTCCGTCGTCGGCACGATATAACCTTCAAGAAAATATATGGCGAATCAGCCGATATCAATATTGAAGACGTAACTGCTTGGAAAGAAAGGCTATTGACCATCTTAAAGGATTATGCCCCAAAGGACGTATTTAATACAGATGAGACGGGTCTCTACTATCGCGCATTGCCAACAAAAATATATGCATGGAAAGATGACAAGTGTACTGGAAAAAAAACAGCAAAACAGCGATTTACAACTCTGTGCTTTGCAAATATGGAAGATGAGAAGGAAGAACCACTTATAATAGGCAAAAGCAAAAATCCTCGATGTTAAATGCTTATGAAAGTAGGATTTTTGTGTAATACAGATAATATTTGTTTCTTGTGTAACAGAGATAATATTGACGACTTCGAAGAAGAAGATAATATTCTGCTTGCACAACTGTTACCTAACATTAAGGACACATTTGTGAACTTTAAACAATTTTCCTCTATTGATAACGATTTACCAACAGAAACTATCATCAAGTGTATTAAAGAGATCCAAGAAACGGCTGAAACTACTCCCAACTCTGAGACAGAAGAAGAGCAACCTGAACTTGGTCCAGTGTCGGAAATATTAAGCCTATCTGAAGCCTGCGCACGTTTGAGAAACTTTTTTAATAACAGATAACGATTTTGTCAAGTCTACAAATATTTCTTAATTAAAATTAAAATGTCAATCTGAATCTTATAAAAAATAAAATAAAAAATATGAAGCAATCATTAATTTCTAATTATTTTAAAAAATAAGAGTTTCAAAGCAAATATTGTATTATATACAGGGCTGCCCAGAAGTCCGGAATAAAATTAGTATAGCCTTAACCTGTAAATTTTGGGGAAAATGCTGGGACACGTCAATTTAGTTTTATATATGCTCACATTTTGACGTTATTCGTTTGTTTTCTTATAGACATTTGTCAAAGATGTGACGACATCGATCTTTTTTTTAAATGGAAACATACAGCTTGTAATACATCATTTAAAATTTTGACGCGATTCTGTCAAGCTATTTCAAAATGGCGACTGTTAAAAGTTTTAAAAAAATCCCTATTTGAATAAGCGGGAATGATAAATCATTGATGCTTTTTTTTACCTTTCAAGGTCGGAAATTTTCATTGTTTCACGTTCTGACATTTTGTGACATTGTGACTTAACAATAGTTATGGTTTATTTATTTTGTCAAAAAAAAATAAAAATGTAACGAAACAAAAAGGTGGTTTAACGTGGCAAATGCTGGAAATCTCCTCCGCCCTCTACTTGGCATGCTCCCAGACGATGGTAAAATCCGTCGACGGAACTTCGAATGGCTTCAGCCGGCATGTTATGTGTCTCCAATCTAATTTTGTTTTTCACTCTTCAATATTATTTGGCCTATTTTGGTAAACTTTTTCTTTTAAATATTCCCAAAGAAAATAGTCTAGAGGCGTTAAGTCTGGGGACCTCGGTGGCCATTCAATTGTACCACGTCGTCCAATCCAGCGACCTGGAAATATCTTATCTAAATATCTTCTCACATTGACACCAAAATGCGGGGGAGCACCATCTTGCTGAAACCAAATTGTTTCATTAGGTATATCTGGATCTACTTTGTTGGATAAAATTACAGCTAGAACAGGCCTTAACTCGAAGGTTAAGAAATCCAGGTACCGTTCAGCTGTGAGGTTTCCTTTCAAAAATAATGGCCCCAAAATTCGGTTATTAATGATACCTGCCCATACATTTACTTTCTGGGGCCGCTAAGTATGCGCTTCAAATATCAATCGTGGATTTTCTTGACTCCAGAAACGATAATTATGTCTGTTAACTACCCCGTTTAAATAGAAAGTAGCTTCATCCGAAAATAATATGTTCAGTGGAAACCTATTATTCTCGTCACACCGTCTCATTATTTCTTCGCGAAATTGCAAAACGCCTATCATAGTCATCTTCTAAAAGCTCTTAGACAAGACATACATTATAAGGGTGGCATTTTTCTGCTTTCAAAAATCTTCCAATAGTACCTCTACATGTATCATGATTTTGAGCCAATGAAACTGTTGAAACATGCGGATTATCCTGCAGAGATAATGCAATATCCAATTTTTCATCGTCGCCTAAAACACGCGGCCGTCCATTCCTAGGCAAGTCCTTTACTGTGCCATGTTCATCAAATTTGTGGAATATTTTACTAACAGTGCCCTGTGAAATTTGATTTTCCGGATATTTGGCATTAAATAAAGTGCACACTTCACTTTGACTTCTTATTATATCTCCACATCCTAACAATATCAAGACTTCGATACGCTGCCTTTCCGACAAAACCATTTTTGTTTAGAAAATTGTAAAATAATACTTCGGAAATACCTAAATTAATTTTACAAGTTCACAATGTCACAAAATGTCAGAACGTGAAACAATGAAGATTTCTTACCTTGAAAGGTAAAAAAACATCAATGATTTATCATTTCCGCTTATTTAAATAGCGATTTTTTTAAAAACTTTTAACAGTCGCACGTGCAGTATATACATATTGGTAAATTGGCTTCATCTCATTTAATTTTAATTCTGACAGGTTTAAACAAAAGTATTTAAAATTATTCAGATACTTATTAATAAACAAACACTGTAAAATGCAGAGCACTTGTTTTAATTTTTCTGTATTACCGGGTGGTCGCTATTGAGATATTTTACTGTAGTATAGTTGGCGGAATTTTCTAGACTAATATCATGATTTTCTTTCTGATTTAATTACAAATGTATTAAAATCTAGCGAATATAATTAATTTAAGTTGCCTCAGTTTTGATACCTTTCTAAGATTTTCTGATTTAATTCCAATTAATTTCTAATAAACCATTTTCCAACCGTAGCAGACCTTGCCTAAGTAAATATTCCATTTTCTACTAAGAGGTTTTTAGACCCGAACTATATTATCCCTCCTTCTTTATTCTGGGTTTGTGACGGGTTCTAACGAAGTTCTCTATCTATTAAATAGGACCATTAGTCCCCCAGCACGTTTCTCGACCTTTCTACGTCGACTTATTATTAAGTGTCCTTATCCGGTGATTTCAAATTTATTTTGTTAAATTTGATAAGATGTTGTCATTGGCACAGTTGACCTTTTAGTCAATTTAATTGATGGGATGTCGGGAAGGTTTGCGAATATGAGAACGATTAAGTACCAACCCGTTTTATATAGTAAATTATTACAGGAGAATTTGGGTAAGTCAAACGATACTTTTTGGCATATAAATTAGGTTTCTTATTTTTTTAATAAATATTAATTAAACTTGTACCTAGTCCAATGCAATTGCTTGGTACTCGTTAGTCAAGTGTGTTCCACAATTTTACTTTTCGCCTACTTTCTAATTCTGAACAATGGTAGAAATGAAATAAAAAAGTTTTTCCGCCGTGCTAAAAGAAGGCGGTTGCTATTCCTTTATTTATTTATTTATTCATTTATTAAATATACAGCTATACAAATTTACAATGTACACGGCTGACAACGTCAAGAACTCAACAATAGATCTAAAGTGATACATCATAAGGCGTTTAGAGGATATTCACGTATGTCGTAAAAATTGTTTTTAAGGAGATAGCACTTAACTTTTTTTTTTAACTTTTTTACTTGAGAGTTTTCTCTCAGGGATTCTGGTAGTGCATTATACAGTGTGTGTCATCCAAATGGAATAAATTAGAAATTAAATACATGGGGGCGTGTCCGAAAAAACGCTCGGACACTTCGATTGGTATTTCTAGTTGCGCACTTTTTTCAATAAAATTTTTTTATACAGGGTGTGTCATGTAACAGTGGCCAATATTAACTTTCTAAATACAACACCCTGCATATTATTCAATTCTTGGATTCGTCAGAAAATTTTAGACATATCTCATATAAAATTTACAATATCCTATACTTATCTTTAACTGTTTCAAAAATATTAAGTGTTTTCAGATTTATTGCAAAAATCAACAACACACTAAAAAACTAATAAGTAATACTGTTTATTTCTTGATAATGTAAAAAACAAAAAAAAAACATTAATGTAGGAGATGTTGAAAATGCTCTCCGCGAACGTCTTGGCAACATCCTAATCTTAAATAGAAATTGCTTGTAACGTTACTAAACATCTCAGGCGTGACCGATCTAATCGCAAGCGTTATTCGTCTTCTTAAGTTAGCTAAGTCAAGGGGCTTAGTTTTGTATACAATATTTTTGACATAACCCCATAAGAAGAAATCCAATGACTTCAGATCAGGGGATCGTGCTGGCCATTCCATCGATCCATGCCTCCCTATCCACCGATTTGGAAATACTCGGTTGAGGTACTGCCGGACATTGATTTGGTAATGGGGCGGTGCTCCCTCTTGCTGAAACCATATCATATTCGCTGGAAGTTGTGGGTTTGCTGGATCAGGATATAAGTTTGTCAAAGAATTATCTCCATTTAAATTACCATTAATGAAAAAGGGACCTATGATATGATCTCCAACAATTCCTGCCCAAACATTAACCTTTTCAGAATATTGCGTATGTTCTTCTCTCATCCAGTGAGGAGAGTGTGAGAATCTTATGCTGTCGAAAGGTTTCCTCTGCATGACTTAAGTGGGCTTAAGGAGTAGATTTTACGAATAATTCTTTTTTGAAGAATAAATAATCTTTGAGGTTCCGTTGTTTGTCCCCAGTAAAGTACAAGAAAGCCTAAGTGGCTGTTGGCCACAAAGCATAATATATATTTAATAATTGTTTGGGGTTCATAAAGGTTTTTAAGTTGACAATGGCATAATAAGCCGAGTTTAGTTTTGCAGCAACATTGTCTACATGGGCTGTCCACTTTAATTGTGAGTCTATGTAAAGACCCAGAAACTTGCATTGTTCTACTCTTAGAATTATTATTCAATTCATTTTTCTATCTATTTTCAATCCGGAGATATCAACAACAATAATCATAATTACGGAGCATTATGATTTTATTTTCAAGTTGTCATTGTAAAGGTTTTTTTAAGAGTCAAATAGGCCTTGGAAAAACAAAATATGAATTGAAACTGTGCACGCGTGTCACCTTTCATTATTACGTCAAAATTTTTGGCGTGCCAACAGTGTTGTGTCGTATTTGATTTTCAAAATGTCTTTATTATTTGAAGAAGCGGTTGACATCATTGCGGTGTATTTTGAATGTTTGGGAAATGCAACAATTGCTGAACGGGTTTACACAGTACGATACCCTCAAAGGCGCCGATACGACAGTAGAATGTTTAATCGTTTAGCTAGCCGTTTTCGTACTACTGGAAGTATTCGTCGCCCTGTATATCGCAGACGCCGCCGAGGTCGAACCGAGGAAAACATTGTAAATGTTTTGGCATATGTGGAATTTAATCCACAAATTAGTATTAGATTAATTTTGTTAGAGACTTGGGCGTTACTCGCTCTACTGGGCATAGGATTTTATTAGAAGAAAGGTAAGTAATTATATCTATATGTTATAACTCTTAAATAGTTTAGAATAATGCCAATATTTCTCTTAATAGTTTTCAAGTCAATGTAATAAGTATTTTGTTTTTCTTTAGGCTACATCCCTACCATATTGTGCTCCACCAGGCTTTAAACCCGCAAGATTATGATAGAAGATTGGATCATTGCTATTGGTTGCTCAATATGATATTGGAAGATAGAAATCTCCTCTTCAGAATTTTGTGGACTGATGAAGCTACTTTCCATAGTAATGGAGGAGTAAACCGCCATAATATGCATTATTGGTCGCGGGATAATCCCCATTGGATGCGGCATCAAGGAAGATGGAGTGTCAATGTCTGGTGCGGCATTTTGGGTGGCAGAATAATTGGATCATTTGTATTTAATGAGTCGCTTACTGGGCAAAGATATTTACATTTTTTAAATTACGAACTCCCAATTCTTCTCAAAGATGTGCCCTTGGATATTCGCAGAACTATGGTTTTCCAACACGATGGATGTTCTACACATTTTGCGGCAAACGTTCGTCAACTTCTTGACGATATATTTCCTGCAAGGTGGATAGGAAGAGGGAGTATATTTCCGTGGCCTGCCAGGTAATATTATAGGATATATTGTGATACTGTTAATGAAAGTGGTAATTTCTATTTTAGATCACCTGACTTAACATGCCTAGATTTTTATCTATGGGGGAGATTGAAGGATCTTGTTTTCGTTACCAGACCCACCAACAAGGGAAAACATGATAGAAAGGATAATGGACAGCAGCCGCGTATCCCTATGGCAGAGGTGGAAACTGCAGTATTATCAACCAGGGAGAGATTGGAGTCGTGTATACAGAACGATGGGCGACAATTTGAACATTTAGGGCGCCACCGAGAATTATTGTCGTAACTATATATTTGCTTGAAACATACGTACCTTCATATTTTGTTTTTCCAAGGCCTATTTGACTCTTAAAAAAACCTTTACAATGGCAACTTGAAAAAAAAATCATAATGTTTCGTAATTATGATTATTGTTGTTGATATCTCCGGATTGAAAATAGATATTAACTTGCGGTTTTCGCTGACGTCTTAGACTTTTAATCATCCTTGTAATCAGGTAAAATTGAATATACTATTATATTTACAATTATGGAAAAAACGCGCAATGTTTGTGAAGTTGTAAGACAGTGCCCCCTAGCGCCTCGTGTAAAACACATATTGCCGTAGTTCATAAGATGATATATAGAGTGAGAAAAGCCCTTTTTAACAAAACTAAGTTTACTAAATTATGTTAAGCCAGACCGGAGTTATCAGTATTTATTACAAATAATGTTCAATCTTCTCCCACCACTTTATTTGAAAAGTGACGAACACGTTCTATAGGTGAATTTTATTAATAAATCTTCGAAATATACAAAAATGATATTTTGGGGATACCTTAACTAGGCGACTTTTGAGGAAACTTCGTGATTCATATTTACCGTTACTGTTGCGCCCTCATTTCTCATGACCACTTTACCTAATATATTTTTTTTCCGCAAGCCATATACGACTAACACTTTCTGAGATACGGCCGACAGCCATTCTAAGTGGTACACCCGGTACAGCAAAAAATGCCTTTTGATGCATAGAAGATGCGTATCACGTTTCACAAAAATATATAGGGTCATACCAAAGTTATCATAAAAAAAAAATTTTATCTTAAAACTTTAGAACCCTGTAGTTCAACAGTAAAGACTTTTAGGACACATGTTATTAAGAAACACCCTGTATACAGGTATAACAGACGAGTCTAGAGATATAAAACGCAAATTCCAGCCTCATGCTCTACTGAATAAATCTAATTTATCGTGCCAGCGAATATAATTTCAAAACGTTGCCAGACGCAGCGCCCCCGGCACATCATATAATATTTAATACTGCCCATACCCTTATGTCTCCTTTTATATAAGGAATTTGTAATTGCCAGAGAATATATAGGTGTCATTAATTTATTTTGAAGATAAATCCCCAGCTGTATTATACTGTTTGTCAATTTTTGGCTGTTTCCTTATGTTGTACGTACTTATTTGGATATTGTAACGCCTACACTTAGCACACAAGGTAATTATAGCAAAATGTTTTAAAGTTTACAGCCTAGTTTATTTTGGCGTGTTAGAGCGTATACACATGGAGCTACTCAAAAGAACTGAAAGTAAGTGATAACTATCCCTGGGTTGTTATTAGTGTAATGTTAGTGTCGTTGCTTATCCATACGTCATTATAAATAGACGAAATCAATTCGATTATAGTTACGTCAAAAAAATGTCAACATTCACGCATTTGTGTCGTGTTTTTGTACAACCGGGGATATGATTTGCACCAATTCTATTCTATCTCTTCTTCAGTGGCGATGATAATACAAGAAGTATGACAGCTTCATCGCTGGAATCATCACTGTCAACGTACAAAGATAGAGATACTGAGATACTGCATTATAACTTTAACCATCAACTTTGGTAGATCTAACACTTCTTTTATTATCATCTTGCCAAGATCGACTAATGGTATCATTCTGAAAAATCCATGTTTCATCCAAGTAAACGAATTGGTACAAGGATGCTTCTTTTTCTTTAATATATTCTTTCAAAAATACCAATCGTTTGAAAGCTACATGGGAAAGTTCCATAAGCCCTTGCCTCAGTTCATCTTTTTTCCATTCGAAGCTTATTTCCCTTAAATAAGAACGTTTTCTTTTAGGTGACTCCAATAATTTATTTCCTTTAACTGTTGTTGAGACTGCGGTTAAAGTGGAGATATTCAAATTTATGGCAGCTGCTACACGCTAAAAATTAGTAAAGTAGATATAAAATAGATAGACCTCAACAGACTCTTTACCTTTACTTCTCCAACTGCTGTCAACGGTAACAATGGGCCATTGTTGTTAAGTTCTTCCTAAAAATAGCTTATTAAAGAAGCTATAAGCTCTTTGCACCGGCTATTTAAACGCCTCGGCATTTTTCACAAATAGTAAACAACGTAATCGACAGAGATGTATGTACACTTTTGTTGTTCTTAAAAGAACAGTTTTTTAATGCTGACCTGGAGTTTTTGTTAAAAAATAGACGGCACAGCAACACAAAAGCACAAAACAATTAAGGTTAGTTTTCCATGAAACGTCAAACAAAGTCAACGAACGAGCTGGCGCCACCGCACCGTTTTCAGTTGTGTTGCCAACTATCGGCCAATAAAATTCAAATTATATTAATTTTTACAAGCTTAAATACACAAAATATTTGCTATAAGTGGGTTTAAAGGATGTATCTTATCCCCAATGTTATTCAACCTGTACGTGGAAAGAGCATTCTCCGAGGCAACCTTAGATAGCCCCTCAATAATATCCGATATGCGGATGATACCGTGATATTGGCAGATGATGCACATGATCTCCAAAATCTACTAAATCGGGTCAATGAAGAAAGCCAAAGACTAGGCTTAAAAATTACCATCAGCAAAACCAAGTTTCTGATTGTTAGTAGGAACGATATTCCACACACTCGAATACATATTAACGAAGAGAACATCGAACAGATCACACAATTTAAATACTTGGGATGCATGATTAACCAAGAATGGGATCCGGATCAAGAGATAAGATGCAGGATCGAATAGGCTAGAGCAACCTTTATAAGACTTCAAAAAATTCCTTATAGACAAGAACTTCAACCTTAGATCTAGGATGGTAATGTAATAATGCTATGTCTGGTCCGTTCTACTGTACGGTGTTGAGGCGTGGACGTTGAAGGCATCAATCATCAACAAAATTGAAGCCTTCGAAATGTGGATCCTACGGCGAATGTTAAAAGTGTCTTGGATCGATCACGTGAGAAATAAGGACGTTCTCCAAAGAACCGGTCTAGCAGAACGAGAACTTTTCGAAAATATCAAGAAAAGAAAAATAGGTTATCTCGGACACATACTGCGGGGAGAGCAGTACCACTTTCTACGCCTCATTCTTCAGGGTAAAATTGAAGGGGGGAGAAGAGGATTAGGCAGAAAAAAAATGTCGTGGCTGAGAACTATCCGTCAATAGACAGGAATAAAGGACTTCCAGACACTATAGAACGCTGTAATTAATAGAAGCATATGATAAGAAAAAGATGAACGTCTACGCAGGAATCTGCCCGGCACTAAAAGAAGAAGGGTTCAAAGAAGAATACTTTAAGTTTGTAGTAAATTTAATATCGCATAAGGTTTTAATACTTTTTTTTACCTAAATTTAATTTACTCGTGTTTTCTTAAGGACTTTTTGCATCAACCATATGTGGATCTCTGTAACTCCAGTCCCTATTTTATGAGTAGCTCCGTGTGTAAAAGCACTTAATTTACTAAAACAGAGTTTTTAAACTCGGTAAAATGGATAGTTACTTGCATATGGCGACATTCTTACGTTCTGAATAAGTATTGTATAATATATTGTTATGAACATTTTTTCGCGTTGCTAAGTATTGTTTTTTTCTCTTTATTATTAAAACAATGAAGAAAAATAATTTAAAATTTCATTTAACTTTAATCTCGTTAAAGTTAAAAGAAACTTTTATTTACCTTTGAACCTTCAGAAATATCGACAAGGGTTTAAAGGGGTAGTCATTATCCTACTTTACGGTCTAAGATTCGACGAAAAGCATTTTGTAAATTAGCTAGAACTTTAGAAATTCCATATTGTTACCAAAAAACATCAAACTTTATTAGGCAAAAGAAACACTAACACAAGCTATACTGCACCTATAAACAAGTTCAAGGATTATTATTATTATAGAGGTAAATAAGCATAACATTTTATAGCTGACTTTAAAACAAATTTCTACAGACCAATTTCATTACGAAAGTTTGCATCGGTTTAAGTATTTAAAGACTAAAAAAGATTATTGTTATTGTAAAGTTTTTGATTTTTAAATCAAAGTTTGGTTTAGGATAACGTTTCGATATGATTTAAAACTAAACCATTATCGAAGCTATACAAAGAATATAAAAAATAATGTAATAACATGAAATTAAATTAAAAAAACAATATATAGCTCATATTTTTACGCCATTACACTACAATAAGTGGCTAGCGTAAAACTATGAAATATAATACTTAATTTCATGGCGTTCCAAATTCTATATTCAAATTGACCGTTTTTTATTTATCGATTAATTTTCCATAGGTCCGCATAAAGCTTGTATGAGATGTAGCGAGATCAGGCCAATTAAGCATCCATTATAGTTTTTGAAACTCACTTAGATATTATGGTGTCTTGTATAAAGGTACTAGCTTGTAGGTACAAGTCTGCAACTGGTTAGGTAGTAGTTGCATTCGGATCTAGATTTAGTTTTCGTAGATTAATCAATATCAAATGATCTCCCTATCAGTTACACTTAAACTAACCTAGATTTGAAGTTTTCAACTGTTTCGAATCTTGTGATAAATCACGGAAGAAATATTAAGAAGCTTTTGATTGGTACGAAAAATAGTGCAGTGAAAAAAAGATACTGGGAAAGGATTACACAGACCAACAAAAAAATTCTTTGTCTTGGTGCCGAAGAAAAAACAACCGATTTTAGTTATTTTGAATGTGGTGATTCCGAAAACACTTAGCTTTTCTTCGTATCAGCTCTAGTTTTTGAGATAGAGCCTACTCATAATAAATTGTAAGTCACTGTGAAGCAGGGGATAGATTGAGCTTAATTGACGCAATGCTGCCTTGATTATATTAATTGAATTTAACCTCTAACTCAGTCTTTGATCG
Organism: Polydrusus tereticollis; assembly: GCA_963920685.1. Taxonomy (NCBI): domain Eukaryota; kingdom Metazoa; phylum Arthropoda; class Insecta; order Coleoptera; family Curculionidae; genus Polydrusus; species Polydrusus tereticollis. Next base: position 5,080,233 of record OY987331.1, read on the forward strand.
AAGATAACTCCCAAGTACTTCACTTCCTGGCACCAATTCACTTGAACCTTACCAACTCTGAGCCTCGTTTCGAGTTGTCTAACGCGACTTTTTGAGAAAAATATGACAAATAAATATTTAAAATTATTACCGACACACAGACGTATCGACAAACCCACTAATCACAGACTCACATACCAGATCTAGACAAGACACGACATACAAACTACCAAAAGACTGGCTCCCTGTTGGTCCAAATCCAAATCCATAGTAGAGAGGCACTATATGATATATAATAGAAAAAGGCGCCAAAACTTTGCAGACAAAAACTTAAAAAAAAAGCACGAACCAAAATTAATTAAGGCAAGAGCCGATATCAAAATTTCTATAAACGACAATACCTAAACAGTACACAATAAGTAACAGATGTCAAAGGATAAAATCCTGACGTAAAAATACCTTCAAGAACCCGAGTTTATAGGCGGTGCTCCAAAACTTATAGCCCAGTTTCTTCAATTGTCTAATCCAAAAGAGTATACCGGTATTGTTTTCGGCGATCTTCAACCTCTCTTTTGGCTGATTCTGGGGCAGATATTTTGACAGTAAAAAGACATGGTGACTGCAAATCTAATCCGGTTGCTGAAGGCTAAATCGAAAACAAGAAACGAACGGCTATGACAATTCTAGGTGCAAGCGAGGATGGTCTCCCGGAAGCGGAGAATATTGCTTCAACATCTATAAATACTCTATCAACATCCACAAACTACCTTCACACTCAAAATATTTTCAGCAAATTGTTCGGCATGTCAGCATCTGGCATTAATTTATCTAACTTAACTAAGATTTTATTGTTGATATTTACAATAAATGAGTTTTCATGAGCTAAATTCATTTTAGAATGTTATTAACACACTAGTGGGGTAATAAAGGTAATTATAACATTTCAAATAGTGTCAAACCATAGTCATTATATGACAGTTGTATATAAAAATAATTTCTGAGCAATATTGGCTTCATTTACACGGCTTCTTTATCGCAATGTATATTAAGGCAATCATCGTCACAGATTAACCTAATTGTGCCATCGTTTTGATAATTTGTAGCCTGTGGCATGTCCCCTTACCTGTATACAAGTCCATTATTAAACTATTTACTCAAAAGTTAGGAAACCAAGCCAAATAGTGGGGTCTCTATGCTGAATATTTATGAAAACCATTCTCAACTCACTCAATTCACAACTCACAAATAGTCAGACATAAAATACATTTACGCACTTGCACTGCCCTAAAATAACTTGGGCTTCGCAGCAATTCCGTTAGGCCAGAAGGATTTTGGACTTACCTAAGTATTACTCGGGTCAATATTTACCTTCATTAGAGTCCTAAGTAAACTGTAATTATCAGTAAAAGCCATAATCCTCCCTAGTCTCACAATAGCCACATGGCAAAATGCATCAGTTTTTGTTTATTTAGGGTATGCTAACCCTAGAGTCAATTTAAACTATGTCTTGAATAAATTATTATTTAAATAAAGTAAAATCTTTCGACAATGACCACCCTCGGGGAATCAAATGTTGGTCGGTTAATACAGAAAAATTAAAACAACGGGTCTGCATTTTACAGTGCTTGTTTATTAATAAGTATCTACATATATGTAAATATTTTTGTTTAAATTTATCAGAACCAAAATAAATGAGATGAAGCCAATTTACCAATATGTATATACTCCACGTGCATACTAACATATACAGTGAGCTCAAAAAGGTTGGATTAAATTCGTTTAAAATTCAGGTGAGTATTTTCTGGAAAAACGCTTGGACATGTCGATTATTATTTTTAATTGCGAATTTTTTGACATAAGAAATGTGTATACAGTTTGTCTCAGGAAGAACATATACCGTCAACATTATTTTTTTTTAAATAGAACACCCTGTGTATTATATTATTTTTAAATTCTACGATACATTCTAAACACTTCTTGTATGACATACCATATCTCCAAAATCAACAGTTTTCGATATATTGACATTTTTTCTGGTACGAAAACTGCAATTAAAAATGAACTGTTTACATCTAGTTAGTCTATAATATTTACATAGACTATATTAAATTTTATTTTAATAAATGTTGAAATTGACCGCCACCAACTTCCTGGCAATATGCAAGTCGATCTTTGAATTCTTCCAAAACGTTATGGATTACCTGGGTCTCTATTAATCTAACCTCATGCCTTATTCGAGCTTTAAGTTCATCAATATTGTTAGGTCTGTTAAAGTATACTTTAGATTTTAAATAGCCCCACAGAAAAAAATCTAGCGGGCTCAATCTGGTGACCTTGCCGGCCATTCTATTGGACCCCGTCGACCAATCCACTTGCCAGGAAAGACTGTATCCAAGTACTCACGCACCGGGCGTGTGTAATGGGCTGGTGCTCCGTCTTGCTGGTACCATAAGTTATTGCTGGGAATGTCTGGCTCATCTGGATTTGGATAGAGTACAGCAAATGCCAGTATTAACTCAAATTCCAAAAATTCTAGATACAGTTCGCCATTTAACGTACCATCAAAAAAGAAGGGACCTAAAATCCGGTTATCAACAATTCCAGCCCAAACATTCACTTTTTGCGGGTATTGTGTGTGGGACTCCATGATCCAGTGCGGATTTTCCTTAGCCCGATATCGACAGTTTTGGCGATTCACATGCCCATTTAGAGTAAACGTTGCTTCATCAGAAAACACAATTATTTTTAAAATTTGAGGATCTTTATTGTATCTAAGAAAGAATTTTTTAATTTTTGTACTTAGTGCAAGTTTATTGAATAAAACATAATATCCGTAGAGCGCTTTCGGCAGTTACGCCATCATCACTACTACTTTGTCATAAAAATATAACCAACCACAAAACACAACATACAGGTATATGTATAAGACTTAAAACATTAAAATTTGGGGCCTCAAGGCGATGTAAATTACATGATGATAATAAAATATATTAAAAGTGTCCATTTTACTAGAGGGAACAGACCAATAAATTGCAATTTATTTACTTTGGCTTTTTCTAACAAGCATTAGAAAATCATGAAATCTTTGACAGCAGCAGGTAAGTGCAACAGGTTGTACGTCATTCATGTCTGATTACATAAAACCTACGATTTCCTCGAAAGCGGCCATCAAAAACCGGTGAATTACGTCATAGAGCTGTGGAAAAATGCTGCTAGAAGAAAAAATTTAAAGGAGAGAGGGAAAATGAGAGTTATATAAAAAAAAACGTGCAGAAGAAGGTGCATATTATGTCTGTTTAAGCTGGCTTTTCGGGTAGTTCTAGCACTGGACATAGTAGAGGCATTGTTATAAATATACAAATTGCTTATGTTTGAGAGCAGGGTTTTTGGTTTTAAAATAAAAAATATACTATAGTACCAACATACACATCTTATCATTGATTGTGTCGCCTTTTACTTGATGTAAAGCCATAACAAAATTATTCTTTTATTAAAAAACTAATGAAAACAACGTTTTTGAAGAGTTTCACTAATTTTTATTTTAAACACATGACATGTTTCGCCAGCACAGTGGCTTCTTCAGATGTTGATTATAAACTAAATTCCTAATCTAACAAAATTGTACAGGTAGCTTAACCATCGTATAATCTATTTTGGGAAAATACATAAACTATAAGGGTGTTTGCAGAGGTAATAAAATAATAAGTGAATGTGGATACTACAAAATGATTAGGTAAACAAATTAAGCAAAAGCTACGAATTTGTTTCGACTTGGTCATTTTACATCACATCCAAGCTTTTTAATTTATTTATTTCTAAGGATTCTAATAAAGATAGTTTTTGGCTTTTGTTTTCAACATGTAGTATTTTGAACTTTGCAGTGAAACTATGTTGCTCATCTAAAAAATGATTAGCAAATGTAGGGTTCGTTTTTTTGTTGATAAAATAGTATTTATCTACTTTCATTTAGTAATATGAATTTTACAGTTCTGTAAATCGTTTTGTAAGGGCATCTATTACAGCACTAGTGCTGTAATAGATGCCCTTACAAAACGATTTTTAATAGCAGGTGCATTTTTATTTTTAAAAATGCCTTTTGAAAAATATTTTTATTCATAGATGAAAGTAGATAAAATTTTGTACAATATTCTTGTTGTAAATTCATATAACTACACCCGATGTTTGATTAAACTCGGCTGACGCCTCGTTTAACAACTTTAACATCTCGTGTTGTAATATGAATCTTTACAACACTTATATCGTAAATAACTATTATGTTCTAACAGCCGTTTTTTAAAGGTACGACCAGTTTGACCTACATACACATAAGGGCAGCTTCCACAAGTCAATTTGTATATTCCAGATTTGTTGAAGTGTTTGGTTTTGTCTTTATTATTTTTAATGAATTTACTTAAGTTGTTAATAATTTTGAAACCTAAGAAATATTTTTGTCTTTTGAGAAACTTAGAAATATTATTACTACGTTTACCAATATAATTAAGGCCTGCAAATTTTGATTCTTTAATAGGTGTAAGTGGGTAAACTCCATTAATTGCTCTTTTATATAATTTATTCTTTAGTATATTATTTACTGCTATTTGTTTTATGAGGTTTAATTATTTCACAAAGTTTTCACTGGATAGCCGGTGGATCATACTGTTGTTGGCTGCTATTTTGTGTTGATGTGGCTGTGTAGATTCATTATGTATAATAGTGTCTGTATGAGTAGGTATGTGATATATATGTTCAATTCAAGTTTATTATTATCAATTTTAATGGAAAGATCTAAGAAGTTTAATGATTTATTTTGTTCGACTTCAGTTGTGAATGTTATGTTAGGATGTACTTCATTAATACATTTAAGGACAGTATTTAATTGTCTAAAGTCTGTGCGTTTTAAGAAGTCCGATATCGTATTAAATCACCAAGGGATGTTATCGCTTTTAAAACAGTAAGTCGGTTAAGTTACAATATCTTCGCACCTTCGCTATACTTGATCACACCGAACATCCCACTGGTTTACTGTATTCTATTACTGGGCGAAATCAGAGGTTTCAAAACAAAATTATCTTAGAATTACGCGTTGAGCATAAATAATAATTAAATAGATAATTAAATTATTTTGCTATTATTATAGTTAAATCTATATAATAATTTTCCAAGAACCAATTAAAATTTGCTCAAGTGCGGGATGGTTAAATATGTTAAAGATTTTGTCAGGTATATACTTTTCCGATAGTGACATTATTTTGGGATTATTATAATTAAATCTTCATAATAATTACTATTTTCCAAGAAATAATTAAAATTTGCTGAAGTGCGGGATGGTATGTTCTACTTTATTTTAAATAAGTAGTTGTGCTTTTCACTTTTAGTTTGTTTCTCATTGTGTGTGAATTAAAATCAGTTATTAAGCAAAGTTATGGAAAATGTTCAGCAAGGTGGCACATCGCCTAGAAGGCATTTATCTCCAGGTGAACGCCGTTTGGAATTACAAGTGGAACGTTATTTTACTTTAGAAAAAGATAACTCGGGCCCGTTAGAGTATGTTTTGGCAGTGCAAAAACGAACGTATGATGCTTGCGGCATTTCAGAGAAGACCTTAAGAAGACTTCGAAAAAAGAGTGAAGAGGATTTGGACAGACCATATAAAAGGGTTCGACTCCATTCAAAAACCTTGGATTTATCCCAAGGGATAAAACTCTCTATTAGGAATATTGTTTATGATATGTATAAAGCCAAGGAATATGTTACCCTCAAAGCTATTCTTGAAAAGATAAAGCAGAAAAAACTTTGCGATATTGGAACTAACAGTCTATCCATCATCTTAAAACATATGGGTTTCAAATATAAAAAAACGAACAACAGAAAACTGCTTTGCGAGCTGTCCAATGTTGTTTCGAAAATATGGCAATTTTTAAGGGATTATTTAAACAACAAAAAATCGGAATTGTCAAGACAAGTTGTTTTTCTTGACGAAACATGGGTATTTGCAAACGGAACTTCAACAAAAACGTCTTGGCAGGATGACTCAAACCATTGTTATTCAAGTACCCGTGCAAGTAATGGAAAAAGGTATATTATATTACATGCTGGTAATGAAGGTTTTGTTTTAAATGCCAGTTTGATATTTTCATCAACAAAAAAAACTGATGATTATCACGGCAATATGGATGCTGAAATTTTTGGGCATTGGTTCGAGAAAAAACTTTTAAAAAGTTTAGGAAAACCTTCCTTAATTGTTTTAGACAATGCCTCTTACCATACGAGACTCGAAGAGAAATTCCCTACAAGCAGCTGGAAAAAGGAAGAAATAAAAGAGTGGTTGTCAAAGAAAAACATAAACCATGAAAATTTATATTTAAAAAGTGAACTTTTAAGCAAGTGTAAAGAGCAGTCATTTAAAAAAAAGTATGTTGTTGACGAATTAGCCCTCAAATATGGACATCAAGTTTTGAGATTGCCGCCCTACCATTGTCATTACAACGCAATTGAATTGGTATGGGGTATTAGCAAGAACTATTATGACAAACATGCCTGTAAAAATATCGGTAAGCCTAGCGTTATAAAGTTATGGGAGGAGGCGCTTAGCCAAGCGGGCAAAGAAGAATGGCGGAAATGCATTGAACACACAGAAAAAATTATTTTTGAATCTTATGAGACAGAACAGGTTATAGACGAAGTAAGACCGTTAATTATTACGAATGATGATGATGATGACGATGATGTTGATTCTGATGAGTCTGAAAGCATGGGTGAAATTTCAAATGCAGAGGAAGACTACTTTTAGTAGTACCTATCTACAAGTAGGTACGTTCTGTCGCAAGACTACAAAATCGGTTCTTTTTAGAACCAAAACTTTATAAAAAAGAATTCGTAAAACTAATTTGTCTGAATACTACAAAAGCTAAAAAATTATTACTTTTCTTTACCTAAACTAATTTTTTATTTACTTTAAATTATTTTATTTAGAAAATGTAATTCATCAACATCCAAAATTACCTTCAATATAATTTATTGTTCGAGAGCCACCGACATAATGCTCAAGAGGTTTTATGGCTTAGCGGACTTCTTAAAACGCACAGACTTTAGTAGTGCCTATGAAGCATGTAATGATGTCATCGACAGTATACCAGTAAATGAAGTTTTTTATTAAATAGTTGTTATGTATTTTTGATTCTAAATGATCCATAAAAATTTTGTTAGATTAGCAGTTTAGTTTATATTCAACACTGTGCTGGCGAAACATGTCATGTGTTTAAAATAAAAATTAGTGAAAATCTACAAAAACGTTGTTTCCATTCGTTTTTAATAACATCCATCCTAGTTGAAGAAGTTTACATATGAGCAAGAGTCGCTATATCGCAAAAATCATTTTTAAATTGCTCTTGTTCAGTCCCTCAGACAGAAATCGTAATTTTCCTACTTATGAGGTAAGCCGGAACTGTATCTTATATACGGTCCACAGAGTAACCTTTATTGGCTCTAAAACGCCACAATACTCTAAGCTTATCTGGAAGATACAAAGGATAAAGTTCAAGAAAAGGGATTTATTGCCAAACATTTCCGAGTTGTAGAATAGTTCGCTGAATTCAAAACCCCAATGAGCGCTTTAAAATCAAAGCAAGTTAACCTGCGTTTAAAAAGAGCTTTATGAAGAAGTAACAAGTAAACCAAATAAGAATTTCTAATTAGTAGTCAGCAAAAAATAATCAAAATTATGAAACGAAACAGATAATGAGTAAAACTTGATATTATGCTTTATAGTCGCCTAGTAAGTTATAATTAATAACAACGAGAGTTTAAACCAGTTCAACTGAAAAATTGAAATACCTTATCTATAGGTTATAATTTTAATAACATAACTTGGCAAGCCATGGCAGGAATTTAGGAAAAACTGGGGGAAGCTTAAAATAAATTTCTAAATCAAATGAAAAAATTGAATTAGTCATTGCCTCTCTGCTTATAATTTCTTGTTGAAATTATGAATACCTGATCTTGTTTCATTGAAAGAAAATAGGAGAAAAAAATATAGAAAATCATTAAATACAGGGTGTCTCTAAAAGGTCTCTACAAAATCTGAGCACATATTCCCGAGGCCAAAATAAGGCGATTTAAAGCAACTTACCTTAGTCCGAAATTGCTCCGTTTCCGAGATACAGGGTGGTAAAGTTAAAAAATAAAAATCGAATTTCCTAAAATTAATGAACATTTTACGAACGTATTACTTTAAAACTTGGTACCCGGGGGTTTTTTTGGATGCGAAACCCGAATACGGACACCTTTTCACTGCGGCCATTAGAGGGCGCTTTACAATGCACTTCTTATGGTTTAGAATAGCCATAACTTTTTATCAGTGTAGTTTTTTCCTTTTTTTGTTAAGGAACTAATTTTTTGAACATTTTGAAACAAAAAAGGTATTCTTGTGAAAATCCGCTAAAGTAAGTCGTTTTTGAGATATTTCGGTTTTTAGTGTTCGATGCCGCACCGGAATATTTAAATTATTCTGAATAAAAAATGTTTGCTGTGATGCTTGAGGATGAAACGTGGTCAGTGAATTAGCAGTGGAAAATGTATTTTTTTTAGATACTTTTTTAAAGTGTCACATCCAAAAATCCTATGATTTTTTACCTGTTTGATGAACACCTTAAATTTTTTTTTTTTTAATAATTTAAATATTCCGGTGTGGCATCAAACACTAAAAACCGACATATCTCAAAAACGGCTAAGGTACTTTAGCGGATTTTCACAAGAGTACCTTTTTTGTTTCAAAATGTTCAAGAAATTAGTTCCTTAACAAAAAAACGAAAAAACTACACTGATAAAAAAGTTATGGCCATTCTAAACCATATGAAGTGCATTGTGAAGCGCCCTCTAATGGCCACAGTGAAAAGGTGTCCGTATTCGAGTTTCGCATCCCAAAAAACTCCCGGGTACCAACTTTTAAAGTAATATGTTAAAAAATGTTCATTAATTTTAAAAAATTCGATTTTTATTTTTTAACTTTACCACCCTGTATCTCGGAAACGGAGCAATTTCGGACTAAGGTAAGTTGCTCTAAATCGCCTTATTTTGACCTCAGGAATATGTGCTCAGATTTTGTACACACCTTTTAGAGACACCCTGTATATTATATATATATTTTACATATCTTTTACGTGTCCATTTGAGACAGCCGGAGCCATACAATATAACTAAAATAACAATACAAATATTTTGGTCAAATTTTCCCAAATTTAAGATATTCTATATTAAAATGTTAATGTACTTTTATTTCTAAAATAAAGAAATGTCTATTAAATCTAATAATACAGGTTTTCTTGGAATGATTTATAAAATGGCCCAGAACCCTGTTATAATATAACTGTTTGAGGATCTTCAATAATGGGCCTGACAACTTCTAATGCATTCCGAAATCTGAATTCAATCCCACGGAAAGGACAAGTGTACAATTTTGGTCTTTATCTACTATACCGGGTGTTGCATCGTCGAGCGGGACAGGAAATCCCATGTAATTTTAAATGGGGTCAATTATTGGCTTCCCTAATTATTTTAGAGAAAAATTCTATTTAGGTTTATTAAAGAGCACTAAAACCCACATTCAAAAGAATAACTTCAGATATTTTTGATGAGCCCGTTTACGGGTTACCGCCGATTTCTTTTTAACTATTTCTCCTTTTTATGGCCCCGTATTTGCGGGCACCAGTCAAGGTAAAAGATGACTGTCAAATAAAGTTGTCATTTTGAAATGTGTGCTTTATTGTTATAAAAACTCGTACATCGAAAATATTAAAGGTGTATTTATGAGTACAAATTAATCTGAATAAAACTAAAATAAAGTATCCAATTACAAGGTTAATTATGACATTTTACATGTTTCAATATTTTACTAATTAATAGGTAGGTACTATTAAATTGTTAGAACTTTAGGATTTAAGAAGATGTTCAAATATTCCTCAAAATGACAACTTTATTTGACAGTCATCTTTTACCTTGACTGGTGCCCGCAAATACGGGGCCATAAAAAGGAGAAATAGTTAAAAAGAAATCGGCGATAACCCGTAAACGGGCTAATCAAAAATATCTAAAGTTATTCTTTTGAATGTGGGTTTTAGTGCTCTTTAATAAACCTAAATAGAATAATTGACCCCATTTAAAATTACATGGGATTTCCTATGTCCCGCTCGACGATGCAACACCCGGTATACCTATTCAACGCAAAATATAAGAGTCAATGGTCAACCTTATTGCATGACTGAATTAAGTACCTACTACTATTCTTAACCCATAAAACAAAATTTCAAATTCATTCCTTTTTGCTTTTTCAGAACTGGTTTTACCAAAACAGACGCCGCATATATCTTATAAAAACGGAGGTTAGTAATTTAAATTTAAAATTTGGGAAGAGAAGCGAAAACAACTTTACGTAATTTATAATAAAGAGAAAAAATGTAAAAACATTTTGCTGTTGGGGAATGAAAATAGCTACCTATTTCATATGACAGGTGAAGTGTTTTTTTTTGTCTGATACTTATGTTCTGTATAACGAGACGTGTAATACTACATCATGAACAATGTTACTGAATATAATAACCAAAACAAAAATAATAAGAGAAGTACTTCATAATTAAAAAAAAAAAAACACTGAGTATATTGCCACAAAAGATAAAAAAATCATGGAAGAAAACCCAATCCGAATAAAAATACGCACATTTTTGTTATAAATACTTGTAAAAATAAAAGTAAAATACAGTTAAACCTCTGTTTGCGACCTTTTCTATAAGGTGACTGTTGCATTGAACGACCGGTTATGAATTCCCCATATTTAAAAATGGAAATCCCATTATTTTATACTTCTCTTTACCGACCCATCTGTTAAACTACCGCAAGCACTCATCATCGGAATCTTTAGTAAACATTATTGCTAAAAACACCCTCCATTAGGGGCAGTAAACCCCGACACGACAATTCTTAAGAAATATGGGTACATACACTAATTAAGTACTTTATTGCAGGCGAATCCAATCAATTTGCTTTAAAGGCTGATAAATCGGTTGTTAACATTCGTTTTGTTTTGAATAGTTTTTGTGTTTTGGGACTAACGTGAATATTTGAAGATGGCGGGAAAAAGGAAATGCCTTCCTTTATTATAATTGATTTTTTAAACCGTTTCAAAATTATAAACCCAGCACAACATGGCTTTCTTGTGGGCTGCTGGGTTTTTGGAGTCGGTGTATAAAAAACTTGATGAAGGATTCCTAGTGGCCGGGCTCTTTTTTGATCTGTCCCCAGCCTTTGATACCATAAATATAGGTTTTCTCTTGGACAAACTCTATGCAAGTGGTCTGCGTGGACCCGTCCTGGACCTGCTGGCAGCGTACTTGACCGACAGAAAGTTCTGTGTTAAGGTGGGTTGTGAAGTGTCAGAAATGAATAGCATGGATATTGGAGTGTCCCAGGGGTCGGTGCTGGGACCATTACTGTTTTTAATTTTCGTAAATGAAATCACAGATTATGTTAGCGGGGGGCCTCTCACGATGTTCGACGACGACACAACACTGATGGTCTCAGCAGAGACGCCCGAGGAGCTCAGGTTGGGGCTTAAATTTGTCTTGGACCAATTCGATGGGTGGTGTAGGGCAAACAGCCTAGTACTTAACTTGGAAAAGACTGTATACATACACTTTAGAACTCGTTCAAATATCCCAGTGGTTGGAATAGGATACTTAAACCATTCAAGGAATACTAAGTTCTTGGGATTATGTGTGGATGAAACACTTTCCTGGCATGCCCATGTTAACCATGTAGTGAGTAAAATTAATTCTGGTTCTTTTGCTATTAATAGATTAAGAGACTCTTTGGAAACAAAAGAACTTCTGTCTATATACTATTCATTAATATACTCCCACTTAAGCTATAATGTAATATTTTGGGGAGATTCTGTAGAGAGTAATCGAATTTTTATAGCTCAAAAAAGGGTGATCAGACTGTTGTTTGGTGTGCCATTATTGTCCCGCTGCAGACCTCACTTTGTGGGGGAAAAATTTTTAACATTTCCTTGTTTATATGTTTTTAGGACCTAATTATATATCAAACATAATGAGAACACTAATCCAATTGGGCAAGATTTTCACTTTTATAACACACGAATAAATGATCTTATGGTAACTGATCTGCACCGGCTTACTAAGTTCGAGAAATGTCCAACATATGTTGGCAGGAAACTGTTCAATAAATTAGCAAGGGAGGTTAGACAACTGTTATTTAATAGTTTTAAACAAAAAATTAGGCAAATTTTGTTTAATAGGGCTTTTTACTCGGTTTCTGAATTTATGACTGATACTTTGAATGGTACATAGACTTTATTTTTAATGTGATATATTATTATGTGGTCTGTTTTGTACTACAATGTAACTATTCGTTAACTATGTAATATTTTAAATCTGTTTTAAACATTGTATGTAGGTATATGCCATTGTATATATACCTATTTGACGTGTACACCCTTCAACTGTAAGGCTAAAGTATTAATGAAGAGTATTTCAGTATTTCAGTATTTCAGTATTTTAGCGAACAAATTGAAATAATCGAGGAAAGTGAAAAAACTGGTTTAAGTACCACGAAATTGGCTGAAAAATTTAAAGTGGGTAAGACCCAAGTTACTATGTTGCTTTAAAATAAAGCAGAAGTTAGAAATCTGTTTCAAGAAGGTAGTAACAGTGAACAAAAAAAAAATCCGAAAACCGAAGGACTGGCAGTGGACCGGGCCCATAATTTAAGCAAGAGCCCTCGAATCTGCTCAATGTCTAGGACTAGATAACTTCAAGGCATCAAATGGACAGTTAGAAAAATTCCGTCGTCGGCACGATATTATTTTCAAGAAAATATGTGGCGAATCAGCCTATATTAATATCGAAGACGTAACTGCTTGGAAAGAAAGGCTATTAACCATTTTAAAGCATTATACCCAAGGGACGTATTTAATGCAGATGAGACTATCGTGCATTGCCAACAAAAACATATGCATTGAAAGATGACAAGTGTACTGGAGAAAACAACGATTACACTTCTGTTCTGTGTAAATATGGGAGGTAAGAAGGAAGAACCACTTATAATAGGTAATAGCAAAATTCCTCGATGTTTTAAGGGCGCACATATCGATAAGTTACCTCTCCAATGGGTCTCGAACAAAAAAGCGTCGATGACAGCAGACATCATGACAACACGGCTTGACAGATTTGATACCAAGATGAAGAAGTAGAATAGAAGAGTGGTATTGTTTCTGGATAATGCAACGTCTCATCCCAAAATTACACTGGATAATGTCAAACGTATTTTTTACCTCACATTGCTAACCTTTGGACTACGGCATTATTCAGAAGTTTAAAATGCTCTACAAAAGCTACCTTATTAAGAGGCTTTTAACATGTATGTGTGGTTGTCCTCTTCAAGAAATCAAAAATAATATTACCATAACCAACGCCTTGATATGGGTTTCGGTGGCCTGGCGCAATTTGTTCCCAGTGACAATTTATGAAATTTATGTGTAATACAGATAATATTGACGACTTCAAAGAAGAAGATAATATTCCGCTCGCACAACTGTTTCCCAACATTAAGAACACATTTGTGAACTTAAAACAATTTGCCTCTATTGATAACGATTTGTGAATAGAAAGTGCAGAATTGACTGTCATCGAGTGTATTGAAGAGATCTAAGAAACGGATGAAACTACTACCAACTCTGAGACAGAGGAAGAGGAACCTGAACTTGCTCTAGTGTCGGAAATATCAAGCCTATCTGAAGCCAGCGCAAGTTTGAGAGACTTAGAAAACTTTTTTTAATATTGTTAACAGTACAAGTTGTTCTCAATTACTATTAAATTATGAATTTTACGCTCAAATTACAAATTTTCTTTTCTAGCGATTTTTTTTTGTGCAGCTAAATACTACTCAGTGATACCTTTCATTTGAGGTATAACAAAGGGGTGGTGCCATTTGAAATTTTAAAAAGGTGGAGTGCCTAGGGAGTGACTGACCCCTTGACTAAAGAACGGTGGTTCTAGTTCCCCCTACCCAAATAATATTTATACCAAATGGCGTTGCTCTAACTTTTGTAGTTTTCGAGATATTTGTATCGAAAGTTTTCAAATTCACGCCCTGTATATGTTAGTATGCACGTGCAGTATACAGTGTGCCCGCTTAAGGTCTGTATATATGGGAAACTTTTTTAATATTAACTTTATGAAAAAAAGTTACTCTTTATAAAAAGTTCTGCTTACAGAAAAAATAATATTAGACTATTCAAACTTGAGATAGTATGTACAGGATGATCAAAAAGTAAAAAAATCAAAATTGACCTACGAGAAAAGTACCCTTAATTTTAATTTTAGAGCAAAATGGAATAAGAAAATGTTGATTGGCATTAAAAATTATATCTGTTTCTACTCTTAGTAGACTATTATTGAAAATAAACTTAAAAATTTAAATCTTAATTCTTAATGGCATGTCCATTATCTTGCCACCATTTCCCACCTGAATTTGAATTTAAACTGTCAGCTAGGTTATTTGTCTGAAATATCAGTTTGAATATTTAATTAGATAAATATGCCGTTGAAATTGAGTATGCAAGATAAAATTGAAATACTTTTAATTGTTGGTGAAAATTACAAATCGGGAAACTGCTGAAATTTTTAACTACAGATATCCTGATAAAATGATTTCTTTTACAAGAGTAGGGAACATAGTTACTAAATTTAAGACCTTTGGAAGTGTGGAAAATAACTACAGTAAGAAACGTAGACCAAGGGTTGCAAATAATGAAACTGTGAACCAAGTAATGTTGTCTGTAGCAGAAAATCCTAAAAAATGATTGCGAAAAAGGTCAACAACATTACCAAATGGTGTAAGGAAAACTATGATTTCAAAAATATTAAATGAAAACAAATTTCGGCCTTACAAACCAAAATTTATACATATCTTGAAGCCAGGTGATTTTGAGCGACGCTTAGAATTTTATTCTTTAGTGCAAGGAGAGTTAGAAGATAACCCTTTCATGACAAGAGATATAATTTTTATTAAAAAAGTTTTCCGTATGTACATAACTTAAGCGTAACACTGTATATACCTATTAACCGACCACCCCTGGTTAACCGACCAACACCCCGAGGGTGGTCGCTATTGAGAGATTTTACTGTAGTAAAACTAACCGTCGTTGTGTATCCTTGAAACCTAAAACGATGCTTTATTTATACGGAATCGATATGTATGTATGAAGCTGACAACATAATAAAATGTGGCGCAGATCATTTTTGAATTTTAATGGCTTATATAATCGAACAACATGCCATATGCTTATAATGTCAAAACATTTAAGAAAAGTTATATCAAAAATGTTATTTTGAGCCATACAATGATACACATTTTTATTTTTTTATTGGAATAGCTTTTAAAACGAAAAGCGTCCCTCTCAAAGTAAAAACTGAATTTTTGATTAAATGTTTATTTTCCTTTCTTTACATTTCCATTATGAACGTTAAGGCTTTATACATAATAACGTACCTTATTTAAAATTAAAATTTTTATTGAAAATAAGGAATTCTATTTGACCTTTATAATAAAAAAAATATATATAAGGAATACTGTATCTTGATATTTTTAGTAGAAAATATTTATCCAAAAGAAGTACATTAAAGACAAAACCTTTAACACAACTTTAAAAAAACACTTTTAAACCACTCGTATTTAGTAATAGTGTCTTGAAATTGGGTGCACTGATTTAACATTTTCTGCAGATATCTTTAAAAGTCTTAATATAGCATATTTTTTGGTTTTTATAATATCTTGTCAAAATACAATTTCCAGTAAAGCCTACCCCTTTTTAGTTCGGCCACAAGTTATGGCCCTGGTTGGAGGTTTCTCTGTGACAATAATTCTAGCAAGAACGTAAGATTGTAGGTCTTGGTGGGTGGATATTACGTTTTAGAAATTAGTCCAACTAAGAAAAAATATGCGGAAAAAATAAACGAGTTGTTGCCTAATTATCTCCGTTATCATAACATTGGATTAAATGGATTCTTTGCTTCGTTGTTAACATTGTAGACTAATAAAATCTTTAAAAGTTATTGACAATGACGTTTTACTTGATAGTGTAATAATTTATTTCTGAGGTATCTAATCAAAGGTGGGTGATACTTAAAGGTGTACCAAATCAAAGGTATACATACCTACCAAACTTTTCAGTGAAATGCAAATTTAAAACAAAAATATTATTGCTATCCAAACTTAATGAAAACCAATATCTTAGAAGTGATGATTTGAAACAGTTCTCTTAAATAGCATTTTGCTAACAACTTCAGAATAAGGGTACTTTACTGTAAAGTCCGTTTCGTTGCAGTTGATAGCTCATATCGAGGGTTGAAGCCATAAAACAACCGTAAACCATAGGCGTTGGTAATTAGTATATTATTATTATAATAGTAATTACCTACTATGCCTTATTTAATAAGAAAATTGGCCTCTGTACATTGTTAAATATACATTAGGAATATTAGGGTTAAAGTAGGTACAACAGGAGTAATTAGTAATTAAATTTACCTATTTTTGCCTGCTTTAGGATATTATTACGCCATTTGATGTGCCTTTGTCAAACTATGTTTTTAGTGTATTTAGATACTGAATTATCCCAAAGTTGAATTATTTTCTATACTTGTGACAATGGCTTCAAGTTTTTTGCCAACGTGTCTTCGTCAAATTAGCAAGAGGGCATATTCTCTCCGAGAAAAGACAGTAATATTAAACGTGCATGATGCTCTAGTGCACTAGAAACCTGCAAGTGATGTTCGTAGCATCATTGCAGAGTGTGCCAATATGGTAGGAGTTGGAGAGGCTACTATATATAGGTTCTTGCGTGAAAGAAAATCTAAGAACCTCAGTGAGCCAAAACCACTCCCAGGAAAGAAACCGTTAGAAATTGACGATTTCATTAAAAATGGTATTAGAAGAAAAGTACATAGTTTTTATTTTGCCAAGGAAATACCGACTATAGACAAAATTTTACAAGCCATTAACTATGACGAGGACTTACCACAGCTATCACGAACGAAACTATGGAAAATACTTCATGATATGAACTTTCGTTGGGAGAAGCAAAACAGAAAATCTTTTATTATTAATAGAGCAGATATTATTTGCTGGAGACGTCAATACTTAAGGTCCATCCGAAAATACCGCAGCGAAGGCAAAAATATTTTCTATTTGGATGAAACTTGGCTGAACGAAGGGCACACCGTATCTAAAGTCTGGCAAGATGAAAATGTTCTAAGTTCTTGACAAGCTGTCATAGAAGGCTGGTCAACAGGACTTAGACCACCATCTGGAAAGGGACGCAGACTTATTATAACTCATATAGGAAGTTCAAATGGCTTTTTGGATCAAGGATTATTAGAATTTCAGTCGAATTCTACAAAAGACTACCATGAAGAAATGACTGTTGATGTTTTCGAGGAATATTTTAAGCAAATGATAGAATACATTCCCGCTAATTCTGTAATAGTGATGGATAATGCCAGCTATCACTCTAGGCTAAAAGAGAATCTTCCCACAACTTCATGGAAAAAGGCGGAAATCGTAAACTGGTTACAACGGAAGGAATTGAGTTACGATAATACCATGGTAAAAAAAGAACTTTTGGGTATTGTTAGGCTACATAAATCGCAGTATAAAAAGTATGTTATTGACAAGATGGCAAGAGATCGAGGTATTATAGTGTTCCGTTTACCACCTTATCATTGTGAGCTAAATCCTATAGAATTAATATGGGCTCAAGTAAAAGGATATGTTGCTAGAAATAACAAAACTTTTAAAATGCAAGAAGTGCGACAACTCTTGCTTAATTCTTTAGAAAATGTGTCATCAGAAAATTGGCAAAACGCGATAAAACATGTTATAGTAGAGGAACAAAAAATGTGGGAACTTGACAACGTAATTGACACAACTATGGAAATTGAGCCTTTAGTAATAAGCGTAGGACATGATGACTGTTCAGATTTTTCTGAGGACGATTTTATCGAGTTATAATTATTAAAATTGTCAATATTTTTTGATCTGTAAATAAATTAGTTTTCTTGTAAAACATTGTATTTATTCTAGAATAAATCAATCACAATGGTTATAATTTACCAAAATTCATAAAATCATAAAATCTATTATATTTAAATAAAATAATAAGCGGTTAGATTATATTAAAACCCAACTCTCCGACCATGGTGGGCCGTTTTAATCATTATCCTTTCATTTCATTTTGTGGCTCTATTGTTACTTTATCTGTTACCGGGTGGAATAGGTCAAAATTTCTTTATCCTTATGCTAGATGTACGTAAAAAAAACCATTTTATAGGTAAAATATTTTAAGCCACCCGAGCCTTGTTTTGAATCTTTAATGAGGGTATCGAGATATCAACGGCAACGAAACGGACTTTACTAAATTTGAATTATTAATTTCTTGGACACCCTGTTTAAAATTTTTTTTTTCATCGACAATCGTATTTTTTCAGCAAGCAAAATTTTTTATAAAAAGTGACTGTTCCTCGAAAAATGAAATTTACATAATGTATATTATATTATTATTATTATTTTATTTTAAATAATGTGATAAGACCAACAATAAAGTCTTTACTACAACAATATTCAAAAATGCATACATATTAAATATAATTATATTGTATTGGTGCGGATAATACTCTTTTATTTTTTTAGTAATAATTCCACTGTTGCACACATTTTTTGGTGTAGGCCATCAGGAAATCCCCCGTCAGAGATGCCAGCAAATTGACAGTATTTCGCATCTGGTCCTATAGTAGCACAAGTAATTGAAAAAAATATTATTAGAAGTCACAAATGTTCGCCAATATAAACAAAAACACATGGCAAAAACTCCTATGCTAACCTAAATAAACACCAACAATATAAAAAGGCCCGCAACTAGATTAGGACCGTCGTAAAAACTTTATCGCACAAATGCTAAAAACTTTATTACTTGTGAAGTATTCAGATTTCTCAATTGAGCCGAGAATTCAGCAGATGTGCTACGTCATCTAAGGGGGGAATAGGATAGAAACTTTAAAGGTTAAGGAAAAAACATCAGCGAACTTCAAATACCAAGACCTATAAAGGGACCACCTAACAATATGAAAAGTTTAAATTGTTGTCAAGAATAACGATTTACTCGAACACCGAATGATTTAAATTGATCAAGAGAAAATGTTGGATTTGGATAAAGGTTTAAAGTCAGAGTTGATTCAGATTCGTTGATTGGAAAAGTTTCTGCTTACAAAAATTAATTGACGTCCAGAAACAAAAATTCTTATACTGCATAACTTATGCGGGTATGATGCACACTATACTCATACCATCTTTTTAAACTTAAGTTAAACCTATAAAAAGTATATAAGTAGATTAGGGCCAAGGTAAATAGAATGGTTTACTTTCATTGCGTAAAACTTTTTAAAGCTTGCGGAGAAATTTACCCTACGTCTCCCAAGGGAACATCGTAAGATATTAGGGTTTTCTTCTCTGTTACCTTAAAAGGGAGTGGAACTTTCCGATTTTCAAAAGACATATAAACACGGGAACTTCCGTTTGCATGTATTAATATAAGATGCTCAAATTGATCTATTGATCTACAATATAAAAAATATTCTAGGGGAATCGGGTACTTTATTACTAGAACTTTTTATTTTATCTTATATTACTAGGCCAAAGAACATAAATCATTGGGAATCAAAATTCGTAAAATCTTGATATGGGGATTTGTCGGTCATACCTTTTATTTGAAATGGAATGAATGAAAATTTTAAAGGGAAACCAATTGTCATATTATTAGGTTAGTTCAGGTTAGTTCAGGTTAAAGGTTATTGAATCGGTTCTATTTTGCGTCACAAATTAAACTAACAATATTGTAATTACAGGAGACTGTAAACTGTTGAATGCCTAAAGGAAAATATGAACAAATACAATTCTTTGTCCTTGTTAGAATCTCTTAACATAAAGCAATTTATATTTGTAAATATTAAAATTACGCGAACTCGGCATCATGTGTAGATAATATTTTCCTAAATTTTAATTATGTAGACACCATAGTGTTTTAACTTCTGTTTCCGATCCAACTGCTCAAAAAGTATCTTTTGAAGTAGAAATGAGAGGGCCCATGTTTATGAAATAAATTTGTATAAAGTAAATAAACAATGGGAAACATTAATAAGTAGTTTTAGAATGATTTTTAATAATTGTTTCCAGGAAAAATTTGGAAATGAAACCGAGAATAAAAAATGATAACCTCAGAATAAAAGAGTGTAAGAATAGACTAGATATTTTGCTAATACTACAGTATTATATTATGACAATGGCAACCTTTTGTCATTGACAACAGGTTGTCACTATCTGCAGACGGTAGTTCTTTATGTGGAGGCACTAGGTCGTGGTCCATATACTTACACCTTCCCTTCGTCTTTGGTTTGCCTTAGGCGCCACCTGGTTTGATTGATGTCCAAACCAGGAAAAATATACCGTATATCAGGTCCACTGAAAAATCTATGCAATAAATGAAACCAAAGTTTTCCCACACAAATAATTAAGTTTTTATTAAATTAAAAAAGTTACCCGATAACAAAAAGGTTTGTTAAGAAAATTTAAATTTAGTATTGACAAGAAAAAGAATGAAGGAAAAGACAGCCTTTCCGGACGCAAGGATTTTATATAACATGGGGTATAACCTACGAAGATTCTAGAACCTTTTAAATCTTTCAAGGAAGTATAGTTATAACAGTGTTACCTCTTGCCAGGATAGCCTCACATTAAAAAAAACTTTCTTTGATTCAATTTTAAAAAGGTAGATTAAATTAATTTCTATTAAAAGAGCATTTAAATTGACTTCGAGTAATTGAAGTTATGAAATTATATGGATGAATGATGAATTATATGCAACGAAGTTATTGTTCTATCAAAAAGTCTGGGCGACTATACCAGCCTGCTGGCTTCTGCTGCGGCAGCTCCTCCAGCTGGGCAGGTGGACTTCAGCTTGTTTAAAAAACCCTGGAAGCACTCCTAAGGTGGCTCGTAGGCTCAATGTCCCCGGTTAAAGCACATGTGGTTCCTTAACCTTACATAAGGTGAAACCCCAATAACAACCCAAGCCTCTAAAAATAACCAAAAAAACAAATTACCCACTGAATTCCCACAAAACAACTAACCAAAATAACCAAAAGAACAAAAGGAATTAAAGAAGCTTACCTCTAAAAGGGGGGTGAGACCTCGTGGTCTTTTAAAAAAATGGCCCAACGGCGACGAGCTCAACCTTTTTTTCTGAAGGTATTTTCAGAAAGTAAAATGAAGACCGCAAGAACTCTGAAGGAAGACAAACCCTCTTCTCCAGCAAAATCAGCTGACTTAGTGTTGCTAACTTAACACCAACAAAAAAGAAGAGAACAGAGACACACTACAAAAGATCAAACGATACGAGAGTCTGGGCTTTTACCAGAACCTAAATTGAATAACGAAATGAAGAAGATAATTATAAACAACTTTGTTTAAACATAAAATCGTCAAAGGTAGAAATGGACGGTCTGCGACTTGACCGAGACGCAAAAACGGAATTACATGGTCCACGTATGTGCGGCGCCTGATGCCATCAACCACAGAAAACAGAAGTAGTGCGTTCGCCCCATACTCTGACTAACGTTCGATAAACAAGGATGATACAACCTAATAAACAATTTTTCGAACAAAATAATTATAAAATATGCACTTTTGTGGAAATATTACTGTACGAATCAAGGTAAATCTACATTCCCCACAAAGTCAATAGTGGCAATTTTTAAAATTGCTACAATATTGTCTTGTACTCCTTCGATAATGATTCGCAAAGGTCGAAACACGTGTCAGGCAACTGAATTAAAATTGTAAAATATAACAAGTAAGACTTTTATTTCCTCTGCCATGGAATATCCATTTCATTCACCAAGCATGTAGCCTATCACAAATCAATTATGTACTAAAACATGATCAAAAATAAAGCAATTTATTTATATCATAAGCAAGGTATGATTCTAATATGTCAACAAAGCTAATGTTAGTTTGGCGAGCAAGAGAGAGAAACGAACGAGAGCAGGATGACATCCAAATAGAAGGCCGCGGTATAGGGCAGTAATTAGTAATGATTTATTTCGTTACGCAAACCAAAACTTTAGAGTTTAACTTAGTCTGATTTTGTAGACGCACTATAAAGAAAAA
This sequence comes from Polydrusus tereticollis, assembly GCA_963920685.1. Taxonomy (NCBI): domain Eukaryota; kingdom Metazoa; phylum Arthropoda; class Insecta; order Coleoptera; family Curculionidae; genus Polydrusus; species Polydrusus tereticollis. The sequence continues at coordinate 5,102,499 of OY987331.1, forward strand.
GTTTGCATAAGCTTAAAACGTGAACTAAACGAAACATGACGTGATGAAAAAGGCCGGTTTCAAATACATTAAGGCCATGGTAAATATAAAGCTTTACACTCCCGCGTAAAAGTTTTTGTTGCTAGCAGAGGGTTTTAACCGAGTTTCACCGAGGACGACTTTCCCGGGAGAATATTCTCAATAAATAATAATGATACAATCAGCTGGTAAACAAGGAGGCACTGTAAGCTGCATTAATATTAATCCTGCGCTGGGGCAGTTTTCTTATTTTGTATCTTATTGTTATACCCCATATTTTTTTAGGTGTTTGCAAGACAAGAGTAAAAAGGTAAATCATTACGAATTGCACAGAAAGCGTGTCAAGAAAATATCTTAATATGCAATACTGCTATTTATTTGCGACTTTACGAAAGAAAGTGCTTATAAAAGGGTCTGCATAATGAAACAATAAAGGCTTACACACACCGACGCGGCCACGGCCACGATAGCGGTGGCGGCCGCGGTGGCGATCATATTAGCGGTCGGGCGTATTCACACCAAAGCGGTGAGTGGAGCTGTAAGGTATTTGCTGTTTACAGATTTTATGTATACAAAAATATGTTTTTAAACGTTCAGGTTTCATTTTAATTTCTATTATTTGCTATTATGTTAAGACGATGTGGAAGAAGAGACTTTCTTACTATTAGCTCTTTGTCCCATACCTTGTTTTTAGCCCTTATATTTTTATAATTTAGATGGCTTAAATCAAAAAGTATGGTATATAATTTAACATTTTCTATTAATAATTCTATTTTATTATTTGCCATTACTACTGTCACTTCCCGCAGTCAAAGTTGACACGTTGTATTTGACCGTCACCGCATATCAGAACGCTGCCCTAGGCCGCTTGATCTAGACCTGCCCGCGCTGGTATGATTTCATTCATTTATTTCCATGTGTTTAAATTGGCCGCCACCGCGGCCGCACCGCTACCGTGGCCGTGGCCGCGTCGGTGTGTGGAAGCCTTTATAATGTTAATTATAAAAGTTGATTTTTAACACGTGGTATGGCTAAAGAACTAAACCACTCATAGTAAATATTTTTTTAAATCTGAACTTGTAAAAATTAATATAGTTCGAATTTTATGGGCCTACAGTTGGCAGCAGAACTGTCAACGATACGGTGGTGCCAGCTCGTTCGTTGGTCTTTTTTGACGTTTTGTTCTCATTTGGTGTTGTATAGCCTTATCTAAATAGTCAGTGCAAAGAACTAATAGCTTCTCCAATAAGCTATTTTCAGAAAGAACTTAACAACAATGGCCCATTGTTACTCTTGACAGCAGTTAGAGAAGTAACTTTAAAGAGTATGTTAAGGTCTACACATTTTAACGCCAGTTAAGGAAAATAAATTATTAGAATCACCTAAACAGAAACGTTGTCTTGCAAAGAGATTTGTAAATGTGGCAAGATTGGATATAACGTCTATTCGTGACTCTATTTATGGAATGTAGAAAACAAGTAAGTTGTATTATTCAAAAACTATAATATTTTGCATTGGATATCCTTAAACTCTAACTTTAGTAGAGCATCATGTAATTTTGACAAGTTTAAGTAGGAGATTAAAAGACAGAAAACTATTTGATAGTTATCTTAATCCTTTAAGAAGTCTGTTAAAGGAAATAGGCTACGGATGGAAAAAAGATGAACCGAGGCGAGGGCTTATGGAACGTTCTCATGTAGCTTTCAAATGACTGGTATTTTTGGTAAAAGGTATAATGCAGTAAACAAACATATAAACTATGGGAATTTTACCTACGTGAAACATATTTTTCTAGGTACAATAATACTTCATGCTGGTAGTGAAGATGATGTTGTTAAGGAAGCAGAGGCAATTTTCTTCTAAAACTAAGCTGGTAGTCACTACCATGGAGGAATAAATTTGTAGAATTTTTTACAATGGTTCAAAAACCAATTATTGAAAAATTTAGAAAAGCCATCTGTGATTGTAATAGACAGCGCCTCATACCATAGCATCTTGTTATCGAAAAAACCTAACGCATTATGGAATAAAGCTGCAATTCAAGAATGATTAACTACTAATAAAATTGAATTTGTTTATACAATATTCAAAGCCGAACTTTTACAAATCGTTAATTGGTTGTAAAATATAGTATTTTTGAAAAACGACCACATACGTGTCATACAATAGATTCATAACCAAACATATATAAAAGAAAAACCATAAAGTTACGTGACTATTCAAATACAATTCAGGTATATATTGTCATCCTGGAAAACTTTAAAGAAATATTTTCCAGCAATTTCTTTAGGTCGATTTAGTGAATAAATTTTTTTTCCCGAAGCCGTAAGTTTTATGGCTTTCATAATATTGTATCTTAACGACCTTAGTGGGACACCCTGTATATAGTTATATGTTTAAATATGCTTAAAATTCATGAAGATGCTCAAAAATATAGCCAAAGGGCCCCCTTTTTATCATTTACATTGGCAATGCACAGTCAAACACAGAATATTTTACGCTACACGACAAAAAAGTAAAAATTATTGGTAAAACTGATTTGCATATTGTTCAAATGATCGCCTGAAAAAACACACAAAATAAACATTTGAAAAGGAAAGAAGGCATTCTCATCAGGACAGGAGAAACAGCCCGTGAAAAATTTGTAATTAAAAGCAGGAGTGTATAAACTGCGAGCCCTATTATATCCGAAACGACTTTACCGCATAAAGTTCTACCAAGAACCAACACATTATGCAAAAATTTGTAAATATAATTATGCAAATCGGCAGAGTTTTCCATAACTTTGACAGCGTAACCCCTTTACATTGTTTACATTCATATTGCCTTATTAAACGCCAGATGGATTTCGGTTTTCCCATCGAATTCGTTCACCCTTTTTAACCGTTTTCGGCATGCTGTTACCGGATTTTAGCACATTTATTTAAATGTGTTTCTTTCCGAAAAAAACGCAAATATTTTATAACTCATTTTGTGTGAAAGGGGCACTAGAGCAAACATATACACGCCTCTATAAAAAGCACACAAAAAACAGGATTGGAAAACCCTTTATAAAATCTGCAATATTTATTCAAATACCTTCAACCGGACTTTTATTGAAATATTGTATTCCTGTACTGGCCAACATAAATGAAGACATTCCAAAAGTTTAAGCTGTTGAAGACAACTTCCAATTCAAATGCCACTACATTTTACACCTTGTCGACCTAATACATAATAGCTGCGTTCGGCAAATACATCTGCGATTGAATTGATTTTTTGTCACGTGACCACAGATCAGTCGGAGAAATTTGTAATAAAAGAACGGTACCAAACAACTGATCTCTGTCAAAGTCAAACTGCTTTGTTTTGATTCAAGAAATATAACCTATTTTTCCCCTTTTCTACTAAAAATGAGTATTCCTACTGTTGTATTGGCCCTAATTGAAGGGATAGATCAACTGTCCTATCCTCTTTGCTATCAACTTATGTTTGAAGACGATGATGAGGAAGACGTAAAGATTTTGGTAAATTTTCGTCTGTCACCAATATGGTAAACCAATGAAGACTAAGGTTAGTTCAGGGGTAAACCGTTTTTGTTCTTCCGCATCATAAAGTTCTATTTCCTTCATTTTTTAAAGTTAACTTTCTTATAAGGTCCTCGCCAAAGCAAATTTCAAACCAAAACTAAGAACAAACTTCAAATCAAACTTAACCTCACTTACTCAGCTGGCTGAGATTTGAGATTAATCGCTTTCATCCGATCAAAAACTCCGAGCAAAAAGATCATCGTCAGAGCGCTCAGATTTTAATTGCCGAACGGTTGACATTTACTTCCCCTACATCCAGATGTCATAAACGAACGATTGAGATAAAATCTAAGCGGTCTGATGTATTTGCCGAACGCGGCTAATAAAGCTGGATTTATAAAGTCATGTTCAAGTTGGTGAGGTTCGATATTCGATAGTCCAGAATATGGCATTTATAAAGCCAGCAATAAAATTTTTGTCCAATAGAGTGATAGTGTTGTAGATAAATTCATAATTTTGGATTAACTCGAGCAACAATAAATTAGTGTTAACATTCTCTATACTATCCATTTCTAGTTTTCCAATTTCTGGCACAAAACACAATACTAAGCTTACAACAAACAAAAAATTCAAATACAAGTGACGAAAGGGCGACGTAAACAACGAAAAGACGTTTGACATTTCGCTGTAACCACATGACTTTAGAATAGCGTCTTCATTGGCCGAAACGAACCTCTCGAACTCCGAACATAAAAATTGGTTAACTCGAACTACACGGGAACTTTTTGAAACTTACGAACTTTGCACGAATCAAGTTTATAAATTGAACTGAGTGTTCCCTTTGGTTTAAATTGAACTCTTATTTCCAACACCAACTGAACCTCAACTGGAAAGTTCCTACTCATCCCATAAAATATCACTTTCAGAACTTGTTACGTAAATTACTATTATCTGAAAAGACAGCTCTAATATTCCTAACATTATGACATGTATGTCGCCTGTCAATCAAAACTATCATTCTAGATAAGATGCTCGCAAGAATACATTTCCATAGAAATGAGCAGGAAAAGAAATCACAATTAATTCATTACGAAAAATGATAATTTAAAAGTATGGAACTCCTAACACAATTTTTCAACGACAAGGGCACAATTTGTAGGAAATGGCAGCAGAGGGAAGATTTTAAACTCGGTCATGCGAGAATCCCGGCGGAACCGGATCCGTCGCCTTCAGTGGTAAGGCACAGCGGTAAATCGGCAACAGAGTGATAGGGGAGGTGGAAATAACAAAATCAGTATGAGAAATGGCTAAAAGCAAACGGAAAAACATCTGAAAACATTGTTTAAGGTTATGCGCGTGCCGTGCAGAAAATTGTTTTATAAATAATTAACTTGTTTTGCTACTTCTTACTAGTTTAATATACAGGGTCGCTGGTATGTATGGAAACGGTCGATTATTTCTTAAAGTAAAACAGCTAGCAAAAAATATTCCAGATAAAAGTTTTAGGGTTTTTTATACTCTATTAGAATTTTAAAAAATTAAGTATACAGGATGAGTCAGAAAGCCGTAGAGAAATAAAATTACTTTTTTTTTAATACAACACCCTATATCTTAGAATATTTTTGGATTTTACATAAAATTATAATTATTTTTTATTAAGCGCATTATAAGTCTAAACCTAATAGTTTCCGAGATATCGACTTTTGAAAAATAACATTTTTGGATTTTGACAGCTTCTAGCTTTCTAACGGTACGTCTTGGAGTAAAACGGCTTACATGTCCCTATCTTAGTTTTTAACTATCTTTCTAAAAGTGTCAACTTCCGGTTAAACCGGAAGTACTATATTTCCGGCTTTTGAGCTACATCCGGTTTAGCCGGAAGTTGACACTTTTAGAAAGATAGTTAAAAACTAAGATGTAAGCCGTTTTACTCTAAGACGTACCGTTAGAAAGCTAGAAGATGTCAAAATTCAAAAATGTTATTTTTCAAAAGTCGATATCTCGGAAACTATTAGGGTTAGACTTATAATGCACTTAATAAAAAATAATTGTAATTTTATGTAAAATACAAAAATATTCCAAGGTATAGGGTGTTCTATTAAAAAAAAAGGAATTTTATTTCTCTACGGCTTTCCGACTAATCCTGTATACTTAATCTTTTAAAATTCTAATAGACTATAAAAAACCCTAAAACTTTTATCTGAAATATTTTTTGCTAGCTGTTGTGCTTTAAGAAATAATCGACCGTTTCCATACATACCAATGACCCTGTATTTCGCTCCTCAAAATTTCAATCACCGTAGCTGGAATATTATGAGCATATTATAGCAAAACACCAGTAAAAAAAATTACATCATAGGCAAAAAAATAATGTATCGAATAAAAGCATTTATGGATATGAAATTGTTTAATTTTAGTTTTAAATGATGCCAATTGTGGTTCTCTTCGTATCATGGGAGACAAAGCCTAGTTATGAGACTTCATGACCCCTATATCTAGGACTTTGCTATTCGACAGTCAATCTTCAAAAAGGCATGTTGATAGTATCCCTGTTTCGCTTGTAATACTTCAGAATGAGTGATCTATTGTTCCATAACTCTGTATTGTTTTGCCCTTGTTTGCTTTGTTGGCCCTTAGTGCTGACGCACCTCTAACATAAATCTCTCTCTCTGTATTATTTTTCACATAAAGTAAAAGGGAGTACAAATAGTAGGTAGTAATAATCTATAATATTAAAAAATGCAGTAGGTATATTGGAAATGGGATTATTCGCCGTCGCCGTTTCGCCGTCAAGTAAAAATTAATAAAATACGAAATAAAAGTTGCTTAAAACATATATTTAAGTTGAATTCTAATAGCCCTAATAAAATTTTTTATTACACTATAATAGGGTACAATTATTAAACATAAGGTTATTAAGGTATTACTGATGGGATAATTAAAGGGACTTAGTGCCTTCCGTAACAAATGATCTTTTCTCTCATTATATAAATACTCACATTTTTGATAAGGGCTTTAGTATCGTAAGAACCGTGATTTCGATAATGAACGCGAAAAATATTGAGTAAAAGGGGGAAAGAAAAATTTTGTGAAAATGGTTACATTTACGTTCTAGATGGTTTAAGTAAAAGTGACGGTGATGTAAAATTTTGGAGATGTGAGCGGAGAAACACATGTAAAGCAAGATTACATACAAGAATCGACGAAGTCATCAAAAAGGTCAATATGTACACAAACGATTCTTCCGTAGTCTCTATAGAAGTTGCACAAGTGGTGACTAGTATAAAGAAACGTGCTGCAAAAACGTTAAATGGTACAGTCCAGGTAATACCCAAACAATGTGCTTTGAAGAAAATAGTAAGGCGTAAGCGTAAGGAGATCCATGCTGCACCCACAAATCCTATAAATCTCGAATCCCAGAATCTTACCGACTATACCAACCTCAACCTGGCATTGAAGAAAAATTTTTATTGTTAGATGGCGAGGAGAGGCTTAGTGAAATTTTGATTTTTGGTAGGCAAAGTTGGTTGCAACATTTGCAGGCTACCACTTGATATGCTGATGGTACATTTTCAATAGCACCACCATTATTTACTCAAGTTTACACTGTGATGGCAGTAAAAAATAATGGCGTCCATCTCATATTTTACGCCCTGCCACCCAGCAAACAACGAGCTATATACAACCAGATGTTTAGCATGATTAAATAAATGATACCAAACTTGCCACCTACGGAAAATCACGTGATGAAGGAATGCCTCTCAGATACCAAGATAAATAGATGTTTTTTCCATTTGACGCAAAATATGAAAAGCACTTGGATATAATGGGTTTTATTGGGGATTACAATAATAATTCCCAAATCGCGTTACAGGCAAGGATGGTCACTTCCCTGGCGTTTGCACCTATTTAAAATTTGGATGAAGCTATTGAAATCGATCGATGAAATTTTACCGGTAGAGCTTCAACCACTTCTCAACTGGTTTGAAGATAATTATGTTGGACGCTTGAACAGGGGAGGCAATGATAGGCACCCACCCCTTTTTCCTCGTAAAATATGGAACCTATATCAGAGGACGTTAAGTGGTCAAGATCGAACAAACAACCATGCAGAGGCGGCCCACAGAAGATTACAGTTAGAATTAGGAATGGATCATCCAACGATACGGAAATTCATTGAATGTATCAAGAGAGTTCAAAGGGAAATATATCTCTATTACGAACAACTTGTGGCTGGTAGTCTTACGCCCTTAATGTTAAAAAAGTATAGACTAGCTGATGAAAAAATATTGTCTTTAGTAAATAATTGTGGAAATGATAATATAACAGAATATCTCAGAGGTTTAGCCCATAATTACGAAATGTAATAATCTTGTTATATATAATTATAGCATTGACTTTGTAACGTTGTTACTATTAGGTTGTTCTGTTTGTATTATCTTGCGTCGTAGAATCGCAACTCTGTGGATCTACCTCCGTGCGCAGAACGATTTTCGATTTGAAGGTTTCTCGGTGACCTTTCGGTGGCGGCTTGGTTTTGACGGATGACTGTCATCAGAGTCACTTTGGTCAACCGATTCTGCTAGCTGGCCGAACCTTCATTGCCTAGTGCGAAAAACCTGGGAAATCGTTGTGATCAAAGTTTTGAATCAGCTGATCCAAGTTTTGGATCCGAGTTTGGCTTGAAATTTTTACTTCAAGATTTAATACAGTCAAGTATCCGACATCTGAACTCGGGTAATTCAACTCTCTGAACAGAGGTAATATCAAGTACGTTGTCCAACCCAGCCAGCCTGACTTTCCAGTTAGATAAGAGGTAGGAATATCAAAGGCCACTGTAAAGCCACTTGAGGGCCGGGATTCCTACAAGTCAACCGGCCACGGGGATCTGTGATAAGTACCATTAGTAATAGAGAGTACTGATTTTTACTCGTTTTAATCAGGAGAGCCATAAGCAATTTTGCCTAGTTAGCTATATAAGTAATTTATCTCGTTAAAATTCACGTATCATTATAGAGCGGTATTGTAAAGTGGTTGCAACTGCTGCGCTGTAATAGTGAATAAATACTTTGGCCAACTTTTACTTTTACTATCAAGCTACAAGATAAATTAACAAAAGCTAATTAATTGTCAGGTATTTCAAGTATTCAAATTAAATTACTTCACATTGATTTTTGTTTTGTTTTGGCATTGTGTGAGGACCCCATTGTCTCGCTCACAGGAATAGGTGTTGCTGTGTCAGGCCAGAGCTATAAGACACTGTGAGTGGCGCCCCAATTTCCATCTTGGATCTGGGCTTGCACGGCAGCATCCTTTGGGGGTCACACACGTGCATACTGTTGTTAACCAAGGCAGGGACCCATTAATAAGAACCACCCCGAACTGCAACTGCCCCGAGCAATTGAGCTAGCTGAGCCAGGTGGTTACAACTTGCCTATGTATATTTTTTTCTAACAATTTATTATAAGCAACCTTTTATACGTATTTTATTAATTTTTACTTGCAAACATATAACAGTGTGACCACGGATGGACTTTATTGAAATGTTCGATTCAGCCTGTTGGTATCCACTGTTTTGGAAATCTAAGATTAAGTATTGAAGAATTTTTAAAGCTACCCAATCCTAAAAAATTACACAGGCCATTGCCATTGTGGAAATATCACAAATCTAAAGAGACACAGTGGTTGGAAGTCTACCAATGTCGCCGAAAGATATAAGGAAAGACGATTCACTTACAAACAAAATTAAAATTGCCAAGACCACTCAAAAATTATCACATGAATCAGATTCCTTAACTTCATGTTCTGACTTCAACGACAAGCAATATTAGCAATGGTTCGAATTTCAATATAAATTAATATACAGGGTGTTATGGAAATGACTTATTATATTTTAAGGGGCCACTCCTGAGGTGGTCTAGAGTTACACTTGATAGTTTTTTTTTTCTAAAATCGGAAGTATTTTGAATTTTGTAAAATACCTTAAAACCGGACTATGTGCGCCTTCCATGATAGTTCAATGCCCCTGAACACAGTGTTTTTGACAAGACAAACTGCTGGAATGGTAATTGTTTAGTTTAGTGCAATTAATGTTGAATTTTGTGCTAAAATTTCGTATATAGACTAATTGAGGGTAGCTGATCACAATTTTCCTTTTGCGTTTTTACGGCAAATGCACTGGTTTTGAGAAAAAAAAATGTTAAAGTTTTTCACTTACAGGTTAGGGTATTCTTTTGTAAGGATGTCTTTAAGAAATAATAAATTTGTAACGATTAAAACAAATTTATTAATTAGGTAATTTAAGGAAAACATAAAGCGATAAAATTAAATCAAAGGTGTACCGATAACCGACCATATGAACTCTAAAGTTCTTAGTCAACTACTTTTCTTTTCAACTTGCTTTCTTCAGCACCTCGACCAAATCTAACAAAAACAAACCGTCAGCGTATTTTGTCTGGAGCCGATCCGAGGTTTGTTTATTTCGATATCTTTGGGTGTCGCGTTTCACTTTCCTTTCAATTTCCTAGATTTTATGGTTTTCCCTTCAAAATATGTGATAAAACTTTCACCAAACTATCTGTTCATAAAATAAGAACAACATTTTAGCAAAAAAACAATGGAAAAGGCACAAATTTAATTAAATTCGTTGTTAATACGCCGATAAAGTAGAAGCGTCTCTTTTCAGATTCATTGCACTCACGTTGCCAGATTGTTCTTCTTTTTCTTGTAATTATTAATGGCTTCCATCCAGGAGAATGATATGCTAGCTCGAGCCAATAGGATTCATTCAATTAATAAAAATGAATTGAAAAGTATAGGCAATTTATAATACACTAACAATCTGACAACATGGGTGCAGTGAACCTGCAAACAGGCTCCTTGTGCCGTGCAGTTTGCTTCTGCTTTTTTGGCCAGCTGTCAGTGAGCTGTCTCCCGTCTTTTTCCAGATAACGTAGAGTTTTCTGTTCGCTTACAAGTTATCCCGTTTTTCAGAGTTTCCTTGTGGCATATTTCGTTTATTTCAACTCAGAAGTGTATACTATGACTCCGACAAGTAATATTTTATTGGAAATAGCAACATTTTAGGATTACATGCAAAATAACATACCGGTGAGTTAGAAAAACTTTAACATTTTTTTTCTCAAAACCAGTGCATTTGCCGCCTAAACGCAAAAGGAAAATTGTGATCAGCTACCCTTAATTAGCCTATATACGAAATTTTAGCGAAAAATACAACATTTGCACTAAAGTAAACAATTACCCAAATCAGCTGTTTGGGTCATTGGCGCGTAGGTGTTTTGGACCTAAATTTTTGAAGGCATTTTTCTCGAATTTCTAGCTTCGAGCGCCATTTATAGCAATTTTTCCCCAATTCGTCTCGACCTATATATTTACGGGTTAAAAAATAATAAGTCATTTCCATAACACCCTGTATAAACAAGAATTCGAATGTAACTAACTTTTTTCTACAAATAAATATTATAAAGGTACTGTTATCTCCGGACTTGTTACAACATATGACTCCCCTATAATTTTATTTTTTATTATCGCCCAACCTTAAAATCCAATAAAAAAAAGTCGGAAAACAGTGAAACTTCTCTCAAAGCCCACAAGCATTTTCGTCCCTTCGAATGATCCCGAATTCGCTTTATAATAAACAAGGGTTAATGTACGAACAGCAATTAAAGCGTTCCGAAACTGCAAGAAGAATTCGCTCCATTTCAACTAAATGTATTTTGCCTCCAACATTCTTCCCTTAATTTAAATTTAAAGAAATGTTTCATTAGATCCATTGTAACATTTTAAGTTGTAAAAATAATTCTTAATATTCTCATCATCGTTGTGCACCTTCACACAGCCATTGCTTCCTGAATAATATTATTCACGGCAACAAGTGATAATATTAACAAAGGAAATGAAAATTCCAGAAAAATAATTGTTAAAGAAAATTAAGAAAAAAAGGCAAACAAATATGGAGAACGAAGTTTATTAGTTCATAAAGTCTAATTTATAAAATTAGTTAACATTTACATAAATAAAGTGTTAAGTTAACTAACCTGAGTTACTTTTACTCAAATTAATGTTAAAATAATGAAATATCTTATCAGTTACTATTTGACTTAAACGTTATGAGTTAAATTGACAAAAAAGGGGAGTGGACCACCTGGGACTTTAAAAAAATGGTAAATTTGATTGTTCTCTTCTAACAATGCAGTAAAAGCGAACAATCGTTAATTAGCCCGTATTAGTGAACAGGAATTAACTTTCTATATCTTTGCGTATATCCTAAATTAATTTATTTTAATCATTTTGGTTTTTGACACTATACAAAACCAAAACTTTACATGAACGTATCATTATAGAGACATAATTAATTCTCACCTAGTAACATTGTATTCTAAATAGATTGCCTTTATGCCGTTCCTAGATTGAGTTAGGCTAAATTGGCTCTATTATTCTAGTATGAAGGCAGGCGAAACACCTAAAATCTAACCAGATCCTGGCGTAACTTCCAATTTACGTGACTTGGTAAAATCATGTATTGGTGTAATCGTAGTTTTCGCAGTAACACATCTGATTTGTATCGGAATTTATGATGTAGATTCAAGGTTTAAAAGGCAAATAGTTCCAGAAATAATGTTGTCTATAGCACACACATTGATGGCATGCATTTATCCTACGCATAATTGAGTCACTAATACGCTGAAATACGCCAAGATTATTTCTTATAATATCACATGATGCAATTATGCGATTTCTTAGGTCTTCAATATACTGTACTGGGGTAGTGTAAACTAATTCTTTCAGAAATCCTTCGATACAATAATCCAAAGGATTTAAATCTGGGGATCGAGGCGGCCAAACATGAGGATCACCTTTTCCTATCCAGCGGTTTTCGCAGGTAAGATTTAAATATCCTCGCACATTCAAGCTGATAGGGGCACCATCATTATCATGTAATACATGTCTCTTTTAGTTCGCAGGGGTAAATGTTGTAGAAGAGGAGGCAATTCTTCTTATAGAAAATAAAGATATGACTCATTATTTAATTTTAAAGGCAGGAAATGTGGCCCAAGTAAATGTTCATCGACAATTCCTATCCAAACGTTAACGGAAAACTTATATTGATGTCTATATAATCTACTATAAAAATGCTGCTAACTCTTGCACACTATAATACATAAATGTAAAAAAGTGTTCTATGCAAAAGGTTCACCAAAAATGCACGGAGTTTGTCTTTTTATTTATTATCTTTTGATCGAAGTCATAATTGTTTTAAGCGATATAATGGGGCAACAAGGTAATCTAAGTCAATAACACGGCATTGAGGTTCGAATTCAATCGGAGGGAAATCTATCCTTTAATATCCTGATGCGCAAATGCATTTTTCAATATTCTGAGGTAAACGTCATGCCGACTAGCGATGGGCTATCAGTCATTTATTATGATATATACGTATGTCTAATAATGACTGGCAGAAGTTATTAATGTTGGTGAAATATTGAGCATTTCGAAACACATGCATTGTTGGGCAATTTTCTGCGGTATCAAATCAATCACTTCAATATTTATTTCTAGCGAATCACTATCTTCGATGGGATACGAGGATATGATTACATGATTTATTTAATGTCGTGAAATACATAGGGCTAATTAGACCTTGAGGTCTTATAACTGGCTTTGAACTTTTTTAAAATACGCTTGTGCATACAAAGCTTTTTGTGTTAAATTACACCCACAACGCATGACATCAAGGAATATGAACGTAATTATTATTCAGGAACTGTAGTCGCCTAAAATATGTCACGGCTTGATACAAAAACATTCTGACTGCAAAGAAACCCGACAATATAGTCCCAAACGCCAGAATTGTGGCCCTTTTGGATATAACATCAAATAAATTTCTTAAATGTCCTTATCCTTCCGTTATTGGGCCCTTTCTTAAAATATTATCACGTACAATTTTTGTTCCAGTAGTCCGGTATTGCCATATTTCCACTCATGCAATTTAGGCCAAAGCCGTTCCAGTTATTGTAGATTGTGGTCATGTCTTGTCCAAACATAATGATAAGTGAGTTTTTGCAACGTCAACACGTTATTTATATAATATCGTCTTTTTAAAAAATTACCAATGATAATTATTTATGTACCAAGGCCGTTAAGTAGACTATAATGCCCGGAAGGCGAAAGCAACTAGCCCGAGGGCCTTTGGCCCGAGGGATACTTTTCGCCTGATGGGCATTATAGTCTAGTATCGCCTGTGGTGTATACAATAAAGTCTGTGCGTTTTAAGAAGTCCGATATCGGATTAAATCACCAAGGGATGTTGTCGCTTTTAAAACAGTAAGTCGGTTAAGTTACAATATCTTCGCACCTTCGCTATACTTGATCACACCGAACATCCCACTGGTTTACTGTATTCTATTACTGGGCGAAATCAGAGGTTTCAAAACAAAATTATCTTAGAATTACGCGTTGAGCATAAATAATAATTAAATAGATAATTAAATTATTTTGCTATTATTATAGTTAAATCTATATAATAATCGCTATTTTCCAAGAACCAATTAAAATTTGCTCAAGTGCGGGATGGTTAAATATGTTAAAGATTTTGTCAGGTATATACTTTTCCGATAATGACATTATTTTGGGATTATTATAATTGAATCTTCATAAAACTGCTTTGCGAGCTGTCCAATGTTGTTTCGAAAAGATGGCAATTTTTAAGGGATTATTTAAACAACAAAAAATCGGAATTGTCAAGACAAGTTGTTTTTCTTGACGAAACATGGGTATTTGCAAACGGAACTTCAACAAAAACGTTTTGGCAGGATGACTCAAAGCATTGTTATTCAAGTACCCGTGCAAGTAATGGAAAAAGGTATATTATATTACATGCTGGTAATGAAGAAGGTTTTGTTTTAAATGCCAGTTTGATATTTTCATCAACAAAAAAAACTGATGATTATCACGGCAATATGGATGCTGAAATTTTTGAGCATTGGTTTGAGGAAAAACTTTTAAAACATTTAGAAAAACCTTCCTTAATTGTTTTAAACAATGCCTCTTACCATACGAGACTCGAAGAAAAATTCCCTACAAGCAGCTGGAAAAAGGAAGAAATAAAAGAGTGGTTGTCAAAGAAAAACATAAACCATGAAAATTTATATTTAAAAAGTGAACTTTTAAGCAAGTGTAAAGAGCAGTCATTTAAAAAAAAGTATGTTGTTGACGAATTAGCCCTCAAATATGGACATCAAGTTTTGAGATTGCCGCCCTACCATTGTCATTACAACGCAATTGAATTGGTATGGGGTATTAGCAAGAACTATTATGACAAAAATGCCTGTAAAAATATCGGTAAGCCTAGCGTTATAAAGTTATGGGAGGAGGCGCTTAGCCAAGCGCGCAAAGAAGAATGGCGGAAATGCATTGAACACACAGAAAAAATTATTTTTGAATCTTATGAGACAGAACAGGTTATAGACGAAGTAAGACCGTTAATTATTACGAATGATGATGATGACGACGATGATGTTGATTCTGATGAGTCTGAAAGCATGGGTGAAATTTCAAATGCAGAGGAAGACTACTTTTAGTAGTACCTATCTACAAGTAGGTACGTTCTGTCGCAAGACTACAAAATCGGTTCTTTTTAGAACCAAAACTTTATAAAAAAGAATTCGTAAAACTAATTTGTCTGAATACTACAAAAGCTAAAAAATTATTATTTTTCTTTACCCAAACTAATTTTTTATTTACTTTAAATTATTTTATTTAGAAAATGTAATTCATCAACATCCAAAATTACCTTCAATATAATTTATTGTTTGAGAGCCACCGACATAATGCTCAAGAGGTTTTATGGCTTAGCGGACTTCTTAAAACGCACAGACTTTACTTTATTTTTCATTAATTTTAAAATACAAATATTTAGACTCATCCATTATTTTTAAACTATTTTCGCCAAATTTTAGTTCTTTGTGAGCTTTGACCGGTTGTGATAGAATAACTTTGACGGTTGTTAAAGGTTGTTTATTTTAAGCGTCTTTTACGTTTTATACACGAAGATATGGAAATTCCACAAAATATTTTAGAAAATGCTGAAAAAGCTAAGAAAGCTTATTACCGGCAAAGTCTAAAGCCCTGTACGACAAGGAGTATGAAAATCTTCTACAATGGAAAGTAAAAAACTAAATTACGGTGATTAGTGAAGCAGTAATGATGGCTTACTTTCAGAAATTGATATATAACCCTTCTGCTCATTGGTAATAACAATTTTTAATTATTTTTACATTATTTTACTCAGAAAAATATACCGCAAATAGCTTTTGGACAAAATATTCCCAGGTGAAGTCCGAACTTATAGTAAAGGAAACCATTATTATTTCAAGATATTGTCAATTAATAGCATTTTTTAAAGTTAAATCAAAGAGATATTTTCCTAAAAAGTCAAAAGTTTTGGAAGGTGAACAAGTTTTAACTTTTATCAAAAATGCGCCGAATGATACCTGGCGGACTAAGACGGGATGAGATGGTAAAAATGACCATTGATGATATTGAGGTTATGCTTGTCAAGGTACCAGAAACTAAAACTGCTTCTCCAAAAAGTTTTACTATATTCGAAGGAGACCAAACAAATGCCTTAAAATTGGTTAGACAGTACCTTGCATTAAGGCCAAAAGGAATTAAGGAACGCAGTTTTTCCTTACATACCGAAATGGTAAATGCATAGCTATGCCTGTTGGTAAAAATACACTAGGACGTGTTCCTTCAATCATAGCAAAATTTCTTAACTTAGAAAACGCCAAGGAATATACGGGACATTGCCTACGTCGGACCTCGTCCACACTTCTTATCTAGGGTGGTGCTTGCCTTGCAACCCTCAAGCTACACGGAAAGCGGAAGAGTACTATATAGCGTAGCGGAGGGTTATAAAGAGAAACGCATCAAGTCAAAAAACCGAATAGCAAAAATGATAGCTAGCTCTGTTACCGATAAAAAAATATGTTAATTAATGTTGAAATGGAGCAGGAATCCGCATGCACATCGAGAAACTCAGCAATCGAGTCGCAAATTTCATAGTTGTTCTAGCTTCTTTCTTAGGAAAATTCAAAAATTAGATGAAAAATAATAGTTATTTATGTATAAGGGGCATTATGAAGATGTTTAATGCCTCCGAGGAGGGGAGGGGGGGGGGGTGAAAATAGCAAAAAAATATTTCCCCCTGAGAACTAAGGTCCCCGTGTTCGAGCGAATTTTGATTTATTTATTAACAAGAAAATAAACCTGGGTGGAAAGTTTTCGGTGCGCCACCCTGTATATTATTACCTTAAAGCAACGCAACCTTTTATTCTATCAGCAACGAGTGCGTCCCTACTACTCCCTACTTTCATTCGATCACCCGCTGGGTCTTATCGGCATTAGCGATTAGCATTTATAATGAGTTTGCAAGATAGATAGAGGGACTTTACCTGACTGGGTCAGTAAATATTTAAGTGTGAGATATCTCTTTCACTGACTAAATGATTCAAAACATTAAATTGTTCCAGGCTGCAACAAGCGGATGTGTCAAACATTGCGCGTTTCCGAGCTGTAGGCTTGATTAACATTGAAATAAAATACATGGCATAAATCTGTTGCGATATTTCCACAAATCCCGGCCATATCTATTTATAACAGCGACAGTAGTTGGCGAGTTGACTGCAAAACCTACAACCCAAATTAAAATACCGACAACAAACTACTCAAACAACGGTCCACTCGGAGAGAAATAAATTACATCGGTTTTATGTTGAGAGAACTGCGAAAACAGCACCGCTGCCAGTAGGGCGCTGCATTTAATCGTCTAGTCTAGTGTTTAAACAAGTTAATCCCTCTTGCGACTCCATATTGAAAGCTTAATGCTTCTAAGGCCGCAGCAGCGAAATTTATTATGCAAGCAACGCCTTATCCAAATATTGTTTGTTGCGTCCTAGTTAGTTCGCATCTGATTGCGTCGGCGTTGTTTACAAAGACAATAAGGTAGGCGGTGATGAAAAATTACACTATTAAACGCCTTCATGTAAATATTTTATAAAAGTTGTCTGCTATGTCTAGACTCCATTAAATATGTATGGAAGCACCTGCACAAAAGTTAAAATGGAATTATATCAGTGGCGGCTTCTCCTATGAGGCAGGTGAGGCAGTGCCTCACCAATAATTTTTCAAATTAAATAAATTACAAATTTATATTATTTTACTATTTGCATAAATATATCCATTAGAATTAATATTTGGCTTCATAATAAATTAGTAAAATACGGGTCTGCCGTCAATCTTAACGCACTTCGCTAGAAATATCATCCATCTCATTTCTGCATGCGGTCGTATATGGTAGAGACAGGCCGGCCTCGCGCTTCCTTGTCTTTCATTGTCCGTTGCGTGTTTTGTTCTTATATCATCCATCTCATTTCTGCATGTGGTATAGAGGCCCGGCCTGACGGGCCTCACGCTTCCTTGTCTACCGTATTAGTGAAAATATCTAATGTGCTGTATGATACCGTAATAGTCCAGTCGAATCTAGCTTTAAGTAGCGCATAAAAACATTCTTTTGAGGCAAGCCTAACGTAAATTTAATGCGACAGCCACGAGACTAATCTAGTAGATGCAACGCCGACGCGCCGATATTTGGCGACATGCTATTTTAAGGTTAACAGGTTGTCCGTTGACAGTTTAGAGTTTAGAGAGAGTGCATAGTGCGTGGGCAGTGATTTTTCTAAAATATTAATATTACGTTATTTACGATGACCTCCATTTAAAAAAGGTCAGCGCGTCGCAGAATAATACCTCCTGGGTGACGTGAAAATTTATTCATGTTTAAACGAAATTTACCTTTTTAGGGCACCCACTTCCACCTGGATTTTTGTCTCTATTTCAAATACCTATCTGGTAAATATTTATTTACATTGTAACAATTTTGTAATATAATGAATCAATATTATTTATTTATACCTAATTATTATATAAAATGAAGCAAATAGTTTTAGATATTATTTTATCAAAAGCAACTTAATTTAGATAAATTCGTAATATTTAAGAAAGCATGACCCTGACCTTGCAAATTGAATATTTTTCTCGTGAAACCTAGTATTTCAAAATAATTATATTGCTGGTTGAATTCCTAACTATTCATTTTAAGCCAATGACCTTGAAATGGCGAAAAATTTTCGCCTGCGGCGCTATTTTCTAACCTCGCCCCCTTATACGCCCACGAACCGCCACTGAATTATATGTATATTACACTACAGTTGATGCAGAACAAAAACCGATGCATGTCGTCAATCAGTTGATAATTGTAAATCCGTAAGAAAAGACGAGGAAATTAAATTTGGGCAAAAAGTATTAAAACTTTATGCGATATTAAATTTACTACAAACTTAAAGTATTCTTCTTTGATACGAACCCACGTATGGCAAATATTTTGTTTATTTAAGCGCGTAAAAATTAATATAATTTGAATTTTATTGGCCGATAGTTGGCAACACAACTGTAAACGGTGCAATGGCGCCAGCTCGTTCGTTGGCTTGGTTTGACATTTCATGCAAAACTAACCTTAATTGTTCGTGGTTCCGTGTTGTTGTGCATCTATTTTTTAATAAAAACTCCAGATCTTTTCATAAATACCATTAAAAATACTGTTCTATCAAGAGAAACAAAAGTGCACATACATATCTCTGTCGATTACGTTGTTTACTATTTGTGAAAAATGCCGAAGCATTTAAATAGTCGGTGCATATATTTACATAGTATATTTTCAGGAAGAACTTAACAAGAATGGCCTATTGTTAGCCTTGACAGCAGTACAGAGAAGTAAATTTAAAGAGTGGGTCTAGATAATTTTATTTCTACTTTACTAATTTTTAGCGTGTAGCAGCTGCCCTAAACTTGAATATCTCCACTGTAAGTGCAATTTAAGGAAAATAAATTATTAGAATCACCTTTAAAACAAACGTTCTAATTCAAATAGAGTTGTAAATGTGTGAAGATTGGGAATAAGTTCTATCCGTGACACTATTTATGGAATGTACGAAATAAGTAAATTGTATTATTTAAAAATTATAATATTTTACATCGGTTATTCATAAGCTGTAACTTTTTTTAGAACATCATGTAACTTTGACAACTTTAAGTAAGAAATTAAAAGACAGAGAACTGTTTGATGGTTGTATTAACTCTTTAAGAGGCCTCTTCAAGAAAATAGGCTTCGGATGGTAAAAAGATGAACTGAGTGGTATTTTTGAAAGAATATATTAAAGAAAAAGAAGCATTCTTGTCTCAATTCGTTGTCTAGGATGAAACATGGATTTTTCAGAATGAACCAATGGTCGATCTTAGCAAGATGAAAATAAAAGAAGTGTTAGATCTACTAAAGTTGATGGTAAAAAGTGTTATGCAGTAAACAAATGTATAAACTATGGGGAATTTTTGTATATTTATCTTGTTTTTATGAAAAAAAAAACTGTGTAATTCCTTCACTCTAATATTTTGGTTACAAGCTGGCAACACTGTCGATAACTGACGTCACTCGAAGGGTATGACGCGGAATGCCTTCCCGACTAGGTAGCTCAAATTTCTCTTCACCAGGAGAAAGGCCATTTATTCCACATGTAGTCACCCTTCATTGGTTCGCAAGGATAGGGGTAAAAACAAACAACTTGTTAGATTGAACATCAAACTTCGTCTATTGTCTATTCAGTAAATCTAAGTCAATGCCCACAAAAGTGCTACGATAGCATATGCAAAGTATAGTTAAAATTGCTTATACTAATTAAACAACTTATTGGTTTCCTAAAAGCGCTGTGCTGGATAATAATAATTGATGTATGCAACTATCGTAATTACTTTAAAAAGGAAATTGAAGTCAAAGACCTTTTGTCTTTGTTAGTCCAGTACACCTCCCTTGGGAAAGGAAAAAAAAAATTTTAAAACAAGAAAAATTTGTTTTTGATTAATCGTGGTAAAGCTTAATTATATTTTTATGTACTAATGTTGGTTTATTTTTGATATTCAATAAAATATTTGGGTGCGAATCTTCTAAAACTATATAAGGACCTATGTATACACAATCTAACTTAGTATCCATATTTTCATTTAAAACTAAAACTTTATCTCCTATATTATAAATAATATTATTACAGTTTTTGTCAAATTGTTCCTTTCTTTTATATTTGGAAGAAGTTATTTCTTGCCTCGTTGCAAGCAACTTGTAACCTGTATTTTAATTCATGTGGATAATTGTCAAAATTATATAAAGGATCTACGTTATTAGAGATATTTGATGGTATATGGCTTATTTTTCCAAAAACAAGTTCATAAGGAGTATATTTGGTTTCAGTAAGCACAGTATTATTGTATGAAAAGCACCAATATGGTACCCAAGTACTCCAATTGTCTTCATGATTTGCTATCTGAATTCTCAAATACGCTCCTAAATGCTTGTGTGAATTTTCTAACGCACCAAGAGTTTCATGGTGGTAAGCCGTTGAGTTTAAGGTTTTTATTCCTAATAATTTACAAGAATCCTGAAATACATTCGCTATAAATTCCTTGCCTTGATCAGTAACAGTCTCCTGAGGGATACCGTATCGTAATATAAAATTTTCTACGAACGATTTGGCAACACTGTAAGCTTCCTTATTTTGTAGTGGATAACATTCGACAAATTTAGTAAGTTCACATTGAATTGTTAATATATAGCAATTATCCAAACTATCATTTTTAATTGGACCTACTATATCAAGAAAAATCTTTTGGAATGCTGAAGTAGCTGTGGAGGTTATTGTCATAGGCTGTTTGTTTATTTTGCAATATTTATGCCGTTGACAATCATTACAGCGTCTGACAAAATCCTCTACATCTTTCTTCAATCCAGACCAAAAATAACGTTTTTTAATATTATTGTACATTCTATTTATACCTGCATGTCCACCTGTAGGTAAATTGTGAAAATCATTCAGTATTAATTGTTTCATTTCATTGTTTGCAACACGGTTAACATTGCTGACAATGTTTAATTTAATACCGTTCTTTAAAAGTTCTTTCCTATATCGCGATATGTGTTTTATAAATTTATCATTGTTAGTATTTTTTAATATATATAATTCCGGAATTTGATATTTTTTGCATAAAATTCCAAGATCCCTCAACGATGTACCTAGGTCAAGCGTCGATCGGTGATCTTGATTAAAGCAAATTATTTGAGATATCTCATCATATATAAAAATTTTATTATTTATGTAACCATGGTTTATTCTATTTTTATATTTATTGAAATCGATTTCATTTACTGAACGTAATTCTATACTGTCGACAGGAGGTTTTAATAATTCTACAATTCCAGGGTGATCAAGCCTTTCATTCTGAGAATTTATTAAATCCGGCTGTTTTTGCACATTCTGCCTTTTTGTCTGTGCACGCGTCATTATATTTACACTATTATTTACTTTTGCAGTAATGTCTTTAAGTTCTGTTGATTCGATTTTAATGCGCGATAAAGCATCTGCGTTAACATTTTGAGAACCTTTAATGTAGTGTATGCTAAAGTCATATTCTTCTAAAATTAGACGAAATTTCGTTAATCTACTGGATGGATTAGTCATGCTAAATAAATATATAAGGGGACGATGATCTGAAAAAATTTGAAATTTTTTACCGTACAAGTATGGTCTAAAATGTTTAACACTCCATACTATTGCTAGTAACTCTTTTTCTATAGTACAGTAATTTTGTTCCGCTTTATTTAAAACTCGAGAAGCAAAAGCTATAGGTTTATCGTTACCATTACACAAAATAGAGCCAATAGCATACCCGCTAGCGTCAGTTTTAAGAATAAAAGTGTTATTTTCTGAAAAATTTGGATATTGTAGCAAGGGCGGATTAGTGATAGCTTGTTTCAGTTTATCGAAAGAAAGTTGACATTTCTCAGTCCATGCAAAAATTTTTCCTTTTCGAGATAATTCATTAAGTGGTTGGGCAATTTGAGCAAAATTGTTAATAAATTTTCGATAATAATTTGCAAATGCTACAAATCGTTTTGCTTCATCAGCATTTTGAGGTATTGGATATTGAACAATTGCTTTTAATTTTTCTGGATCTGGAGAAATTCCATCAGATGAAATAATATGACCCAAATATAAAATTTCTTTTTTAAGGAAATCACATTTGCTTGGATTGAGTTTTAAATTAACTTTTCTAAGTCGTTGTAAAACTTTGATAAGATTTATGTTATGATTTTGTAATGAATTTCCGAATATTATGAGATCATCAAGATAAATAAAACAGCTTTCATAGTTTAATCCTGACATTGCTACCGTCATAAGTCTAGAAAATATAGAAGGACTAACCTTGAGCCCCATTGGCAATCTTTTCATTTGATATTGACCTTCGTTTGTAGTAAATGCGGTATACGGTCTGCTGGCTTTATCTAATTCTAATTGATAATACCCTTGTGATAAATCAAGATGAGAAAAATACAAGGCGCCAGATAAAGAATCTAAAATTTCCGCAATACAAGGTAAGGGAAACTTTTCATCCCTTAGGGCCCGCTGGTTGACTAATCTATAGTCAATCACAAGTCTAGTTTTCTTAATCCCGGAACTATCAGGTTTTTTGGGTACGATTAAAATAGCCGAATTCCATTCGCTTTTTGCCTCTTCTATAGTGCCTTCTCTAAGCATTCTATTAACGTGGTTACTTATATCGGTTTTTTGCGCATGCGGTAATCGATAGGGTTTAACGTATACAGGTACTGCATCGTCTTTTAATTGAAGTTTTTGTTTGTAAAGATTGGTAACAGTAAGTGTATCGCCCTCTAAATGAAAAACGTCAGAGTATTTAGCACATATTTTTTGTATAGAAAGTTTTTCTTCTATATTTAGTGTAGACATATCTATCGAATCCAATATTTTGTCAATTCGGTCTATAACTAAATTGCCTGTTTTGTCAAAGTTATAAATTTCGAAATCTGATGCACATTGTAAACGTGGTTTAAAATTTCTAATTTGTACTTCACGCTCGTTAACATTCACAATTCTTACAGCAATTTTTTCATTGTAAGATGATACAACAATTCCTGCAACAAGTACACCCTCACATAGCTCTTCTGGCAAAACAACGAATTCACCACTTTTATTTATTTCGCAATATGTTATTACCTCACTTCGGGGGGGTAATGATATGCAAGAATCATATTTGGAAATCATAGGTACATTTACCTTATTATTAAAAATACAAAACGAAAATAAATATGTTTCATAGTTTATATTTGCCCCATATTTGGAAAAAAAATCTGAACCTAAAATACCATGAATGCCTGAACTAAATTTATCTGTTACTAAAAATACATGCTGAATTTCGTAATTATTTAAAGAAAATAAAATATTCGCTACTCCTAAGGAATAAGTAAATCCACCTACACCTACGATTTTAGTCTTTTTTGTTTTATCAATTCGTTCATTTCCATGTATACTTCCTGAAAAAATTACACTTATACTTGCTCCTGTATCTAATAAAAATAACATGTTTTCCATTCGGTATCTTACTTGCACAAAATTCATACCATTTAAGTTTAAAATTACACACTCATTCATTGCATTGTAATCACATTCATTCTTTATTACATTATTGTTTACATGATCATTTTCTTTAGGGACGAAAAAATTTTTGGCTACTTGATCCGGTACTTAAATTTGTGTTATTAGGGCATTCGCTGAAATCGTTTGAAACATTTGTAACGTAAGTCGCTTGTTGACCCCTATAATTATTTTGTCGATGTCCGCGAAAATTTGAATGGCTGCGAAACGGCCTTCCCGATGTGCCTCGAGATGCAACGCGGCCTTGACCTCTATAATGATTGTTATTAAATATTCGCTGATTATTGTTTACATAGTGCCTACCGTTTGAATTGCTTTGAAAATTAAAATCTCTACCTCTATTATTTGACCTGTTTACGTTAAATCTTCCTCGATAACCTCGCGTATTATTTTGCGTTTGCATGTGAAATGTGGTTGATATCGGGTTAAAATTTTTAATTTTTTCTTCATCCTTAGCCCCTATTATAGCATCTTTTAATAACGTATAATTTCTAGCCTTTATTACCGTGCGTAGCTCACTATTTTTCAATCCATTTGCAAAAACATTTATAGCTATTTTTTCATTTACGCTGCGCAAAATGGGAATACTGCTATCGTTTCCGTCGGCCTGAGTAATAGTTAAGTTTGTAAATAATTCTTCAATATTTCTAGCGTATTCGTCGATAGTTTTTCCATTTTGCCTAACGCAATGTAACTCAGTAGCCAAAGCAGCAGCAGACTTTTTGGTTAATAAATGAGTTTTCATATCTGAAATTAGATTATTGACAGTCGCGTATGTTTTTTCTAGTCTTATTTTCGCGCTTTGAGAGAGTCTAGTTTTAAGTACATAATTAATTAAGAGTTTGTGGCTGTTGTTGTCTAGTAATTCACTGTAAAGTTCGATTGCATCTATTAGTTGTTTTGTGGAATCCTCACTACCATCCATAGCTGGTAATAAGGATGCCGCGGTTTTTAAATCGAATTTATCGGTCATGTTGGAATCGCTATTATTACTAGATTCTCCTATTTTGTCTAATCTGTCTAAAATAATTTTCCGCGAATTTGCAATAATTTTTTGAATCTCGTTCGCATAAGTCTCAACTGCTTTGCTTACTTTTTCGTCACTAGAAACTTTTTTAAAATCTTCTATAAGTTTATAATATTTAGTGTCCAATAAACCTACATCTAACAATAATTTATTAACCCTTTGAGCATTTTCCCTTCTTTCAAGAGGATCTCTAGTAATATTATTATAGAATTTTTTTGTAGTTTCGTACAGTTCCTTAAAGTCACTAATATCGGCGCTCATTGCCTAACATTATAAAATTTATATATATCCTAATATTTAAAAACAGAGCCCAAAAAAAATGTAAGTACAGAATAAAAAAAAATCAACACAATCTAACCTCATATCCTTATAGTACTGTATCCTGTCCCTGTTGTCTGCCTTCTGTCAGCTTATTTCCAACGGTGCGAACTAGCGGCATTGCGCCTACACTAGCTCGTTCCCTCGATGCCAGCCCCGGTTTGGTAACAGCTGGTAGCACCTATCGTTGATGGCTATCTACACAAGTTCTTGGCTTCTGGTGATTTCTCTTCTAATTTTTCTGGTTAAATTCTTTTTGATTTGTTGATAACAGTATGCAATGATTAGGAACACAACTATTGCAACACTTAGTAAAATCGCAACTTCCCATATCGACGCACCTTGTGATGTAGTTTGACCACCGCTGTTGCCCGCTTGAGCAATTACAATTTCTTCTTTACTTTGCGATTTACCCATATTGTTTTTTGTTACTTATGCATCACTTAATCACTTATTGCACACAACACACGTAAAATAGTAAAACTTGTTAAAATCCTGGCAGGATCGCCATGTAGTCACCCTTCATTGGTTCGCAAGGATAGGGGTAAAAACAAACAACTTGTTAGATTGAACATCAAACTTCGTCTATTGTCTATTCAGTAAATCTAAGTCAATGCCCACAAAAGTGCTACGATAGCATATGCAAAGTATAGTTAAAATTGCTTATACTAATTAAACAACTTATTGGTTTCCTAAAAGCGCTGTGCTGGATAATAATAATTGATGTATGCAACTATCGTAATTACTTTAAAAAGGAAATTGAAGTCAAAGACCTTTTGTCTTTGTTAGTCCAGTACACACATTACATATGCAAAATTTCAACTTCGTATAATTTTTTTTTTAATTTTTTTTTTTGGTATGCTCATTGCCCAGAGTACGGATGGCCCGCGGCGATTCCGATCACTTGGCGTATTAGACGTTTATGGACCAAAAAATTATGCGATTTTTATATTATATAATATATAAGGATTGTAATTTATTATAAGTATTTATATTCAATTATAAGGTAATAAAAGAACATGTAGTCATAATATTCAATTTCCTTTTCAGGCTAATAGAGAACCGCGTGTCCCAAAAACAAGATATTTAACTGAGGCAAGGAAAATTCAAATAAGGAACGTAGTTTACAATATGATTGCCACGCATAAGCATGTCACACGGCAAAAGCTTAAAGAGGAATTGTATGCCAAACAAATTATTGACCTACGCAACTCTACATTAGGTCATTTGTTAAAGCATTTGGGATTTAAATTTAAAAGGGACAGTGGCAGGCGCTACATTATGGAGTAACCGGATATTGTTTCAAAACGTATAAAATTTTTGAGACAATATACAGAAAACTTGTTATCAGAAACTCCGTTAGATGCGGTTTTTATAGACGAAACATGAATATTTCAAAATGGTAGCGACATTAGAACATGGCATGATGACAACATCAAATCAGTTTTACATGAAAAACAATCAGACGGCAAAATATATACAGTTTTGCATGCTGGCACCAAAGATGGCTTTATAGATAGGGCAGACTTAGTTTTTTCTACAAAAAATAAAAGCGCTGACTATCATGACAACATGAATTCTACATTGTTTGAAAAATGGTTGGAAGAACAGCTGTTACCTCGGCACGAAAAACCCTCGCAAAGTATCATTCACGGCTCAGCGAAAATGTGCCAAATGCTTCAACGAGAAAAGCTAAAATCATTTCCTGGCTACAAAGCAAAAATATCAATTTTATGGAAAACGCACTCAAACCCGAATTGCTACAAATAGTAAAACAATACAAAGCAAAATTAGGATATGCCGCGGATGAATTAATTTGTACTATGGGTCATCAAGTTTTGAGATTGCCGCCCTATCACTGCATTTTCAACACTATTGAATTAATTTGGGCCCAAAGCAAAACATTTTTTAATAAACAAATTATTGGAAAAGACAGAAAAGATGAAAATGCAGTATTGGATGTTTGGAAAGAGGCATTACAAACCATTAGCCCCAAAAATTGATCTGATTGTGTTTGCCATACAAATAATATTATAAGGAATTGTTGGCAAAAAGAACCCATTCTGGTTGTTCAGGTTAAGCCACTGATAATTTATGTGTCAGATTTTGGTTTAGATTCTGGAAATGACATTTCTTTATCTTGAGATTCAGATTAACTTTTTTGTATGTAGTTGTATTTTTATTTCTTTATTTTTTTATAAAAATGTTGTAAATATAAATATGAAATATATTTTTGTATTGTTCTTTTTTCTTTCTTTTTATTATATCTGTATATATTTAAGACTTGCTTGCCCCCCCCCCCCCCCCCCCATCCCAAGGCCCAAATCTTAAAGCCGCCACTGAACATAAAAACTATAAAAAAACAAAAATATAAAATATTACGATTATAAATAAATTATATGTAAAATAAAATAAAACATAATTTCAATAATACTGGTTTCATTTTTAACTTTTACTTAACTTTTCTGAAATAATACATTACCCTCCAGCATTCACCAGAGATATCAATCAGCTTATAAAAGGATACAAAATACACCCTCATATTACATTATGCCTCTCTTCCTCAGGTACACGCTTGGGTACCTGGTAAAAGATTGAACACGAAGGCTTTATGTGATTTATTATTTTACTCTTTTTAAAGGGCGTCAACTAGATATTCCCTTTAATTTATTCTTGCTTTTGATTTGTATGAAAACAAAGAATACCCTGTAGCGTTCTTTGTTGCACGTTTTATTCGGTCTTTTTAAATAATCTCTACTTATAGACAAATACTGATTGATTGACAAAAAAAGTGCTACGAACAAAAAATAAAAGTTGTTAAATTAGTTACCAAGTTGGATATCTACTATAATTCAATAGCGATATATACATCATATAGGTATAATAGGTATTGATATTTCAACTACGAACTTTTCCAGGTTATCACAGATAAAATCCGATTTTTCCGTAAAATTTCAATTTAGAAACAAATTTAAAATGTTGCCAGATACTGAACACATATGCCGCCAATACATATTTATGTTGTATAGCACAATACATACCCCAGAGGCATATAAAATTTATTTCCACGTTTTATTGACCCAATTTTGTAATTTAGCTATTTGGTCGCATATAATGTAAATAGTCACAGAGAGTATGATCAATCTAAAATTCTAAAATTGACTTTATAAAATAAACTTGGGTATGATATCGTAGCTCCTTTGACAACTTCAATAATTAAGTCTGCGAGGGGGAATCCCTTAAGAACGCTCATAAACTCCAAATTGCCACACATCAACCCCAAAACCTATATTGGTTATATTAAAGTATTGTTTACTTATGAGAACTAATTAATGTGTGTAATCAAAAAAGCAGTTATAAAGTAAATAAAGTCCATCCAAACATATTTCATTTGACCTAATAACTGCAATAATAGTTTTATTATATTGTATATACATATACACCCAAAAAAACTCCGTTAACTGGTCGATTGCCAATTGCCAAACCTACGTTTTTAACAAATTTCTTGGTAAAATTACACATATAAAACTGTCGATGAGCGTGCCAACCAGCGAAATCTACCTGGCCTCAGTTGGCATCACTGTTTATGTTACTGAAATGAAATGAAACAAGGGGTACTGCTTTGCACAGGAACGGATTTTGTAGTTAAATGAAAAGCCATAGTAATTAATACCTTATAGTAGCAATGTTTATTATGTTTATTTTTACCATTACTTGTATTATATGTATATTAATTTATTATAAGTACCAAACAAGTGTGAAAAGTTGGCGTGCGGAAAAGGGCAACTTTTTGCACGCATTTAGGTAAAAGTAATAATAACAATTAATATACCTACTTAAAAAAATACATTTACATATATTCACAGAAGGTTTAATCGTACCATCGATAATGGAACTTTGGTCATTTCACTGGTATTTTAAATGGCAATTACTTTAGGGTGGCCGCTCTTTTATAACGATTCACATACATTTTTCACGATCACTTTGGCGTCAGAAGATAAATGCTTCCTGGAATGTTTAGGGTAGCTAGATATCGCATTAGCTAAAGATTCCCAAGGTCTCCACATACTTTTAATATTATCTTGTTGCACACTGTTTCAAAGTAAAATAAATAGGTACCAATCTATTTCGAATATTATGTTTGCTATTTATATAACCTATATAAACAGGTACCTGTTACTAAAAAGTTTTGAGAATAATCCTAATAATTAAGTTGTTTTAGAAAACCTTAATTAGACAGTTTATTAATTTTGATAACAAATCAAATAATGTACCTATCGTTATTAAAAACTGGCATTAAAAATAAATGTGGGTTAATACGTCTCGGCGAAAGCGAAAGCCGAATTAAGAGGGATTTTATTGCAGTCATTAAGCCAAACGAAATATGTTGGGAAGTACTTTACATTCTTTCATGAAACCTTTATAGTATCATTACAAATTTTCAGGTACAGCGCAATAAATAAATTAAGAATGACGCATTCTGACAATTTGTGGTAAAATTTTTACCCCTGAGAGGTTAGGTTTAGAATGAGTTAAAACGATAAGGTAATAAACCATTCATATTTGATGCCAACAATATTTTCAGTACGAAATAGCTAGAAAGCAAGCTCAGCAATCTAAAATATCATTCGTGTGATTTTTGTCTTATAAATCCTGTAAACAATAAAATTCGCTCTATTGTTTGAACCATGTGACAAATACATTCGGGTTGAATACAGACTGTTCGCTTTTAGTAGCATCGAAGTAAGATTATTTGTGAAATATGAAGTACTACAATGTTCGATATACGGATAAACTCGTTGTTGTTGCATAAATGTGCAAGAAAAATTGTTCCCAATAGACAAAAAATTTATTTTCAATATGCACTGTTAGAAATTCTGGTCGTGTTAATTAAAAAATCGCACAGTCAATTTGAATGAATCAAAACTACCTCAAAATAGAAAGTTATTTTAACACTTTTATGTTTAGTAAAAATAAATTCGCCGTTTTACCAAAATAGTGAATTAAAATTAACAGGAAATACCTTTGTCACTCGAGGATATATATGAATATTTTAATGTACATTTATAGTAAGTATCTAATATTTATTTATTTCAAAATACTGATTGTTTAGATTTGTACGAATACACATTTTTTTACGGGGTGTTTAGAAATTTAGGGCAAAATGCACATTATAGATATGAGCTGTATAACAACAAATCTTTGAGAACTCTTTGAAAAATCGACACTCGAGAATAACAATAAAAGTATCAACAACTTAAAAAAAAATTATTTGAAAGGTTAAACAGTTATTAAGGATTGAATTTGAAGAAAATTTTGTTTGTCCAATTGATTTTGCATGCCAGTGTATTAATGATATTTCCTTAAAAAGTTAACGCAAAAGGCTTCTCAAAATGGCTTTAGATGATTAAGGGTACTCTGGTACTCTAGATTCAGATACTAATGAAAAGTATTTCAACAAATTCTGTAAACTAGATAAAAACATCAATCTCCTTGAAAACTGAAGACAATAACTTAGATATCAGTGCTTAAAGAAATATAAAAGGGCCGAACTTAACAGACCGTATGCCCAATCAGTGAAAAATAAATACCAACACACCGCAATACAATGAAAAGCTTACCACCTATACTTACTAATAGCATCAACTAAAACACTCGGAGAGAACTTACCTGGAAAAGAAGAAGAAAATTAGTTGTTGTGCATAAAGCTCAAGCAGGAAGCAATCCTGGTCGTGTTAATAAAAAAAATCTCATACTCAATTTAATTGAATCAAAACTACCTAGTTATTTTAACTCTTTTATGATCAGTAAAAATCAATTTTTAGGAACTAACTTTTTTTAGAATCGCTTTAACATAGTAGTGAACATTAACAGGCAATACCTTTGTCACTCAAGTAAATATAAGTGCAAGTTACATTGATTAAATTTATAATTGCTTTCATTCCTCTTTTAGTTATAAATTCACCCAAAAAAAGATTGAATATGAAATATTCTTTAAAGTTGTTTCAACCTAAAAAAAAAGTAATATTTACTGTGACACCTACTCAGTGTATAATATCAACACATTAGTAATAATAAAGTTTGCCTGTATTAACTATTTGGTTAGTAAAATTTACATTTAAAGAGAGTAGATCTAAATAATTTTTTAAGTTAATTAAAAAGAAACGTGTCCCCACCACACAGTGTCTTCCGTCGGCAGGTGGTTATTCTTCAGTAAATATTTTTGTTTTAAATATTTTAACGTACATTTATGGTAAGTACCTGATATTAATTTATTTTATTTTAAAATAACTATTGCTTAAAATTGTTATTCCTTTATGTCACTTGCTAAATGATCAGATTAGCGCCAAAAGTAGGTATACCTATGTACAACCTACATATCTAAATAAAACATACTAAAATAACTACTTGTTTTAAAATTGAAAACTATGTTTTTTAAAGCTCTAAAATGTATAAAATAAATAATAAATTTATGGATTTAAATGTATTTCTTCTATTTATATATACTTAAATGTTTTTAAATTATTAATAAATTTACATTCCATGCATGAATTTGTTTCTGTTTATGTGTACTTATTTGTATTTATTTGTAACCATTTGTATTTATTGGTGTTAATTTGTAGTTATTTGTATTTAACTGTATTTATTTGTGCTTAAATGTGCATATCAACTTAAATGTATTTATATAAATACATTTCAAGAATATATACACCTACTTAAGAAGTGTCGCATCCCTCGGTTTTTGCTATAATAGTATATTATTAACCAAGGTTTAGACAGCCATCATTATTGCCCGAGCGGCGAGTTTAAATCACGAGGAGCGAAGCGACGAGGGATTTAAGACGCGAGGGCTATAATAAGCTGTCTAAACCGTGGTTAATATATTATTTTTTCCACTACTACAAACTTTTATATGACATTTATCTTTATAGTATTAATAATTATAAAAAAATTATAGGTAGGTATAAGTATATTTTTTAATCAAGTTACCTGCGCTTTGGAATTGGCAAAATATTTTGTTGTTTTGTCAGGTGGCTTTGTCAATGTCAATTTGTGTTCATTTGTGTCATCAGATTTCACGAGTTTTGCGTTTTTTTTTAAAATGAGCGAAGAAAATGTTAGTGATAATATTATGTGTACACCTCCCGAATTAAGGATGGAAGCAGAAAAAATGTTGATTGTATCGATATTTTAAAATATCAAGTAATCTAATATGTATTGATAATTATCTGGTTGCCTAACCACAATGAATTGATGTTGTAGAATTAAAAAATCAAGTTACCTGCGTTCAAACAAAATTCGGTTAAGGTCAAAGATCGGTCAATAATGGATTTCAATGGCTTATTATTGACCATGGTCAATAATGACTTATAAGGTAGAGAAAAACGATTTCTAGCGTTAATAATCGGTCAATAATGGCGATGTTATAGGTTAGTAGTGGAAAAAAGTATATTACGTTACAATAGTATACCTTTTAAAATTGTATTTCCATTTTATGATTTCTGGAGAAATGAACGAGTACTATAGTTATTTAAGTTGCACGAACTAAAACATCTGAAAAATGTTTCGAGACGCTTTGCTTCACTTATTCTAGCTCAAATAGTTTATAGTACTTTTTTACTGTCCTAAAGATTGTGAAATGGCCCATCTTTGAAAAGTCTAATTCAATTAGTAAAAGCGACTATTAATTTTTTCTACTGACGTTTTATAATAACCCCTTTTTGATTGCCGTTTTGATTCTTAAATAACCTCCTTTTAGGCACAGCGTGCTTAAAAGTCTTTTAAGCACTATGTGCCTAAAAGTAATTATTTACAATTAACAACTAAACACAGACTATAATTTTACTCATTTATTATAAATATTAAAAGTACAGTTACTTAAATTATTAAAATTAATGCTTGGGTAATGTCTGAGTCTTCTAAATCACTCAATTTCTACTTATTATTTGCCGCAGTTTTTGACAAAAAAGTTCTTCGAATATTTTTTTTACATGAAAGGTGTAAATGACACACAGGTAATAAAATGTTTGGTAAAATAAACTAAAAGCGTAGAAAAATCGTAAACGCACGTAAGAGTACCTGCTTCATGGAACCATTGTGGAAGAGTGTCCTCTTCCTCTTTGAGCCGTGCTTTTTGTCTCTCTATTCACCGGCGCGCGATGCGATCCAACCAATTTTTCGCCCAATGGAAAGCTCGCGTCCCAATGACGTTTTACAAGTACCGTCGCGACACGTTTTTGACTAGCTACGTGACTGAATGCCAATAACTGCTTGAACAAATTACAACCCTTCTGCAATTTACAACCCAAAAATAGCAGAGATTGAAATTGCATGCACACAACATTTACTAACCTATTTTCCTTGACGTGTTGATACACGTTTTCCCAACACCTATATAAATATTAAAGATAAATTTAATAAACTTTTGAAAAGTTCTTTGTAGTGTATATTATTAAAGGTATTAAAAATATGATTTATTTAAGAAAAAATTTACCCTTTTGGTAGAGTTACTAAATTTTCGTTCGCGATTAAAAACAAGGAAATTAGGAAGAGTGTAAGAATATAATTGGACGCCCGACACATGTCCCGATATATCATCCTGTTGGCTTTATTAGTGCAGATAATAATATCATAAATCTAAAACGCTACTTTCATAGTTTCATTCTATCTTAACATTCGACTTAAGTTAACAGCATCAAAGAATTTAAAATGTTAAAAATTCATTCTAGATTACCCATTAACGTCAAATCTGACTATAAACCTTATCACACTGATGAAGGTCCAATAAAAACAGCCGTAAAAACGACGCGACGTTAAAAGTCAACGATAAAACAAGGTTTGACGTAAAATGCAGTGACACAGAAAATTGCCTTCGAATTATTCACGGAGATGAATTTTTCCGATAATTTTCGCTCGTTTATACGTGTCATGTGTTGGCGTCAAATCGGACGTTTAACTGAATAGAGGTGTCCGATAAATGGGCTCCCCTGATAGCCGGTGCCACTCCAAAGTTAAATGTAAACCGAGATTAATATTAAGAACTGGATATGACAAGCAATTTCTGGCAGTTCGAATGGTGACCAACTCATTTAAGGCAGTGGCAGTTAGTCGGAATGTGCTGAAGATTACGGGCCAACAAGAAGCCTGAAATTTATATCGTGCGAGAACAAATTATTTTCATGCAAGAGGGCTTGGACTGAAAAACGTAAGGCTTGGTTTAGATCACAATTTATAAGGGGGCGATATATCTTACCAAATCTAGGTTAAAATTGTTGAAGAATATAGAGAGAGGTAATAAAAATTATAGAAATTGCTGACATTGGCCACCAATGCTCCAAGCAGAAATTGGCACATCTCTTAACATTTTCGAAAGCGTTCACCAGCATTTTTGGAGAAATGTTACCACATTCTTGGATACTTAATCCTTTCCTGTAACTGTTCTGAATTTTCAACTGGTGTTTTAAAAATATTGTTCTTCAAATGAGGAAAAGAGTGGAAATTCAATGTCTGTTCGAAAACTGATCAATCTGTCGTCGAAAAATTGCGTAAGTAGTTATTTGTTTCGGCGAATGTATGGGCGGTTGCACCGTCCTGTTGAAAACAACCGAAACGTAGTTCATCGTCAAGTAATTGCTCCACAAATGGAAGAAAATAGGACCAACAATAAAATTCTTCTTCGGAAAACAGCCAAACAGACACGAATTTTTTGTATGTGTGCTGAGGCTGTGATCTTATGTGTGAATGTTATTAGATTATTTGTTGATATGTCTGTCCGTCTGTGGTAGTTCGTAATTGTCTTTGTCATGTATTGTTCAATAATTTCAATTTTCATTTCGTCATGTAGTATTCTAACTGGTACGTGTCTTTGTACGTATAGTGCGATTCTAATTGTCCTGCTTTGTAAGATTTGAAGTTTTTTTGAGTCTTGTCTTGTTTGCTGTACACCATAATGGTATTCCGTATGTTAGTACTGGTCTGATATTGTCATTTTCGTTTTGTTTGTGATTTTGCTGTTCTTACAAATTAACGGGTACACTGAACCCAATTGTCTCTTTGCCTTTGCGACTCTTTCGTCAACGTTTTCAATCCAGGTAAGTTTCTTATCGAAGACAAGGCCAAGATACTTTACTTTGTTTGACCATATAATTGGTTTATTATTAACTCTAATCCTTGTTTCAGTCTTAGTCTTGCCATCGAGAAGAATATTGCCTGTTTTCTCCTGATTAAGCCTTAGTCTCCAGGCTTCAAGCCATTTTTGTAGAATAAGTAGGTACATGCTGTTGCAAACTCTCGACCACTCTCCAGGGCACTCCTGAGGTGTGAGTTATTGCAGTATCGTCCGCAAATAGATATAGTTGTTTAGTTGTGTCTGATTGCTGTGCGGAATATTCGCAGTGTAAATATTATAAGGAATCGCCGCTAGGGGTGACCCTTGTGGGACCCATGTTTTGATTTTTCTGATTGTTGAAATTGTATTTTCAGACGATACAGCAAAGGTCCTGTCAATTTCTTGCGTGAATTATTCAAGAAATTGGATAAATTAGTGATAAATAAAACTATTTGTAACGACTGTTAAAGATGACGGAATAATACTGGTATTTCCTGACACCCAACAGGTATTAGGCTAAGCAGTACAGCCCTAGATGCAAAACACACTTTGAATATAATAATTTTTGCTCGCATCGTAAATGGCATTTTGAAAAAGGGTGGATCACCTAAGGAGTTAAAAATTTGTACATCAGCATACTCTATCCTGTTCACAATAATTTCATACTAGAAGATGTTGGACTGGGGTCTAGCGCACATAACGATTGAATGCAAAAAAAAATGTGAATCACATTTATACGAGTAGATATCGTTAACTTTTTCGTTTTTCAAATACAATATGCATAACATTTGCCGACATAACCGTAACTGACTACTCTTTATAAGAAATCTAGAAATAAATAATATGAACTTCTTCTGCAACATGCAACACATGATAAAGAATTATTTCAAACGTGTCTACTATATATTTTATCAATTTGTAACATTCTCCAGAAATATCCATGTCGTTTATGTTGCTCCAGAAATTAAGCAGACATTGAATATATCTACAAAATCCAAATTCCCACAAAATATATTTGTGGAATATAAGAGACATCGTTTGATATCTGCAAATCTTGCGTGGCATTTAAATGTTCATTTTTTTTTGCAATTTAAGTTAGGCTATTTATGACCAGCATTTTGTATATTTTTTGCAGATAAATTAAACTACTTTTTTTAAGTAATTTCCTGGTTACGAAAATAAACGCAATCTTCTGATTCAAAATATTTTTTTAATAATAAATTAAAATAATGCAACATCTTATTGACGTAAATCTGACAAATATATTTCCGTATTAAGTTTACAAATTAAAGTAATTTGCATAAAACCAATTTAAAAATATGAGGAAAGAAGATTAATAAGAAAATTCTTTAAATATTTCCTTCTTTATTAATCTCTATGTAATCTTTAACGAATTTCCTGAAACAGTTCTGCGACAACATATTTAATTAATTTATTAAGAAATGTGGTTGTTGTCATCGCCTGTTCCTTTCCTCCGGTTCTTAAAGGTATTAGTCATTCGTAGAATTTGCGCAAAATATCAATTTGTACTTCGTAATCCGCTGAATATTCATATCTTAATTTAATCTATTCCATTTAACAAAGCAGTAATGGCTATAAGGAATTCTGATAAGAACAACAGGAACATTTTAATTCATTAATGCCCCAATTATCAAAGTCTTGTTGCAAACAGTCAACAAAAAATAGTAATATTTGCTTGCATTTACACGTAGGTAGATATCCCTACAAATTATTAATTTTTATTAAACATACCGGATATAAATAGAAATAAAGGTCTGTCTTTACCACCAAATAACTTTATTTGCCCCTCTAGGGTAGAAAACAAGGGTTATAGAAATACATAAAATAACGATGAATTAAATTAAATTTCTTAATGTATGTGTTGTACTAGTTTCGACTTTAGAGAAAGTCATCCTCAGCAACTAACCATTTAAGAGATTTTAATATGAAAAGAAGTTAAAACAGTTGGGGGAGCAGAGAGGTGATTCAATAATATAATATAATATAATGCAGATTATGCAACCATTGGAATCGACACGAGTTTAGTATAAGAACGGTGTATCTCCATGTAAAGGTAGGGGTTGATATAAACATTATTCATATTCACAAATTACTCTTTTTATCAATATATCGTCAACTACACGTCAATTGTCACAAGCTCCAACCACTGTGTATTTAGATTTCCAACCACTAGACCCATAGGCAGGATGGTTTGTTTAAATTATACTAAGATTCAATTAGACACCATTTAGTAATAACAAAATAAACATATATTTACTGTACTTTAACAAACACTTATAGACACATTTATAAACATCTTAACGTAAAAACATACTGCACTTTATGGCGGCCTTATTTATTTAATTTAACTTTGTCTCTACCAAGTCAACAATTGTAACAATTCAACAATAAATCAAATCAAAATTAACTGGAATTAACTAAGTTTACAGCACAGGGTTGTAATAATTTAGTACCAGGACATTGACGGCTCTGTCAGCTTTTAGACAGTGAAGAAGGGGGGTTAAATAAACCAAGTAGTTATGAGGGCGCCACGTGACTTAAATTACGTCCAGCCTGTTTGTTTTGATGTTATAGTGAGGTGACCAATAAGAATTGTGTTTACTCACGACTACAACATGTTCCATAAACTATTAAGTGAACATGAAACCAAGAGAAAAATGTAATTCGATATAGGGGTACAAAGAAGTTATATTTTCTGTGACTCGTTACATAAATAATGCCTCTTTATTTATATATGACAAATGTAAACCAATTGTATTATAAGGGTATGTGTAATGTAATTTAGATTAAAGGAAATTTAAATGGGTTATTATGATTTTACCACCTTAAGTAGTTACTATTACTTATTGCCATGAATGGGAAATACTGTCTATACCTTAAGCGGCAAAATGTGATCATATTCCGTTACAATCGCACGGTAGTACATACTTTTGACTGGAGTGTTTACACTGCAACCTTACCAAAATAACCAGAAAGCTAAATAATCCTATACTAATGTTTCTCACTATCCTTACTACACTTACCTTATTATATACAAAAATACTCAAACTTTATAACCTGATAATCTTAAGTGAGTTTAGGCAATGCCTTAAATTAAATCGAGTACAAATCTGAATCTCAAATATGGTTAAGTAAATCAAATAATATACCTGAGCTTAAAAATTCATAGTAGTAATTAGTTACTTTACTAATAGTAATATTAATATAACAAAAACTAAAATGATATGTGCAAAAACTTGCGCAGTTCCTAAATGTTGTGTTGAGGCTATTTTGTAGGCCTCTCAAGGCACAGGCTTAGAGAGCTGCAACACGTGTGATCGGCTGTACCAATGTTAACCCTCTCCCTTAATCAAATGATCCGCTCATGAACTACAGCGGACCTTGCAACAGGAACTATAGGTGGATAGCAGCAATTAGCGTACCGCGAACAGGGATACGCCAGGACAGGACATAATCAAATCCAAGAAAAAGATAGGAATATAACCAGAAAAACTTTACATAGTAATAAAAAGTAGAAATTAAAAGTAGAAATAGAAACCCCTGAAACAAAAAAGGTCATTCGACTCAATTTCTAACCTATAGGGTCACAGACCCCACAACATAGAAAATATACAATATAAGATACATTTGCAGAACTGCAAGCAAAAGTTAACTATAAAGTTAATTGAACATATGTTTAGATCTTGGTGCGGGATTAGGGAGTCATAAAGTGTAGCCGTCATTCGAGAAAAATTAATTCACATGGGTGTGAAAAATGTTCCAATAAAAGTAGCATCAAATCGCTCAAACCGGCAAAATTCCACTATATTTGCTGACAGAAAATCCCTATATACCGCACAACTCTTTACGGTTAAAACATATCAGCAAACTTTTTTTGGGGCTACAAGTGCTTTCTTCCCCAACGCCTACCGGAACAAGAAGAAAGAGTCTTCGGCTGTTTCTCTAGAGAGCAAAATGGACGGCCGGCGTTGTTGCCACATACCCGCGAGATACCCCTACCGTTATCTGTTACAAACCATGATTTAACCTGCTAGGCCAGAACTCGCCAGAGATGATCCTGGTCTCCTTAAAAGCGGAATCTAGAAGTGTCCAAGTGAAAGTATGATTCCACGGATATAAAACCTACCGTGATAACCGAGGAACAAACATCAGGTAACAAATGGTGTAGACTGTACATTATACTACGACAAATATTGAATTGCTTACCCATATGAATCGATAACGACTTCAGGTAATACAGCTAACAAGATCAGTTTATTTCGCTTACATCGGCATTCATTGTATTATTCCATAAAAGTACAGTAAACAATTTTTTTTGCTGTTGCATTGTCGTCGATTTTTAGACATTTAACAAATTTAAAATAGAATTGAAAATGCGTAACTGTACAAACCTGCATTACCATATAATGTTTGGTTATGTGGTAATGTAATATTTCCAGCCATTAACAGTTTCAAATTGCAAATAACCTGCGTTCAAAATTATATCATTTTATCCGTTATTAAAAAAAAAATATTGAACTGATTAATTTTTCTTCGATTTAAGTAAATTTTTAATTGGGCAATTGGATATTTATAATCGACGAAATTAAACAAAACACAAATTAAATTGTTATCAGATAATATAAAATAAAAGAAAATCAATCAATCCGTAAAAACAGTGGTGCATACAAAATTTCAAAGTCATAAATATATCTGGTTCGAAGGAAATATTGGAAACGTATTTCCCTAAAAAATTCCAATAAAGTTTCTATACGGTTATACACATTCATGTAATCTGGAAATATTCTGAATATGTGATCAAATAAATGCTTGAAGAGAATTCTAGAACTAATAATATAACCATGTTTCCGGAATTTAGCGAGTGCAGTGAGTGCACTGCAAACATTTGGGAGTTTTGACATTACACGTAAGTATAGTGGACTATGTAAACATACCACACGGTAAATACATCATTTCCGATTTCAAAACACAAAGAAACAATCGTAAATTATATTCATTAAGGGCGTAAAATAAAACTAATTATGATAGTAAGAATATCAATTTAACCGTGTTTATAGTTTGGAAGTAGTGTATACTAGCCGGTACGAAATATGAATCCTTGGATTCAATACCCATCAAACCCAATTCTTCCTTCCACACCTACCACTAGAACCCCCTACCCTTACCTACTACTAAAGCCACCCTCCACACCTACCGCAACCCCGCCTACCAATCCACAGAGCTTTTCAATTCACCTACAACCAAAACCACCCATCATTCCCCTTACTAGGTCTGACCTTGAAATCCCGAGACCCTCTATTTTTGATACATCCATTTTTTTTTTTTTTTTTTTTTTTTTTTTTTATGATAAGGCACAGCACTACAGGATAAACCCTTTATGGCGCTCTAGGAGCGGTGCGTGTGCGTAGGAAACGATTCACGTTGGTCTTGAATCTTTGGAGACTATACTCGTTGGGGAAGACGATCTCAGGGAGGTCGTTCCAGAGTGATGACGTTCTCCAGATGAAAGAATTTTGAAACAGTGTCGTTCGAGGGACACTAAGCTGAACCACGTACTGGTGGGCTGCAGTGGCTCGTCGTGTATTTCTACCATGCACCGCTCTGGGTGGTATTAAGCGGGCAACCTCAGTTGAACACTTGCCATGAAAATATTTGTAAAATAGACTCAAGTCGCCAACCTGCCTTCGATGTTCAAGGCTTTCCAGGTTGTTTGTCAGACTATGGTCACCGATCAAGCGAATGGCTCTTCTTTGAATGGAATCTAGCAATCTCAGGGTATGTTTAGGAGCAGAGCCCCAAATATGCGAACAGTACTCCAGTGATGGTCGAATTTGGGCTTTATAGAGCATCAAAAGTTGTTGGGGTGTATAGAGGTTCTTTGTTCGGAAAAGTACTCCAAGCTTTTGCGAGGCTGCCTTAGCAATGGCCGCAACGTGGCCATGCCAAGACATATGACTATCCAGATTAACGCCCAATAAATGAATTGATGAAGCCAAGGGAATTGAGTGTCCCGCCATAACTATATCCGGTTCTTCAACATTAACTTTTTTAGAAAAAACTGCCGCCTGGGTCTTTTTAGCGTTAAATTCTACTTGGTTACTGTCACCCCAAGACAAAATTTCTTCCAGGTCTTTGTTGAGATGTGAGACCTCTTGCTGCCTATAGAGATGTGCATTAGCAGCCGATGTCCGAGCATCCAAAGTAAAAGTTGAAACAAGTGTGCTGTCATCAGCGAAGCTATATATAGGATTTTTAGTTTTTTCCAAAAGATCGTTAATGTATAGTAAGAAAAGGGTGGACGACAATATAGAACCTTGAGGGACTCCGGCGTTGATGTTAAATGTGTCTGAAAGAAATCCGTCCATCGCCACTCGCAGAGAACGGTCTTTAAGAAAGCTCGACAGCCATGAACAAAATTGAACCGGCATTCCGTATGCTCTCACTTTAGTTAGGAGCCCCTCATGCCATACTCGGTCAAAAGCCTTGGAAATATCCAGTGCTACCGCCCGGGACTCCCCATGGTGTTCTATTGCGTTGTTCCAAACATGAGTAACATAAGCGAGAAGGTCTCCTGTTGATCTAGACTTACGGAATCCATACTGGCGGTCACTAATAATGTTGAAGCCTTCCAGGTATTTTAGTAATTTTTCGTTGATAGCCTTCTCCATAACTTTTGATATAACCGAGAGCAATGCGACTGGACGATAGTTGTTTGGCAAGGTCTTCTTGCCTTTTTTGGGTATGGGCTGGACTCTCGCAGTTTTCCAGCAAGAAGGAAATATTCCTTTTTTGTAGGATAAGTTAAAAAGCCTACAAAATACCGGTGTCAGTTCGTCAGCGCATTTCTTAATTACAATGACTGGAATATCGTCAGGACCAGAAGCCTTTTTAGTGTCGAGACTCCTCAAGATTCGCTTAACATGGCGGTGGCGAAAGACAATCTCGGGCATTCTCGATTCTACAGGGGTAATGTTCGGTGGAGTACTTCCCTGAAAATTTACCGTTGAATGTGAAGAGAATAGTTCCGCCAGTAAGTTTGCTTTTTCCTGTGCTTTGGTCGCAATGGTGCCATCAGAACGTGTTAGAGGTGGAATGGTTGACTTGGTAAAGTTCTGACTGACGGCCTTAGCTACCGACC
Organism: Polydrusus tereticollis; assembly: GCA_963920685.1. Classification (NCBI taxonomy): domain Eukaryota; kingdom Metazoa; phylum Arthropoda; class Insecta; order Coleoptera; family Curculionidae; genus Polydrusus; species Polydrusus tereticollis. The sequence continues at coordinate 5,145,271 of OY987331.1, forward strand.
AAAATGATTTTGAGCCGCTAGGACATTCAAGAAGTTTGTCTCTGATCCTCTGGTTGTGTGCTTCTTTGCTTTGGTTTATCGTTTGCTTGCATTGGTTTCGAGCGTTAACAAAGATGGTACGATTTTCGGCGGTAGGATTTTTACGCCATTGTCGGTAGAAATAATTTTTTGATTTAACAGCTCGTTCGCAATTTTTGGTAAACCAAGGCTTGCCGTTAGAAGGGCACTTTTTTGAGAAAGGGATGAAGGCTTCCATACCAGTAAGGATAACCTCCGATATTTCTGTTGCACAGATGGATGGATCATCAGAGGTAAAACAAACGTCCCGCCAAGGAAAGGTTCGAAAATGGTCCCTTAGGTCCTCCCACTTAGCTGATGTATAATGCCATATCTTGCGTGGTTTAGGAGGCTCTTCAGCACTAATTGGTAGTTTGTTCAGTGCCGAAATAAGGTTGTGGTTAGATCATTAAATAGCAAAAACAATAATGTCTGCCTCAGTTCCAGTTGACACCTCCTGGGATTTTTGGTTCAGACAGGGTCTGCTTTAAACAGGGCTGTTTGTTTTAAACAGGGTCTGTTTTAGACAACGACGGCTAAAACAGTCCTTGGTAGCACATATAAACGGAACGGAAAGGAACTTTATGATTTTACAACTCACAAATAGCGATGTTACCACTGGATAAATAAACTAACATTTAGTAGCGGTCTCGAATTACGTTCCGCTCATATTTAGTATGTGCAAGAATAGTAAACCAAGTGCTTGTAGAAGAAAAAGTTTATGGTCGTTCTTATCCTCTAGTAACAATGTATCCGTGCAGTGAATGTAATAAAACCTTTACCCAGAAATCAAATTTGAATAGACACAAGCGAGAATCATGTCCTTCTAGACAATCAGGTAAATAACGAAAGGTTAGCACACAGAACCAACAAACAAGAATAATCAAACTGGAAGAACAACCTATAAGGATGTAAGGAATGTAATAACCTGGTATACGAAAAATAAACTCAGTCTCACTTGTGTTCGAACATTCATAAAAGTGTAGTGCGACAAAAAGGTAACAATGTAAAAATTATAACATCAGCTTTTAAAAACAGAATTGTGCCAGAAAACATAAAAGGTCCTCGAAAAACACACGTTTTCACGACCCTGTATAACCATCTATCAAAATGCAGAGTGCAACGAAAATATCCCGGCATGCGTAATAATCTTCCTGGACAAAATTTATGTGCTTTCAGGTTCTGTAAATAAACTTAAATCATCGTATTCCAAATAAAGTGAAACTATTATTCTGATTTATAAGTAAATCCCTTTTCCGCCATTTTGGCTTTTCCATGCCTTTCAACCGCTCATTGTTCCTTATGGATCACGAATAAAAAATGGCCCGTTTTGCATTACCGTCCATTGGCGTGCCGTATATTATTTTGTCCTTAAGCTTGTACTGATCTAAGTTTGAGGGCATACAATGTACCATATAATCTATTTAATTACATCGTTGAAAATGAATAAATAATAAAAGCAGGTTAATTGTATTTTTCTTTGTGTTGTTTGTGTTTATTGCCTGATACAATATTGTTACTGGCCCCCGTGGTGCCTTTTTTTTTTTATTCAAACACCAATGGGAAATATTGTTACTTAAATCAAATAAAACTTATTTACTTTTCATTTCACCAAATTTACCCACCAAAAGCCCAACAAAATGTAAAAATAATTGTATTTTAAAATACAAATATTTTCCAGGCTTATAGGATGTATAGAAAACGTTTAAAGATTCTGTTTTCGCGTAGCCGATTTAAATTTTAATAAAATATCAATTTATTTTTTATTAATTTTTGGTAAATATATTTTCAAGGTTGTTATCTGGTGAGCATTTTATTTAAAGTATTACAATGCAAAATTCGAAAAACGATTGGAAATATTTTATTCAAATTTTAGGACATCAATATTGAAATCATGGCAACCTGGCTGGCCAAAGGATTAGATGCCGTGGGCCAATAATAATTCCGTTAAAAATATATTGCAAGCATTTCCTACCAATGAAAGAATTATGGGCAGTACAACCATCAATTTGATACCAGATCTCCTGATTTTCGCGTACAACTTCTTCTAGTGCGGGTTCAATACGATTTCCAAATAGGTTACTGCTGTAAGGTTGCCTTCCATAAAAAATGGTCCAATAATGTAATGTCCTACAATTCCCGCCCAAACATTTATTTTTTGTGGATATTGCGTCCGAGTATGAACAAGACAATGTTCATTTTCTTGGCTCCAATACCGGCAATTTTGAACATTTGGTTCGTTGTTGAGGGTGAATGTACAGGGACATTTTTTTAAGTGTCTCACCCGATTGACGATTTTCCTGTTGATTATAATAAAAAACAAATTACACATTTCTCAATGATTTTCGACTACGAAGCCAAATCTAATGTCAAAAATATATAGGTTAGTTGTTAATATTTATTTTCAGCCGTTTTTTCGCCGGAAATACAGGGGTTTCAAATTTGCCTTTATCGATTTTGTCTTTTAAGTGTCTCACCCCTTTAATAAATAGTCCTTTTAAGCTAATAACTTCAATTTTTTTCACAGTAGCAAAGTGACAGATACGAAGTATTTTTAAATTTTTTTAAATAACAACCCTCATAAATAACTACCACACAAGTGAATTGCATTTTGCGATCCTATTATTAAATTTCTCATTTCCTTAATCATGGATCCTTTTTTTTGTAACAACCTGTATGTTTCAAGATGGATTCAAATTGTGTTCATAAGTTGTCTGCATTTACATTATTCTTTTTTTCATGCTTTTCATAAAGACCTTTGAACCCAAAAAATAATGTTATGAGAAAAAATTAAATAAATTATATTATTCAATCAAGCGTTTTCCTGAAACATAATAATTTGGAAGATGTAGCAAAATTGGTTCCATTGTTTTGAAGGTGGCTGTGAGCATTTCTTACAAATAGATAAATGCAACCATAGGTTCTTAAAATCTGATCGCCAAATGCAAGTCACTTGTGTGGTTATTTATGAGGGTTGCAATTTAAAAAAATTCAAAATGGCATCGTATCTGTCACTTTTTGACATCTGTCGGATTTGAATATAGCGTAAATAGTTTGGTCACGGGAAATTATGCTACTATGAAGAAAATTGGGGTTCTCAGCTTATAATGGCTATTTATTAAAGGGAGTGAGACACTTAAAAGACAAAATCGATGAAAGCAAATTAGGAATCCCGTATTTCCGAAATGACTGAAAATAAATATTAACAACAATAGGTTTTTGAAATCGGATTGCCAAGTGCAATTTACTCGTGTGTGTATTTATAAAGGTTGCCATTTAAAAAAATTCAAAATGGCGTCGTATCTGTCAAATTTGTGAACCTATATATTTTTTGGCATTAAATTCCGCTTCCTTTTCGAATATCATTGAGAAATGTGTGGTTTGTTTTTTATTATAGTCAGCAGGAAAATCGCCTATCGAGTGAGACACTTAAAAAAATGTCCCTGTACAGGGTTATCCAACCAAGACTAGACAAGGCGATTTTTTGACTTTTCCTGTACTTTTATAAAAAAACTGAAATAGCCATCTTAAGTCATTTTCTCCCGCGAATTCGAATATCTTCAGCAAAAAACAATTGAACATCAAACAAAAGTACTAGGGGTCACTTTGATATTTTTTTAAATGGGATGCCGTATTTTTAATGAGCTTATCCGATTTCTCATATAAATTTTGATCGAAAATGTTGGATTTTTAATTTTTTTTTTTTTTTTTTTTTTTATTTTTAACATTTTCCGAATTTAAAACTGAAGAAAAAAGGCGTTTTTGAATTAAAAATCCAACATTTTAGATCAAAATTTATATGAGAAATCGGATAAGCTCATTAAAAATACGGCATCCCATTTAAAAAAATATCAAAGTGACCCCCTAGTACTTTTGTTTGATGTTCAATTGTTTTTTGCTGAAGATATTCGAATTCGCGGGAGAAAATGACTTAAGATGGCTATTTCAGTTTTTTTATAAAAGTACAGGAAAAGTCAAAAAATCGCCTTGTCTAGTCTTGGTTGGATAACCCTGTACATTCATCGTTAAAACAAATATTTTTCAAAAAATCCCTATTATTATTATTATTTGGTTTTTTCATTACCTTACAACAGAATACCATTATCCGTTCTTCATTACCTTGCCGTAGCTTTTGATGTTTTTAATACTTGTAAGGAAACTATTTAGGTTTTTTTAAAGTGAGCAACACTGTGGTTTGATGGTTTTCTACGGCTTGCCCAAGAATCCTCGTGCTACTCATTTTATTTTCCTCCACGTGCAGTAAAATATCAAGATCTCTATTATCCCTTTCTTCAGCTCTATTGACATTCTGAGTTGAGTATTTACAATGCCTTTGGACTCGATAATAAATAATAATGATAAGTTTAATTAATGAAATGGAGGGGATGGGCTTATTAAGGAATTGAACTGAAAACATTTCAGACACTCCTCTTAAACTGTTTCCTGTATAATACCACTTAATCATAGTTACTCTTTCCTTAAAGGAATAGCTCATATTTAGCTATAATTAAAGCGTATTCAATGAAAATGTTGTCACTGACGCTACTTCTCGTTTTGCCAATGCCCAATAATAATTTGCTGGTATTTGCCGTAATGCCTAAACTATGAAAATATCGTAATTCTGCCATCATATTTAATTGAATAAGTTAGGATTGACTTATTAAAATTTTTTTAAACTCGGCACATGGGTTTATTTTGTCGGCCTCTTCAAAAAATTATAATACAATTTTTCTCTAAAATGTGCAGAGTAGCTAATTTTTAGCCAAAATGGATTTCATTTATGAAATCAGCACTGGAAATTATTAACAGATATCAGCTATCAAAATAAAAACAATTTTCAAACATTTTTAATTCGCGGACCTGTGCAATTATCTTTCGAATGCGTTTGTGAAATGTATACGAAAGTTTCGAAATGTAACAAACAAAATTCTTAACTACTAGGTAATCTCTAATCTTAGTTTAGCAAATTTGAGCAGGATGAGAAATCTACTAATATACAGGGCGATTAACTTAACTAGACCCACTTTGTTTTATACTCGTATATAGCTAATGGTAATCTTTAAAAACCTAAGCCGTCGCTGTCTAGATTTGCGACCATTCACGATATACTCCGCCTCAAATCCCGGTCGCAGTGATAATCCTGCATTCGCTCCTTTATTATGTACATCCTCGCCTTTTTTGAGCCTGTTTTATTAAACGTCTAAAAGAAAAAAGAGATTACAGTTGTTTAGTTCGTCGCTTAGCATGCAGGATGTAACGTATTTCCTGAATACAGGATTATTTCACTGCGCCAAATCCCGAAAGATTCTCAATTTTTATGAACCAGTTGCGAGGAAATACTGGATCAAGCAAAGAAATAAGTATTTTATGTTAAGCATGTATTAGAATTGTTAATTATTTATTATAATCCATGCGCACCTTAAAAAACGTCAATTATATATTATTGATGGCGCACTGGCGTAATTCTCTAGTAGTTACATTAATTTTTACAGCGTGGCCTATATGGTTGCTCACTGGTTCATCAATTTTCTGCTAAAGTCCGTCTATCTATCCTACATACTCCTTATAAATGCTAATCCCTAATGCCGATAAGACCCAGCGGGTGATCGAATGAAAGCAGGGACGCACCACTTGCTAATAGAATAAAAGGTTGTGCTGCTTTAAGATAATAATATATATAAAAGCGTGGAAAAACCAATACAAACATCTAACTGCATTTTAAAACCAAAAATAAGCATATTTAAATAACTAAAATAAACCTATTTTATTTTACCTTAATTATTTTGAGCAGACTACTGCGAAAATATAATAATATAATAGTCTTTAAATAGATCCGTACCTGGAGTCCCCAGATCAGGTGGCCGAATTTTACATCTCACACAATAGGTTATTCAGGGTGTCTAGCAAAAATCGAAAACAAAATTCCCGACTAATTCCTGGTTTTTCCCGGTCGGTTTTTAAAAATTTCCAGGCTGGGTTTTCCTAAATTAACTACACTTTCGTTGTCAAATTTTAAAACATTTATTTGAAAAACACATGGCTTAAGCACAACCAAATAATATAATATAGTTACTTTTTTAATTTTACGATTTCTTGTTCTATAGCTGCCAAATCTTTTTGTGATTGTTCGATAATTTTTTTCTTTTTAGTCTCCAGTTCTTCTGCTTGCTTTTGAAGCTTCCTTTTTCTGCTTTTTTCAAGTCGCTGTCAACCTCTTTTGCCTTTTTATCTTTTTGTGCTGTGTTGTACCTTGAATAGGCATCATGGATTTTGTAATGTCGATAGTTTCAACTCCTCCAATTTTTTGTAGTGAATCGTACACTAATCTTTGGCCTATAAGTGACTCTCTTTTAAATTTTCCACCAAAATCTCTTTATTAACAGAAAATCCCCTTTCTGCTGTGGCATTTCCATGAGAAATTGTTAGAAGAAGTTGCACCATGTTTTTTAAACTGTCATTTGTGATGGTTTCCATCCAAAAGTCATCTACTCTGTTACATCTGGAATAATTTTTCATTTTATTTATCATAGTCTGATCAGTAAGAATGTCTCTAAATGCTCTATCTGCTTCTTCCAATTTAAATTATTACATTTTAAAGTATATCGCAAGACTAATGAAATACATTCGGTTACTTACCATAAGCCTTTTATTTTAAACAGTTGCCACTTCACTTCACGAAAAAATAAACCGAAAAATAAACTATACTATTATAATAAACTGGTAACCTAAAAAACCAAACGCCAAACAAAACTTGGCGATTTAGAGGAATCCCAAAACAAATTAAATTGCAGTTGATATGCAACCATAAATACACAGCTAAACAACGCAAGGTGCCGATGATGCCGCTCCGGTTACAGGGGTGATTCAAAATGTTGTTTCGAATGCAGTTTATATTAATAAGTAGGTGTACCTACTTCAAATTTTTAAGTTCGAAATTATCTGCTCATTCAAAATTCCCGGCTTAAACTTGATTTTCCCGTCGAATCACCGGTTTTTTCCGGCTTTGTAAAATTCCCGTTTTTTTCCCGGTTTTCCCGGCTCCTAGACACCCTGTTATTATGACGGTAAGGGATTAGCATTTATAATGAGTTTGTAAGATAGGTAGACGGGCTTTACCTTTAATTAAAACAATTGTTTACTTAAACCCTTGTGTTTCTATTCCTTAGTGCAGGTTATGGTAGCATATTACAAGGATTCACGACAAAGACACTGGTCGATACTTAACGTTCACATTGCTAAATGCTTTTCTTACATTTTTCCCTAACTATCACTTGAAAGTGTATCACAGAAACGCCCCGGTATCGTAGGGAGTTCAATTTCGTACGTGAGATAACGCGGAGTCGCTAGCTGCTTAGTTCCACTTAAAAAGAAACCATCAAATCAAAAGGCCTTAAAATTGTGAAGCGTACGTAAGAGCACCTGCTTAACGGAGCCATCGTGGAAGACTGCTCTCTTCCCCTTTGCGCCGTGCTTCTTGTCTCTCGATTTACCGGCGCGCGATGCGATCTGACCACATATTTCGCCCAATAGGAAGCTAACGTCTCAATAATGACGTTATAACTGCGTGAACAAATTATAACCTTTATGTAATTTGCAAATGAAAATAGCAGAGGTTGAAATCGCACGCACACAACATTTACCAACCTATTCTCTTTGACGTGTTGATACACGATTCCCCAACAATTATCTATTAGTTCTCTGTTAGTTGTGTTTGTCTCCATGTTTATTCTTTGTTCAAACGTCTATTAACTGCCCTAAACAATGGGATTAATATAACTACGGGAAACTGGACCTTAGGTCTCCAGTACCCCGAACACAAAAATTTTCTAACATGTGCTAAAATTTTACAAAATGGAATTTTTACTTAATTGATAACAGATGCTTTCTTTCTTTCTCCCTTTCTTTTAATACAAATTCATAAAATGAATTAGAACTTCGAAGGTCTTCTTTATGTATCCTTACTTGAACCTGAATAAGAAGAAAATGTATTTCTTTATGACCTTCTAAATTTCACAATTATCTTTGAATTTATTACCTCTACTAGCAAAATTTCTTGTCAGTATGTTGATTGCATTCACTACGTGACACATTTTCAAAAAATTTTAAAGCTCCATCAACGTCACCTTCCACCTACAATTTTCTCTATGCTGCCAATCTTAACTGCAGCACCAATTTTTTGTCTCCTGAAGATAAAGGTGACTACCTTCGAAACATGTATACGCGCTTTCATAAAACTGAGCCTCTGATTACTCTTATTTAATTAGTGGAGAAAGACTTTTTGACTTTCTTTCCTTTCCCTATATTTCAACTCCACTTTGAGTTTGGACTATTTCTTCAAATTAATTATATATTATATTATATTATCCAACCGTGACAAGAAAAGTGCAATAATATAATAGTAATAGTAATGGTAAAAGGTGATTAGAGATATGAACAAAGTGTAATTAACTTAAGTGGAAAACCAAGGTAAGATAGGGAAACGTAGTTTTAAAGCTAAAATTCAAATCGAATATGCGATATAAGTTAATATTAATAGGCAAATCTTATCACGTTATAGTGACAAAATCGAATTGTCACAACTTCTATCAAATGTGCAATTAAACTAAATTGATGTGTTTTATTTCCCTTCATTCAAGATATTTTAATGTTGGTTCTTTTTGAAATGGGAGCTCTGTATGTAACTTCAGAGGGGGGGGGGGCTATTTTATAAATTAACATAGTAGTTAAACTCTTTTGCGAATGTACTGGAATTCTTGTTGCTGTATACTAATTTCTCTACCTGAAAGCGACTCTAAACTAAGCGACACCAAAAAGAAACCTAATATAGAAAAGTAAGGAAAACACTGGGGAAAACTATTCATTTAATTTAGCCAATGATCTAATAAGCGATAGTTAACTATCCATTAGTTTTTTAACGAAAGGTTAGTATAATGAATTTACATTCTATTAAGGCATAAAAGAAAGATTGACACAAAAAAGGCTCCTTTTGTGTTCAGTTTCAGATCCCCCTGGGAAATTGAATATGATACCCTTTCCGTAGGAAAATTAGGTGCCTCGAGCTGACAAAGAACGTGGTCGTCAGGTGTGCTGTTGCCCCAAATGGCCCATTTAACTTAGGCCAAAAAGATACCTAATTGTTTGGGCTTTTATATTATAATAATTTCAGTCAGTTTTCTAAAAGTATTATGGCTCTGAGCATAAAAGGGATTTTGCGTGAGATAAATTTTAAATATGAAGGGTTGGGGAAACACACCCTTAGGGCGACTTTCTAAATTTGTGGTTAACTATAAATGATGGATTATTCAAAAAATATATTCATTTTAGCACCAAACTGCCTTAACCTAAGTTTATCTCGACCCTGTGGATGAACTACTATAGTTAAACCACAATACATATGGTTTAAAATTATAGCAATTTTGCCGAATTATTGGCTGAAAATGGACTTTCCAAACGACATCCGCGATATATTTGAGGAAATAGTTGGCGAGGAAGACGAAGATTTGTTCAACAAAGAAACAGATTAAGAATAAATCTGTGACAATGACCATAACCATATTGACAATACATATGCGGGTAACAGAATATTGTAAAATGGGCCTTTTTTGAATTCGGTGATAAAGCTCTGGTTTAATTCACAAACATATCTACAAATTAACAACACATTGAAAAAGTCGCCCTTACGAGGAATTCTTCTATGTATCGAACACGAACAAGACTCAATTCTATAGTTTTATAGTAAAAATTCAATGATTTATTTTTAAATATTGTTTACTTTTACATGAGTTTCACCGTCAAGAACAAATACCTGTTAAATTGATTGTAAAATATCTCCGGCAACGGAGCAGTTTTGTGGCTACTGGCAAATTTAACAATGCTGCATTTATAGGTTCATATCTTATGAGGTTATTCACAAGAGTGTGATCTTAGACTTCTCTCGTATTGTTATATGTTTAGCTGTATCTTCTTAATATAAAAACTGTACAGATCACATTTACAAATTAAAGGTCTAAAAAGGTGTCCTCACCATCACTAAATTCGAAGGATTCGTATGTGGTGTCAAGTGAAATAATAAGTGGTTCTACCGTTTCCTCCATCATGAGATCAAGTCCCACATTTTTTTTCTTCTTTAATTACATATTCCACAGCTTCTTGACAGTTTTCTCTAGTGAAAATTGTTAATGAATAATTCAATAACACACGTACATCTTTTAATTTAAATGTCGTATTATTTCTTGCTACATAACCTTTCGTTTAGCAGTTTAAGTAAAGCAATATCACGCTTTTTAGCCATTTCATCGATTCTACATTTTTAAAACTTAACTTATTTTCTAGCACTATTTTTAAAAACTTGCTTTTTAACATGCTGCCCTCAAAGGGTATATTTTTCTCAAACAGCCAATTTATAATATCCCTTTTATTCCAAGAATTCGTAGGTAGTTTCTCCAAAGCCCTGAATGATAGCTGGCGGTATCTAAGACTATGACAAAATTTTCGGGAATTAAATCTAGGTAGACACCTATTTAATGCTAAAATAGAAACAAAGGACAAACTTTCACGAAACGGGGTCTAGCAAATAAATTGTGACAATTGCGATGCCGTCTATATTGGTTAAACAGGCAGAAATTTTAACATAAGACCCAAAGAGGATATAACTTCAATTTCAAAAAAACAAACTAAAACTGGTATAGCAGACCACTGTATAAAAGAAAACCGTTCAACTTCAAATAAAATAAAACCAATTCCTATTCAAAACAAAAGTAAAAAAAATTAACCTTCTGGAATGCTGTCTATCAAAAAAGTAATAGAAAACAAAAGAAATGTTGTAAATAATCAAAAGTGTGTTAAGTTTTAACACATTTTGATCGCCACCTACCTAGATAGAAATAGGAAAAAACCCACAATTTACCCACTCTCTGTAACCCCTAATCCTAATTATTTTACCACCTATTTATACCTTATATCACATTCTATATAAATACCTGCATAATAATTAAGTCTTTGTACTCTTTCGAAAATGACCTGAAAGGGCCGAAACACCAATGTCAGGAACCTGATTAAAATCTGTACAACATAACAAGTATTTTTATTTCTACCATTCGCCATTTTTATAATAGACCAATAACACGTAGAAAAGTAAACTAAGTAAGTTGGAAATATTTTACTATGAAATAAGGTACCTACATCTAACCAACAATAGAACTATAGAGTATAGATAATTGGACATCATCCAACATAATCTTTAAACTTGAAAGGAAACCCATTATTAAAATAATTCAATGTGGTTTGTGAATAAGGCCGATGGAACGACCTCCTTGAGGCCGTGTTCCTCAACGAGTATAACCTCCAAAGATTCAAGACCAACGTGAATCGTTTCCTGCGCACACGCACCGCTCGCAGAGCGCCATAAAGGATTAATCCTGCAGTGCTGTGCTTCATCATAAAAAAAATAAAATAAAAAGTATATCTCGCAATGACTGACTCAGACGGACCTAGCAAGTAGACCAAAGGCGGTCCTTTTTACCTACCCCTGAGTCATCCCCCATCCACTCAACCACCCAGGCCCTCGCCAAACCTATCCGATCTTCTCGTGAAGGTCAGGATGTTGTTCCAAGCAAGGGTCCTGACTTCCTCCTGTTGGATCACCACTGTCCCAAAAACTTGCCGTCTGAGTCTTTACAAGCGCATATGAAGTGCAGTGGTGGCAATCTTTGGCCTGTCTACAGCCCGGCGTCTGCTGCTGCTGTTCCTCCTTGGAGAGGTTGGCGGCCCATTCCCTCAGGGCTGTCCCTACCTGCTGTTTTGATATGCCTATTGCTGGTTCGGGTCTTAGATATGGAACTCTGGCTCCAAGTCTGGCGAGCTTAACGGCCGTCTCTTTGCCATGCACTCCGCAATGTCCAGGGACCCAGACCAAGAATACCTGTTTCCGTTCTGCGATCCTCCCAAGTGCGTCCGCACACTCCTGTACGAAGGTCGAACTGCTCCTAGGTTGGCAGACTGCCTTGAGGGTGGCTTGGTTATCGGAGCAGATATATAAAGTCCGCTCTTAACAGTTCATAACCTCCTTCATACTTGCCACCGAGAGGATGGCGTATACCTCTGCTTGGAAAACGGTCGAAAAAATGTGTTTTATTAAATCAGGAAATATTTCATGAACCGTCCGCTTACTGTCGTAGTACAGGAATATGTGAAGGCAGGTCAGAACACCTCGCCCCATCATTGATATTATTTCTTATAGCTTTTACTTTTCTGGTCTTTTCGTTTCAACCAGTGCAACTAGATCACAAACATATACATAGTGTTTTATTGTTTTTGTTTAGTAGTGGAAATATATAATTTCTACACTGTATAGGTTTTAAGTTAATTTTAGTTCTGAGTGTTCAACATCGCCACCGCCGCGCGCCCTATCTAAATTCATTAAGCAACTGCCACTGACAAAGTGTATATTTAATTTTGAAATTTGATGAAGGACATCTAACACGCTCACTCCATTATTAATAACTGTAAACAATAACTTAGGTTTGTTTACACACAAGATTTCCCTAGATTAAGGCCGAAATTAATAATTAAACAGATGCGGTAGGTTAAAATTATGGTTACTAAGTTTCCACATAATTGGCTCCTCTGGTTTCAAGTAAATGGCGTGATTTCGCTTCAGACATCACCTGGTGTACGCTCGGATGGTTTACAAAAAGTTTTCAACTAATAAGCCTCTTTAAACTTTGAATATTGCACGCGATATTACGATATTAAATAAAGTTTTAATCTGCGGGAGTAGTTAACTTGCAATATTAAAAGATCTAGGCATACTTTTCGTATGAAAATGCATAAGAACTAAAGTTGCCTGTTTCTAAGCTGAATTGACGGTTTGTTGTAGCAATTTTAAAATTGCCACAATTGACTTTGTGGGGAATGTAGACTTACCTTTGACTCTTATACACTCACATTTTCACAAAGTGCATCTTTTATAGATATTTGGTCCAAAAATTGTTTATTAGGTTGTATCATTTTTGTTTACAGAACGTTAGTCAGGGTATGGGGCGAACGCACTACTTCTGCCTTTTCTGTGGTTTGATGGCGCCAGGCGCCGCACATAGGTTGACCATGTATTTCCGTTTTTTGTCTCCGTCAAGTCGCAGAACGCCATTTTTACTTTTGGCAATTTTATGTATAAACAAAGTTGTTTGGAATTATTTTCTTCATTTCGTTATTTAATTTAGGTTCTGGTAAAAGTCCAGACTCTCGTATCGTTCTGGTTTTTGTAGTGTGTCTCTGTTCTCTTTTTTTTGTTGGTGTTAGGTTAAGTCGGCAAACCTTGTGGCAGCTGATTGTTGGAGGAGAAGGGGTTTCTTCGGGGTTCTCGTGGCCTTTGAGCTCGGCTTCTTGAAAAATCTTACAGACAAGAAGGTCGAGCCAGCCGCCGTTAGGCCATTTTTTTTTTGGCAAAAGGCCACGAGGTCTAACTCCCCTTTTAGAGCTAAGGTCTTTTAATTCCTTTGGTTTTTTTTGGGTTGTTGTTTTGTGGGGATTCAGTGGGAATTTCCTTTTTTTTTAATGATTCAAACTAAATTTAAAATCATTTGACTGATCATAAAGCTGGGCATCAACTTTTTTTATTTAATACAGATTCTATTGTTTGTGTGGAAAAACTTTGGTTTTATTTATTGCATAGTTTTTCAATAGTACTGACATTCGGTATATTTTTCCTGGTTTGGACTTCGATCAAACCAGGTGGCGCCCAAGGAAAACCAACGACGAAGGGAAGGTGTAAGCATAACGGAACACGACCTACTGCCTCCACATATAGAGCTACCGTCAGCAGATAGTGACAACCTGTTGTCCAAGACAAAAGGTTTCCACTGTCAAATTGTGGCACTTTTCTTACAAAAGAGGAGCACATGTTGCTGGTGCACAAAATGTCTAATACATTTCTTTCTCTAACCCTTTATCCCAATAATGAACACGAAATTTGTATGTATAAAGCCAGACACAGATCTCTCCAGTTCTTTTCTACTTTGATTATAATCTCTGCTCTAATCTCCCCTACTGCTTCCATACCATCAACGAAAAACCCACGCAAATATACAATAACTTGATTTGACGACGAGAAATGACATGTTTTTAACGAACAACCATTTCACAGCTAAAATAATCTTTTATGTTGGGACGCGTTTAATCTTCAGCTTAAAATGTCTCGAACACTTGACAAATATAATTTATAGAACGAGCACCGCATGCAATAAGGCAAAGTCGCGCTTGATGTCATTTTGTTGTGCAGCACAGGATTATTACACCACCACGTCGAGCAACGCTCTCGCAAATCGAACGAATGAAAAGAGAAATTCTAAATGGTATTGACAGCCCGGAAACATGTCTCCGATTATCTTGTATTATTATTGTATGGCATTCAAGGAAAATTAATTCGATGTCAAGTAATTTCTTAAATGTTTTTATTCATATATACAGGGTGTCCGGAAAGCATATGGCATTAAAAAAAACACACACACCTAAAGTGCCCTTTAACGCAGATACAGAACTCCAAAACCGACACGTATAATTGAATAAAATTTTAATATCTCATGTAAGCCAAGACTGATGAAACCATATTATAATAATGTTTTACATCGTCAGGAAAGTCAGAAACTGACCAGGAGGATTTCAGTGACACTAGTGATAAAGACGACGTTACAGAAGACTATGGTATAGAATCTGAACAAGACACAAATTCAGAGCATAGTGAGGATGATGAAAATGATGGGACGCTTCAAAAAAAAACCTTAGCTTACTTTTATGGCAATAATCGATATAGATGGTCTTCTTCAGAAGTTCGCCCATCATCTAAGACCCGAAAACATAATATTGTCATGAAGATTCCCACATTGACCGCCAAAGCGCGAAGTTTATATGTGAAACAGCGGATCCTCTATCTGTTTGGTGTTTATCATTGAGTGAAAATATTTTACAACACACTATGAAGTGGACTAATAAAAAACTTAATGCTCTCTAATCGATCTCAGGAACGTTGATATTGTTGAAATAAAGGCATTTTTAGATCTACTGATATATTCAGCGATATTTGATTCGAATCATAAGAGTCTGGAGACCATATTCCCTACTGATCGTACCGGTAGAGGAATATTTAGATGCGGGATGAGCATAAAACTAATGTCAGTTTTATTATGTGCTCTACGGTTTGACAATCTTGAAGATCGGAAAGAGCGAAAGAAGAATGATTTGTATTCAATACATTTCTACAAAATTGCTAAAGTGCTTATGGACCTGGTCAGTCTGCCACCATAGATGAAATGCTCGTAAGTTTTATGGGAAGGTGTCGCTTGAAAATGTAATTATGGCATTAAAGTACAATGCCTGACAGATGCTAGAAATAGTTATTTGTATAATGCTTACATTTACTGTGGCAGAGAGACTCGGACGGAACTGGACTCACTCATAAAGACAAAAACTCTTGAAACCCACTAAAGCAGCATTACGTCTGGCCCAACCACTTTTTAATGGCAATAGAAATATCACGGCAGATAATTGGTATACTTAATACAGCTAGTAGATATTTTGATAAAAAATAAATTGACGTATGTCGGCACAATGAAAAAAAAATAAGGCCGAGAAAAAAGGATCTACAATTTATGGGATTAGAGAAGAAAAAACTATAATATCTTATGTTGGGACAAAAGGAAAGGCCACAACCCTTGATGGGAAGTGCTCTAAGAGTTCTTCGAGCTGCCGAACTCGTACGTGGCCAATGGCAGTTTTTTTCCGTATTCTGGATATCTCCGTAGTAAATTCGTATATTCTACACCAGTGTTACAAAAACAACCCACAAATGAAAGAAAAAAGTTTTTTCACCAAACAATTAGCTAAACAACTTGTGCAAGCACATATGGACAGGCCAATGATAAATGTGCATATACCACTAGAAATACGTCATGCCATAAGCCATATCCTCGGCGTTACACCAGAAGCAACGGCACACCCAAATAATCTTGTTCTGGAAAAACGCAAGATATGTCATCTGTGTCCTTCTGTTAACCATAGAATGACAAAATATTTATGCATTGAG
Organism: Polydrusus tereticollis; assembly: GCA_963920685.1. Lineage (NCBI taxonomy): Eukaryota > Metazoa > Arthropoda > Insecta > Coleoptera > Curculionidae > Polydrusus > Polydrusus tereticollis. Next base: position 5,161,406 of record OY987331.1, read on the forward strand.
TGTCGAAAACCAGTATGCGTGCAATGCACAAAGCCAATTTGTGACAAGTGTATAGAAGAAAAACAGTAAATTTTGAGAACTGCTAGCCAGAGGTGTCCTTGGACATTATGTTCGGTGCTTTTTGACATTTTGAGCTTTAATTACTTTCGTGTTAACCACTCTGTATGGAAATTTATAAACATAACAAAAAATATTAAAATTTTATTAAACTATACGCGTCGGTTGAAAAGTTAGAGCCGAAAAGGTAAGTCCCCTTTGGGCCCTGTATCTCCGTTAAGGGAAGCTTTAGGATTTTTTTCTATGACAAATTAGGGTTAGAGCCGAAAAGGTAAGTCCCCTTTGGGCCCTGTATCTCCGTTAAGGGAAGCTTTAGGATTTTTTTCTATGACAAATTAGGGTTATTTTGACCGGCCATATACTTGCCAGATACCCTGTATATATTTTTTTTATTACACCGTTAAATTTTTATGAAACAATTTTACATTTATTTAAATTTCAATTGTTCATTTTTTTTTTAAATTTTAGAAATAAATTCGTCAATATTGACGTCTTATTACAAGACATTTTTTGAATTTTTCAGACCCATTGATTTAGCAACGTAATAACATGCAGACCGCGAACCGCCTAACGATAGAATATCGGAAAACATGATTTATTTTGTATAAAGCTGCTGTAAACAAAAAAAAATATTATTTTTTAAGAACCAATAGAACATAATTATCTTCATTTCCGCTGAATTTTTTTACACTCCAACTCTTAAAAAAAGTTCCTGACAGTATTAACTTTCCCTGCAGTTGGAGGTATTTAACCCCCAAATAAAGGATTTCGATTTATTTATCGTAAAATGTTGTTTTTATCCGATTGTGTCAAAAAATGACGTTTTATAGATCAGATATTTGGACGAAAAGGTAACCTTTTCAATAAGGTATTGATTATTGCGCTGGTAGCTAGGCAACCTTTGTCGTCCTAGTCCGAAAAACATTTTGTCGGACGCTAAAATATTTTCAACAGTTTATTTTATTCAATTATTTACAATATTTATATTAAATGTACAATTAGAACAATTTTGAACAAGAACGGGGTGATGTAAATTTGATTTTGAGGATGTGTTATTATTTTTGGTCTCCGTTATGATATTATTCTCCAATGTTGAACTCGATTGGGAGACGGATTGCGACACCTGAGTCGAGACTGACTGCAGGTCAGATTGTGGAATGTTGAATATTTTCTTGGTCAGCTCTAACTTATTACTTAAGGAATCATCTATGTAGCCCTCGGCTACTCCCGAAGACTTCCAGCCTCCATGCCGTTTTAGAGATGTTATGTCTGCTCCCGCATCTACAAGTAATGTGGCCGATGTTCTTCTGAAACAATGTCCCGTGAATTCCTTGGCATTCGGCAGTTTTAAGTAAGATGCTATTTCCTGAGGTATAGAGCCAAATTTGTGTATACCGACAACTTGCTTATGGCATTTTCCATTGCGATAAGACACAAAAAATCGCCCATCACTCATATTTGTTGGACGTAAAGCCAGATAATTTCTATAATACTTTAGATATTCTCCAGTCACCGTAAATGATCTCGGTTTGTTTGTTTTATTATAGGGAATTTTTATTAACAAAGCCGTTCCCAAATCTTGTATGTCATCAATTTTCATATGAGCCAGTTCTTCTCGACGACATGCGCCCGCGATTCCAAAAATAAAAGCAACCTGTAATTAAGAAAATTGTTAGTCAGAAATTTAAAATACTATTATATAGTTACATTTACCTTCAACATTAAGTATTTGTCATCTGGAGCATGGCAAAGGAATTTGTGAACCTCTTCTCTAGTTAGGATCCTTGATTTCTTTGGACAATATCCAACACTTTTTTGTTTCAACAATGCTCGTAATCTCATGTATTTAGATATATCAATATTCTGTTTTACATTTACCACTGCACGTAGCATAGAATACTGCGACCACAGAGTAGATGACTTCATAGTTTTCGATAATTCCGCCATATAGACCAAGAAGACGTTTTCGGAGAACGACTGTATATTTTTTTCTTGCCGGTAATCCATAAATTTTTTATAAGCTCTTTCATATATTTCCTTAGATTTTTGTGGCAACAAATGTAACATTACTTCCTTGGCAGTTTCTTGAATGTCAGGTGGTGTACCTTCTATAAGATCATCGTCTATTTCCATTTTTAATTGTGTTTTTCAGGTTTTAAAACTAGCAGAACACGAAAGATTAGTTAAAACTATCGCCTGATTGATAAAACGTCAGTTGATAATATTAATTTAATTATTTGTTAGATCCATGGATACGCATATTACAGGTTTCATTGTTCAAACATTCAAGGGACAAAAAATTACAATGCAAGATGAAATATATTGGTTTTCTTAATTTTTACATTATTTTATAATCCGAGCAAAAACACAATCGGATAAAAAATAACGTATGTTATACGGACGAAAAATGTATTTCGGACTATGCGGGTTACTGGCCTCGGCTTTGCCTCGTCCAGTAATCTCCCGCAATACGTCCGAAATACTGCATTTTTCGTCCTTGTAACATAATATACTATTAATCTCAGACTATTCACTAAATGCCAGTCAGACATACTTAAAAAGTGTTCATTGTTGTGCTGTGTCAAAGTCAAAACTGAAATTCATATAAAATAATGGATTATCCGTTGATTCTGGATAGAATTGCTGTGAATGCTGCCAAAGCTTTAGATAATCTTGTCCCAAAGAAGTCTAAATACGCCTATAATAAGGAATATCAAAGGTTTGGGGATTGGATGAAAAATAATGATGTAAAAATTATCAACGAGACTGTGCTACTCGGAGATTTCCAGGAATTGGTATGTTAAAATTGCTATTGTACACTATATTAAAATACTAATTATGTATATCGATTATAGTCTGGAACTTTCACTGCTAATTCCCTATGGACGAAATATCCAATGTTAACGAATACATTAATAGTTAATAAAAATATAGACATTGCAAAATATTGCAAGTTAGGGCAGTATCTAAAGCAAGCATCCAAAGGATATGAAGCGAAGAAATCGAAAATTTTGACTCGAGGAGATGTGCTGAAATTCATCCGTAAAGCTCCCAATGAAATTTTTTTGATGTACAAAGTGGCTCTGTTATTTGAATAGAGGATCCGTAGTAATAGTTAATATTCCTGATACAAAGACCGATAAAAAGCGTGTCTTCACAATTATTGATGAGAAGGAGATGGGTTGTTTAAAGCTACTGAGAACTTATTGGTCTTTACGCCCGACGAACTGCAACATCAATAAATTCTTTTTGTGTTACCTTAACGGTCGTTGTTTTTCACAGCCAGTTGGGAAGAACACCATAGGCAAGATTCGTTCCATTATTGCAATATACCTGGGCTAAGAGATGCGGACAAATATACTGGTCATTGTTTGCGCAGAACCTCTGCAACTTTGTTGGCGGACGCGGGGGCAAACATGACCACATTGAAAAGATATGGCGGTTGGAAAGTTCAGCTGTGGTTGAGGAATATTTGGAAGACAGTATGTCTTCTAAAAACAAAATTTCGAAATTGATAGCTGGAGTACCATCAACGAGACCATCCACATCAAAAAACGTTCAATCATCGTCAATTTCTGTTAATGAAAATCACGAAATAATAGAAAACATTGACTTATCAAAAGCCGGTAAATTCGTTTTTACTGGGTCCTTTCATAACTGTTCATTTAATATAAATGATAAATAAGTTTTTTCGTTAATAAAAAGTTGTTACTTTGATTTTTCCTATTTATTTCTCTTAATGCCCGACAGCATTAGAAACTTCCTTAATGCCCTAGGGTATTATATACCATTTAAAGTGTCTGGTATTATAAAACAATAATATTCGAGTAGGACATAAGGGATATTTAAAGACAACCTTCTCTTAAACTAAGATAAGGAAAACTGGAAACGCAAAACAGAAATGAGAGTCAGGCATCACTCGAATTATGAAAGTCCGGTGAAAAAAAAATCACTCTTGATATGAGTCACTTTGTCATCCGATCGCACTCCAAACCATCTTTTTCTGGACTAAAACAACCAACCAAAGGAAAATTGTATGTTTTCACTAAACATGTCATACAAAATTCTGTTATGCATCGATATCTTCCTACTTCTAAACATAAATCCCCCATTTATATCAAACGTAATAATTAAACAACCAACGCGGCGTTAAATCTCCATTTACAGGACATCTATATTTGAAAAGGATAATAAAGTTATAATTTACCCGTTAGCGTTAATGAGAAACTGCTCGGCAGTTACAATACCGCACTCGAAACTTTACTATGTTGAGGTTAACAGAGACATTATGTAAATGCCGCGTATAATTTTGTTTAAAATGTAATAAGACCCGGCATTTATAATTAAGCAATAAATCACAATTATTCATACCTGGTGAAATATTTGTTTATTTTTCTTTTATGCAAAATGAATTTTAAAAGAAAATGTATTCTGTGGAAATTTTATTCTAAAAAGAAACGTACAGGGTGGCCCACGTAAGATGACCCTGTACCTTTTCTCGAAAAATGTAAGAGTTATGAAAAAAAGTTCATAATAAAAAGTAATTGATTGTAAAGACATTTTTATTTTATTATATCTTTATGTATACAGGGTAAGTCGTTTAGCTGGAATTGATATCAACTTTCGTTTATTAAATGGCACACACTATATATTTTTATATCTTTATATTTGACACGACAATATAGGTGTTTTTTTGTTAATACATATATTATAAAAATCTAAACCATTGTTCAGTAAATCAGATTTTTCCATAATTTTTAAAAAATACACAATTTTTGTAAACTAACAATTTACATACCTTAAGTTACATTCAAATGGCGCGAAGATATAAACTACTTAATAAATAATTAAGTTAAAAAAATTTCATGCAGATGACGTAAAATATTGTACAGGGTGGTTAAAACACATAGCTACTTCTTCTAGTTTTCAAACATGCACATTTCAATTTTTTTAAATGAGACACCCTATATATTTTAATTTATTTTCATTTAGGCATTCATCTTCTATCATTTTATATATAGATGTTCTATACCTGAATTAAATACTTTTAAAGTTATTTGCTTTTCTTTGCAATTCCACTTTTTTGTCTATGTTAAGGCAATTCAAATTATTATTCGAAATTGATATAATATATCTCACCATAAAAAAATATATTGGGATGTGTATCTGAACAACCTGCTTTTCTTTGAAAATTAGTGTTATGAGACTAATTTAGCCATAGGTCCTTTTTTTAATTTTTTTACTTAAACTTGGTGGTTTATGACTCCACTGTTGTCATGGAAATCTGCTGCAACTCAAATCTGTCAATATTTTTATTACAAATTTTAAGTAATAAGTAACCTATATAGAAAATAATTGCTATAAAATGCCGATACATAGTGTAGACGAACGTTTAAAGTTATTTCAGTGTTTTATATGAAACAATAAAAGTCCCCAACTCGCCCTAAGAGAGTACCGTCAACTATACCCTGAAAATAGGATGCCTACCAAAAAATTTTTTTCTTACGTAAAACTACAAGAGCTTTTTTTTTATCGCATAAACTTTTATTTCTTACGAAAACTAGATTGCCTAGAAATTTAACGAGAACAAACGAAATGATAAAAACGCGACAGCTATTACCGTTTGTTCGAGGTAGGCATCATATTTTCAGGGTATAGTTGAATGTAACTTGAAGTATGTAAATTGTTGCTTTACAAAAATTGTGTATTCTTTAAAAATTATGGAAAAATCTGATTTACTGAAGAATGGTTTAGAATTTTATAATATATGTATTAACAAAAATCACCTATAATGTCGTGTCAAATTTAAATAAATAAAAATATATAGGGTGTTCCATTTAATAAACGAAAGTTGATATCAGTTCCAGCTAAACGACTTACCCCGTATACATAAAAATATAATAAAATAAAAATTTATTTACAATCAGTTAGTTTTATTATGAACTTTTTTTCATAACTATTACAGTTTCCGAGAAAAGGTACAGGGTCATCTTACGTGGGCCACCCTGTACTTGTACTTTGAGGTTATAAATTATATCAAACATTAAACAAAAAGTCTATAAGAATACGGGTTTCTTAAATTGCTTATTTTCACATTTCATATACATTCTCCTCTTTAAAACACCAAGTGCTCTTAGTAGGTGCTTGATGCTCTTAGAAAACTCTAGTGCCTGCTTTATAAAACCAGTTACTATAAGCTTTGTTCATATAAAAAATCTTAACAGAACTGCCATATTGTAAATACCGAATATAACACAAACCTGGTTTAATGTGGGTTTTATTAATCGTTTATTTTCCTATTTCTTTTACATAATTCCTCCTTAAGTCCTTTTAGCAAGCGCCTTATGTTTTTACTTAATTGCGGTTCATAAATTTCAAGTCAGTTAATAAAATTTAATAAGGTTTCTGCGGATATAATTACAAACTCGATAATTGTATTAATTTTTGGGTCATTAGGCAATTTAGTAACTTTTTGAGATTTGTGTTGAAAAGTTATATTTGCCATAAGATATTTCGAGACATTCAACTGATTGGAATACAGTAAATTAATTTTATGTATAAAATATTGTAGGATATGATAAATATGATTTTGGAGATATGGTATGTTATACAAAAAGTGTTTAGAATGTATCGTAGAATTTAAAAATAATAAAATATACAGGGTGTTCTATTTAAAAAAATTAATGTTGACGGTATATGTTCTTCATGAGACAACCTGTATACACATTTCTTATGTCAAAAAATTCGCAATTAAAAATAATAATCGACATGTCCAAGCGTTTTTCCAGAAAATAATCACCTGAATTTTAGACGAATTTATTCCAACCTTTTTGAGCTCACTGTATATTTTATGTAGATAGTTATTAATAAACAAGCACTGTCAAATGCAGACCAGTTGTTTTAATTTTTCTCTATTAATCGACCAACATTTCATTCCCCGAGGGTGGTCGCTATTGAGACATTTTACTCTACCTACAAGCTTCAATTACATTAGATTTCTGAACTGACAAACTTTTATTAAAAATAAATATATATTCGTATCTTTTTGTTAGTTTGGGCCAAGAGAATAAATCTCATATAAAAAGTTTTAATTTTATTTATACTAGAATATAAAAGGTTGAAACTTTATATATGCCCGATTTGTAATAAAAACATAAAATTATATTTGTTACCATAAAATATTCAGGATATAATTTTTTTTCTAAAAATATTTTTGTAGGTAATTACTTTCTGGCAGTGACTATAAAATAAAAAGGCAAATGCCCCATAGAATACCAGTAAAAGTGCAAACGTATCACGCGTCAAATTCTCCATTACAAAACATAACAAACAAAAGAAAGCAATTTTGGAATTTTATTAAGACACAAATAACAATCCCGAATTTCAGGCAACACCAAGATAAAAATAAAATTGTACATATTTTCTTTCTTAGCAGGAAATATTCGACGTTCTCTGTTCTCGTTTTGAATCACCAATATTTTGGAAAACAAAAATAAAAATATTTATCTGCTTTCTAATATTAATTATTTGGATGCGGGTGGAATCTCAGAGAAATTGCTTTAACTAAATTTTTCTGTTAGGGAATAGCTTTAAAAGTATCCTGACATTTACGAAGCTAATAGAAATTTTAATTATTGCAGATATTATACATTTGTAGAAATAATACATTTATTAGAGATATTTTATTATAATGTACATTTTTTAACAGCTCCAATATAGCCAATTAAATTTTGTTATGTTTTTATTATGTCACACAAATCACCCAATTATATCAACATTTAACTGGTAACAACAATCCGGGTAGTTTACAATCACTATGACATCAAGACTTTGACAGCTGCATATTACAAATAAATTTCAAAATGTCACGTTTTGGCAATGCGAATTTTCGGTCTATTAAAAAATAGTCATACCAGTTGTACTTTTAATAAACGAATAATTGTTTTGTTGCGAGTTTTGTTTTTTTATCAAAAAACTTTCTGACCGAATATCTCTGGGACATTCATAAATACCTCATAATTTGATGTCAATCGAAAGCACGTCGACTTTGGAAATTTTTGAAAATATCTCTAAGAAATTTCCAGAATTATCATCTTTTGGCATTGACGGGGTTGTAACAATGAAAACGTATCACCTATCAAAATTTTGAAAAAGACATAACGTGGTTAAGGTTAGCTAATAATTAATTTGTATTGGGAAAATTTTATTAATTTATTTAATTTTGTTAATAAACTTCTTTAAATTCGAGAAATTTCCTATCAAAACAGAACACGTGCATGCAAAATATTGTCACGAAGGGTTCATTTAACTATCACTCGCTTCTGGACTGTTGTCGCCTGGTCGCCCTGTATATCGTTTACTTAACGACAGGGTCCGTGAGTGGGGGAGGCCAGCGCGAGGACGGGCTAGAGGCGAGAGGCGAGGGGATAGCATCACCCATCTCGCTGCGAAGCCGTGTGGTCGAACCGTAGACGAAGACGCTGGCCGCCGAGACGCCCCCAAGAACGCCGTGACCCTTTCGCCCACGCCTTGGAAGTTCTAGGATAATAATTAAAGGTAGGTCTGGGTTGAATTAATTGTAAAGTATAAATATTTGTAATAATAAATAGCTGCAATCATTATGATGACCGCCTTTTAATCAAGGATCCCGGTGCCCTCGTGACAATATTTTCTAATGGAAATTTTAGAAAAATGTATTCTTCAGTCAATCTTTTTGAACAAAAGCATTTGTGCATAGCATCAATTATGTATGGTAACATATTAGTTATATAAAAATTTTAATATAAGTGAAATTTTGATTATAAATGTGAGTTTTTTATTTAACGAAGAAACATTATTGCTGAAGCAAGATCATTTAAAAAAGAATATTGAGAATAACATTATCGGAAGAAAAATGTTTTTTACAAAATGTTTCTTAGATCGTTAAAAAAATGAAAAAGATTGAAAAGAATTAATAAAAGTTAAAAATCAACTGACATGTAGATAGATATTGAGATATGCACATTAAAAGTATGGGGCATAGCCATTTTATAAAAAAAATATTTCCCCCAAAAATGTTATTCTCAATATTATTTTTCAAATGATCCTTTCTAAGATCCCCTGAGGATGAACGTCGAGACGTTTGAAATATGTAGAGAACTATATTTTACATTTATTAAATTGTGCAGGAACACTGGATTGTTTTATTTACATTACCATTACTTTGACTTCACTGAAAGCATAGCCTTCTTCAACTTATATTACGTTATAAATAAGTTCTAAAACACATTTTTTAAATACCTATATCAGCTTTACCCACTTTCGTAGTTGAAATTGAAATAGAAATAAAAGATTGGGCCATTTTTAGTTTGCTAATAATAATGGTATCAACTAATGTTGGCTTAGGCAGAACAGAACTTTACTAAAATAAATTTGTAGCAAAACTGAGAGATTGACCCACTATCGAATTATTTTTTTATTATTTGTATAAATAAAGTCGGTCTTGTATTTTATTTAACCTAACTATGTATTTCAATTTCATTGCTACTAGATACTACCTCGAATTATTTCTAAGAAAATAAGTTTCTACCAACTTTAGGGAAATGAAGTTATTGAAGAATAATGGTTTGAGTACCACCAGCTGCCTTTTTATTATTTTACCTAACTAAAGTCGGTAAATACGAGACATTTTCATAAATAAGCTATACTTTTTCCATTTGAAAATACACGCACGTAAAATGATAAATTATTACTCTTTTCACGTCATGCCTGTTATCTTTTTAATACTTTGTTGTGAAATTTTCTTACCAATTACCACTTGAGCTTCAATTAAAAATTATAAATTTTTTCTCGCACACGAATAATTTTGGATAATTATCCCTCATATCCGACTCGAGATAATTTTCAAAATATTTGTGTGCTCGACAAAATTTCCAGTAATAATGAAATCTCTAGTGGTACTACAAGTGAACATAGTTTTGCTATAGTAAGATTATATTATTTGATTTACCCCTTGTGACTCACTCAATCCTGTTTTTATATTTTACAAAGTATTTTATGCAATTCTTACAATAAGTGTTTATCTCGTTTACTATGCATTTTAACATTCTACAGTTCTACAAATACACAGTCAAAAGAAAGCTCCAAAGAGTATTTTCGCGTAATAAATTTTACACAAAAAGAAGACCTGCAAGTATAACGTTTTAAACGGGTATTTTCTTATTTTTCTAGCATTTTCCACATCCAATCACCGACTGCCTTCAGCGAGCGCCTGATGCTTTTACAAACTTGTTCTAGTTCATAAAATTCGAGTCAGTAAATAAGATTTAATACGGCTTTCTTCCGTCTGACAGACTAAATTTGAAAATTGGATTAATTTTTGGGCCAATAGACAATTTTAATGGCTTCATAAGATTTGTGTTCCACCTTTGGTTTTTTAATTACTAATTTTTAAAAAGATTTAGTCATCTGGAATTAAGTCAATCAGTTTTATACACTGCAGGCGTGTATTCCGGTACCGTTGTGAGAAAAACAAAGAAACAATGACGAAGACAAGTATTTATCTCCAACCTAAGTGGTAAAATTGCTTATGCGAAATTAACAATAATATCAAAGAAATAAAATAAAATTTTGATTATTTTATAATTTATATAGTTTTGTCATGTCAATTACAGGAACAAATGTATGTCAATCACTGGGACAATTACCATATTTATAGTCATACAGAAATACATGTACAGTTGAAGCAAACAAAAGCCGATGTACGTCATGAATAATAATTTAAGTCCATTGAAAACATGAGGAAATTAAATTTGGGCAAAAAGTATTAAAACTTTATGCGATATTAAATTTACTACAAACTTAAAGTATTCTTCTTTGATACGAACCCACTTATTGCAGATATTTTGTGTATTTAAGCTTATAGAAATTAATATAATTTGAATTTTATTGGCCGATAGTTGGCAACACAACTGTAAACGGTGCGATGGCGCCAGCTCGTTCGTTGGCTTTGTTTGACGTTTCATGGAAAACTAACCTTAACTGTTTTGTGGTTCTGTGTTGCTGTGCCGTCTATTTTTTAACAAAAACTCCAGATTTTTTCATAAATAGCATTAAAACACTGTTCTTTTAAGAACAACAAAAGTTCACATACATATATCTGTCGATTACGTTGTTTACTATTTGTGAAAAATGCCGAAGCATTTAAATAGCCGGTGCAAAGAGATTATACCTTCTTTAATAAGCTATTTTCAGGAAGAACTTAACAACAATGGCCCACTGTTACCGTTGACAGCAGTTGGAGAAGTAAACTTAAAGAGTGTGTTAAGGTCTATCTATTTTATATGTACTTTACTAATTTTCAGCGTGTAGTAGCTGCCCTAAATTTGAATATGTCCTCTGTAAGCGCAGTTTCAACAACAGTTAAGCAAAATAAATTATTGGAGCCACCTAAAAGGAAACGTTCTTATTTAAAGAAAGTTGTAAATGTGTCAAGATTGGATATAAGTTCTATACGTGACCCTATTTATGGAATGTACGAAACAAGTAAGTTGTATTATTCAAAAACTAATATTTTACATTAGTTATGCTTAGGCTGTAACTTTTTTTAGAACATCATGTAACTTTGATAACTTTAAGTAAGAAATTAAAAGACAGACAACTGTTTCATGGTTGTCTTAACTCTTTAAGAAGCCTCTTAAAGGAAATAAGCTACGGATGAAAAAAAGATTAATCGAGGCGAGGGCTTATGGAAATTTCCCATGTAGCTTTCAAATGACTGCTATTTTTGAAAAAATATATTAAAGAAAAAGAAGCATTCTTGTACCAATTCGTTTTCTTGGATGAAACATTAATTTTTCAGAATGGTACCATTGGTCGATCTTGGCAAGATGAAAATAAAAGAAGTGATAGATCTACTAAAGTTGATGGTAAAAGGTATTATGCAGTAAACAAATATAAACTATGGGACATACATACACATGAAAATAGCTTATTAAAGAAGGTATAATCTCTTTGCACCGGCTATTTAAATGCTTCGGCATTTTTCACAAATAGTAAACAACGTAATCGACAGATATATGTATGTGAACTTTTGTTGTTCTTAAAAGAACATATATTTATCTTGTTTTTATGAAAAAAAAAACTGTATTTCCCTCACTCGGATATTTTGGTTACAAGCTGGCAACACTGTCGATATCTGACGTCACTCGAAAGGTATGACGTGCATCGGTTTTTGTTTTGCATTAAGTATAGATCTAAAATGTCTGTATTAAGTAACTAAAAACAAAAAATATATAACATCAAGCTTAAACATTGTTATAAAAGTACGACATTCTTCATAACGACACCAACTTTTATACAAAATATAAAAAAATACTTTAGGAACTTAAAAATGATACGTGTCTAAAAAATAATTCAAAAATCCAAAAATAAAGAACAAACTTGTAATATTATTAAAACTCGTTTATGCCTAGCAGGAAAACTTTTCATGCTTCGCGACATCATTTTATTAAATTTAGCATAGTATTTTCAAAGAAAAGTTTGGAAAAAGTTGGTTAACTTTTGAGAGATTTTTCACTATCAAACTAATATTAAATTTTTTTACTGAATATTTTGGTAGAGAGAGATTATTTTACTTTTGACTTTAGTCAAAATTATGAAGAATCATTGGGCAAAAAATTTTTTACCGCCCTTATTTTTAACAAAAAATATTTTTCTCTTTTAGTAATTCATGAATAATTATAATATCAAAAATAATACACTTTTAAGCACTATGTAATTTTTCAAAAAAAAATATACGGATAGTACTTACAATTATTATTTCATTATTAAATGGTTTATTCCCAACTAACTATTACAGTTCAATACAGGGAATATAATACAAACGTACTATTAACTGAAACAGTAGATAAAATAATATTAAAAATAATAATTTTACAAACTTTTAACAAAATCATTCTTCCAGAATTATTTGTGTTAGTTTATTCTTAATTTTTTTTTTTACTTGAATATCTTTAAGAAACGTTGATAATTGGTTGTAAATATTAATTCTCCTATGTAAAATTGATCGTGTACCAAAATTTGATCTGATTTGGGTAATTTGTAAATCTTTACATTGTCTTGCATGATGTTGATAAACACTAATTAATTTTAATAGTTTTACATTTGAATTTTTTGTTATTAAGTTTAATGTCTGTATTAATATAATAATTTTTAATTTATACAAATGCTTGAGGTCTAGATATCTTCTTGGTCGATATAAATGTAATGTTGGTTCTAAAAAACGTAAGTTGTTTTTGTAATGGTTTTAAATTAGTTTTACATGCAAAGCTCCATATTGATATCAAATTGTATTTTTGAATAAATAAGACAAAAATATATATTTTTTAAATATTCTAAGAGAACAAATTCTCTTAATTTATATAAAATTCCTATTAATGGAGATATATTCGTTTTAAGGCTTTGAATGCGATACTTCCAACTTAGATTCTCATCTAAATATAATCCTAAAAAATTAATTGTTTTTATATACTTCATATTATGGTCGTTAAATTTTTTTTAAAATCAGTTTCTTGTTTCAATTGCTCTTACGCATCAGCAGGATTTGTTAACATTTAAATTTAATTTAACCAACAATAAACCATTCCTCCCGCCCCAATATTATACAGACATTGAATTAATTTTTTTATGATAAACAGTATCGAAGGGTTTGCATAAGTCTATATATATAGGTATATGTATAACAAACAACATCTTTTATTATTGACGACATGAGTTTGAATCTTTGCTATAACATCTGCTACTGCAATTTCAGTATCTCTAGATTGACAGTACTGCAAAGAAAGTTAGCTATAGGAAAAACAAACATCTGCAAACTGACAAATGCACAGGGCATAACTAAGACAGGCAGGGACGATATCCTAAATATTGCAGAGGAATTTTATTCAGAACTCTACAAGCGTGATTCTAACTTAACCCACCAAAACGACCTACCAAAGATCCAAAATGTAGGATCAGAAGATATCCCCGATATAGAAATTGAAGAAATCACATCAGCTCTCTCAGAAATGAAGAACAACAAATCACCAGGAGATGACGCTATAGTAATCGAATCGATCAAGGAGGGAGGTATGAAACTGATACAAATAATACAGAAACTATTTAACGCATGCCTGTTAAAAGGCACAACTCCTTCTCAATGGAATAACGCTGTTATCGTCATAATACATAAAAAGGGCAATATTGCTGACTTAAAGAACTACCGACCCATTAGCCTGTTGTCCCACATGTACAAGCTATTCGTCAAAATAATTGCTAAACGGCTAACACGTAAATTGGATGATTACCAACCTTGTGAGCAAGCAGGTTTCCGATCAGGCTACGGAACGAATGACCACCTGCAAGTTATTAAAACATTAATAGAAAAATGTGTGGAATACAACAAGCCACTTGTTTTGATCTTCGTAGACTATGAAAAGGCCTTTGACACTATAGTCCAGCATAAAATGCTGCAAGCTCTAGCGGACTGTAGAATTGATCATCGTTATACCAAACTTATAGAAAACATTTACAAGACTGCCACAGCCTGTGTTAGACTGCACGACGATACCAATAAATTCAAAATAGAGCGTGGAGTGCGACAGGGTGATACCATCTCACCGAAGTTATTCACGACGCTGCTTGAATATGTGAACAAACGGATAGAGTGGGAAAATATGGGACTCAATGTAAACGGAGAACACCTTAACCACCTGAGATTTGCTGATGACATCGTCCTGATTTCGGACTGCATAAACAAAGCTAGCAAGATGTTGGACAGGCTTCATCAGGCATCCGGAGAAGCTGGGCTTAAAATTAATATTGCTAAAACCCAATTTATGACCAACCTAGTAGTGAGTGGATCTGTGTCGGTAGGAGGTGCCCAAATAGAATAGGTAACCCACTATAAATATCTGGGTCACGAAATTCGAGTGGGTCGAGATAATCAAACATGCGAGATTTCTAGAAGAATAGGCCTAACCTGGGCAGCATTTGGGAGACTTGGAGAAACACTTACATCTAGGATGCCGATCTGCCTAAAGAGAAAGGTCTTCAACCAATGCGTCTTACCTGTTATGACTTATGGAGCTGAGACACTAACCAAGAAATCTATAAATCAACTACGAATTACTCAGCGTGCTATGGAAAGATCAATGTTGGGCATCTCACTTAGAGATAGGATACCAAACGAGGTGATAAGGCAAAGGACTGGTGTATCAGATGCGGTTGAAAGGATAGCAACTTTAAAGTGGAACTGGGCAGGACATATTGCCAGGACAACAGATGAGCGGTGGACAAGGAAGATTCTTGAATGGAGACCCCGGCAGGAGGCATACCGAAACAGAGGTAGACCCCCAACTAGGTGGACCGATGACATAAAGCGCATTCGAACTAACTGGATTCAAGCAGCGCAGGATAGGAATGAGTGAAAGACTTTACGGGAGGCCTACGTCCAGCACGGGACACGGATAGGCTGATTGATGATGATGATGATGAGATTGACAAAAGCCGTTATAATTTGTTATTCATAATCTTTTCTATTACCTTTGAGATGACCGGCAATGCCGAAATAGGCCGGTAATTGTTACAGTTACACCTGTCACCATTTTTAAAAATATGTGTTGTTTTTGCAATTTTTAATTTATCTGGAAAAATTCCCGTGTTAAAAGAAAGTTTTGTTAAATAAAGCAACATACGAATAATTTTATTTTTAGCAAGTTCTATAGTTTTCATATTTATGTTGTCAAAACCACTAGCTTTCTTCACCTTAATTTCATCAATGGTGTCTTTAATATCTTTATCGTTCTAGTGTATTTTTACCCACAGGCATAGCTATGCATTTACCATTTCGGTATGTAAGGAAAAATCTGCGTCCCTAATTCTTTTTGGCCTTAATGCAAGGTACTGTCTAACCAATTTTAAGGCATGTGTTTGGTTTCCTATTGCATAAAGTACCACTTTATGCAATAGGAAGGTATCATTCGGCGCATTTTTGATAAAAGTTAAAACTTGTTCACCTTCAAAACTTTTGACTTTTCAGGAAGATGTCCCTCTGATTTAACTTTTAAAAATGCTATTAATTGACAATATCTTGAAATATTAATGTTTTCCTTTACTATAAATTCAGACTTCACCTGGGAATATTTTGTCCAAAGGCTATTTGGGGTATATTTTTCCGACTAAAATAAAGTAAAAATAATTAAAAATTGTTCTTACCAATGAGCAAAAGGGTTACATACCAATTCCTAAAAGTAAGCCATCATTACTGTTTCAATAATCACGGTAAATTTTCATACTTCTTGTCGTACAGGGCTTTAGACTTTGCCGGTAATAGGTTTTTCTTAGCTTTTTCAGCATTTTCTAAGATATTTTGTGGAATTTCCATATTTTCGTTTATAAAACGTAAAAGACGCTTAAAATAAACAACCCTTAGCAACCGTCAAACTTATTCTATGGCAAACGATCAAAGCTCACTAAATACTAAAAATTAGCGAAAATAGTTTAAAAAAAATGGAGGAGTTTAACTATTTATATTTTAAAATTAATGAAAAATAAAGTATTGTATACACTACAGGCGTTACTAGACTATAGTGTCCATCAGGCGTAAACTTTATCTCGGGCTGGTTGCTTTCGCCTTCCGGGCATTATAGTCTACTTACCGCCCTTGGAACATAAATAACTATTAGAATTTTGCTTGATTAGATCTCACCAACATTTACGAAATGACTAATTATCTCTTCACAGATTTGCCATTTTTCTTCTATTATCAAATTAAATATTTTCATTACAAACACCAACAAAAAGACTGGACCTTCCAAGATATTTTCTGCCTTCCGGCGTAGAAAAGTCCGAAATAAAAGAACACTGAAAAAAGTTAAATATTTAAAATTAACTTAAGGGAGATGTGTACTTGAGAAAGATTTCGGAAGTGTATAAGGAAAGAAAACTTAACTTTCAATATTCTCGAAACTTGTTTTTACATGGCACGAAAAGTTTCCATGGCTTTGAATAACTTTTTATTAAGTTTGCTTGTGCTGGTGTGAGCGCTCAAGTAGGTAAAAAAATTTAGAGAAGTTGGAGGCCATCAAGAAAATTTATATTCACAAAAATAATTATGTTAGGTAGGTACTTCTTATTTATAAGAAAATGAACAATTATTGTTTGATAATGCCAGACTAGAAATTATTAATACAGTGTTTATTGTGATATTGTGTAATTGTGTAAATAAAAAACATATGCAATATTAAAAATTTAAGATAATGTTTAATGTCTTGTCAACGGTAATATACCGATAGAAGAGGAGCCTCGTCAATAATACTTCTGTTATTTCTGTTATTTTCGAAAATTTCTACGAAGTAGTATTTTCATTTATGATCTTGAATAACATAGGTATGAAGATAAGGTGACGATTCTAGAGGTATACCTAATGCGTTTGCATGGAAACAAACCCAATGCTATTTTTTATTTTCTGAATTTGTGACAATTTCATATTTTGACACGATTTTAATGTTAAAATGTAATTTTTTTTTTAAACTAAAACCATCGCAAAATATGAAATATGTTTCATATTGCAAAAAGTTACATGTGATCTTATCGAGTTAGAGAAAGGTCTTTCCCCATAAACTATCGTTACTAAGATGGTTGCTATGCAAATAAGAGTTTTGATTGCTTTAATAAACGTGAGTAAATTATCGTATACCGGGTGTTGCATCGTCGAGCGGGACATAGGAAATCCCATGTAATTTTAAATGGGGTCAATTATTGGCTTCCCTAATTATTTTAGAGAAAAATTCTATTTAGGTTTATTAAAGAGCACTAAAACCCACATTCAAAAGAATAACTTTAGATATTTTTGATGAGCCCGTTTACGGGTTATCGCCGATTTCTTTTTAACTATTTCTCCTTTTTATGGCCCCGTATTTGCGGGCACCAGTCAAGGTAAAAAATGACTGTCAAATAAAGTTGTCATTTTGAAATGTGTGCTTTATTGTTATAAAAACTCGTACATCGAAAATATTAGCCATGAATTACACTTCTGAAGAAAAAATATTGATGATTATATGGTATTATCAAGGAAATAGTTATCAAAATGTGTAAGACATGTTTGCTGCTCTGTATCCGAATAGACCGATACCTGCAAAATCTACAGTCGAAAGGACTATCAACAAATTTGAGACAAAAGGCACTGTAATAAATAACTGCAGATGTGAAGAAAGGCAGGAACAAAGAAGAGATGCAAGAAATGATAGGGACTTGCAAGTTTTATTGTGCGTGGAAGAAAATGATGGGAAGATCAGCACAAGGAAACTTGAGGATGACATAGGATTAGATCACACCACAGCGTTACGAGCTTTGAAACAACATAAATATTATTCATGCAAATATGAAAAGCACCAAGAGGTAAGAGATAGGGACGAAATACGACGACAGGAGTTTTGTTTTGGTATGATGGAAAGAGCAAACATGGATAGGGAATTTTTAAAAAACATTTGTTTCACTGACGAACACATTTACCTTAAACAATGAACCCAATGTTCAAAATGATCGATATTGGAGCAAAGAAAACCAACACAGGTTTGTGGAAACAAGGACGCAATATCCAAAAAAGTTAATGTATGGGCTGGGATTTTCGGAGAAAATATTATCGGGCCATTATTTCTTACACGAAATTTAAATGCAGAATATTTTTTGGAACTACTTGAAGATCATATTTTACCTACTTTACATGATGCCGCCAGGGAAAATCAGGAAGTTTGGTACCAAATGGATGGCTGCCCGGCACGTAGTACCCTGGCTGTCCGGGAATATTTAAACCGTGCTTTTAATGGAAATGTTATTGGCTTAAATCATACAGTAAATTGGCCAGCCAGGTCTCCTGATTTATCGCCAAATGATTTCTTTCTCTGGGGCCATTTAAAAAACAGGATATGCAAAGATAAAAAATACCCAAATCTAGACGAGTTAAAAAATGCTATTTCTGCCGAATGCAATAGAATTTCAGTTTACCAACTAGCGAATGTAAGAAGAGAATTTTATGATCGCCTCGGTTATTGTCTAGCAGTCAATGGAGGAATATTTGAACATCTTCTTAAATCCTAAAGTTCTAACAATTTAATAGTACCTACCTATTAATTAGTAAAATATTGAAACATGTAAAATGTCATAATTAACCTTGTAATTGGATACTTTATTTTAGTTTTATTCAGATTAATTTGTACTCATAAATACACCTTTAATATTTTCGATGTACGAGTTTTTATAACAATAAAGCACACATTTCAAAATGACAACTTTATTTGACAGTCATCTTTTACCTTGCTGGTGCCCGCAAATACGGGGCCATAAAAAGGAGAAATAGTTAAAAAGAAATCGGCGATAACCCGTAAACGGGCTCATCAAAAATATCTAAAGTTATTCTTTTGAATGTGGATTTTAGTGCTCTTTAATAAACCTAAATAGAATTTTTCTCTAAAATAATTAAGCCAGGAAGCCAATAATTGACCCCATTTAAAATTACATGGGATTTCCTATGTCCCGCTCGACGATGCAACTCCCGGTATAATACCACAAGAGAGAAAATTTTACCTAAAAAATTTTTTCTTGAGTGGTATTCGTCAAGACTATTTCACGAATAATATTACACATACTTTGGTAAAAATAAATAAATTTACGTGAGATTACAACCTTTCAAAAGTAACAGTGACAATCTACTGTCAGTCATTAATTACCAATCTTAACAGTGAATGTAACTAAGGTAACAAAATTTTGCCGATTAAAAACTATGTTGCTAGCTATTTTCTGAAATTCTGATTGGTCAGTGGGGTCGGCAAAATTATGAAGGTAGTGGGTTTTCCGATTAAAAACAGGTAAATATCTAAAATTGCTACATTTTGATTGGTTCAAATTATGATGAGTGGAATAGTCATACGTAGAACCACAAGAGCTTTTTTTTTATCGGATAAACTTTTATTTTTTACGAAAACTAGATTGCTTAGAAATTTAACGAGAACAAACGAAATGATAAAAACGCGACCGCGAAGCTGGAGCGTTTCTATCTTTTGCCGTTTGTTCGAGTTTAAATTGCTAAAAAATGATCTAGTTTGAGTTTAAAAAATAAAAGTTTATCCGATCTTAAAAAAAAGATCGAGTGACTTTTAGATAGAGAAATTCACGAATTTTGGCATGAATAGATACTAAAAAAAATAATACTTCATTAAAAAAATGTTTGACAGCATCAAATTAATTTGTAACAATTTGTCAGGTTGCCGAGCAATGAAAAAGAAAAGCTACTCGATTTTGAGCTGCAGAGGGTTTTATCGCGATAAAAAAGGATGCATCTTTTTTTATCGATGTCAACGTGATAAAAATGCAAATGTCAAATGGACATTTTATTGTAGTAGGGAACTTATCACTATAAAAAGCTTAAGAGGATTTAAAATCCATCCAAAACGGATTTTAAAAAGCAAAAATTTGGGCTACGTGTGGTCAGTATTTGTGAAAAATTACAATTTTTAAATTTTGTAGTAAAAACAAACAAGTTCTGCTACTGCTTTAAAACAACGAGTTACGAATTTAACCTAAACAATTTTGATGTTGAAAATTTGCACTCACTGAAAACAACACAACATCCAATTTGGATACGCAAATAACCTTCGTGATACATAAGGCCACGGAATTGAAAATTATATCCCTTTCATTATTTTACTACATTGTCGGGACATCAATCATGTTCGCACATTTATGTGAATTTCAATGCATCAATTTATTTCTGTGAAGCTTTTTTTTTTGTTTATTTTTAGACAGACACTTATCATTAAAGCATATTGAGATCCATAATTAGGCCTGTCTGATTCAGGATATATTTTACAGCAAATGATGCCTTTCATTTCATGTTTCATTTATTATTTTTATATTAATTGCAAAAATTAATTCTGAATTTATGGAATCATACAGTGGGAAAATTTTAATTGTCCTCAAAGTTGCAATTTCCGAAAAACGCCCTAGAAAACTCTTGGACAATCTTTACCGCAAACGCACACACACACAATCAGTAAGCAGTACAGACATCGTACGTACGTTTTTTATGTTTGCGCATCCACCTACAGAGGTTAATATAAGTGGCAGAAAAAAACTTTTAATACAAAAGTTGCATAATTTTCCCCGCGTTATCTTAGACTTCAACGTCAAAAAAAAACATAGGCACATCGGAAAGTTGAAAGATAATTGCAAGTGTTCTATTTTTAAATGGAACGCTCTATATATTTTCCACCAGGACGAAAAATCTCTTTCCCCTGATTTCAAAAATATATAACATGTCACATTTTGTTTAGCCGTTTTTGAAATATTAGGGTTTACAATTTTGATAAATTGTAATTTATATTTTATAATTTATGATATAAAGTGAAGTAAATGATGTTTTCCATATATCCTTCACGACCTCGGAGACATTTTCCAATATTTTCCCTCATTTTGTGATGGATCGCTTTTGAAATAAAATCTGGGTGGTCTGCATTGAGCATGAATATTTATTGTTAAATCCTTTATTTCAAAACTTGTATATTTTGAGTTCCCAACAGCAAAATATCTAGCGGACTTAGGTCAGGGCTATTAGCCGGCTATTCCTTACTGAACAGCGAGAACATCGGCCCTGGACGTACCTCACCGCGACCGTCCCAGCAAACCTACCTACCCTAAAGCAGGGTATGGCAGGAAATTCAAAGAAAATTAAATATTATAAAGCAAAACTTAAACGAAAAAAGTTTATTAAGAAAATATTTTTAGAATAAAGTTCGCCAGGTGTCAATTGAAGGCAATTAAATTCGGTAATGCACTGATATCTTAACGAGAAAACTTATTACTTTTTATAGCCGTTGTAAACGACACCTGAACATAATAACGGAACGTGTTTTTCCGTGTTTCGTCAACTCATAAAAGTCAATAGCTTATAATAATATATTCAGGAACGCGAAGAGGCTCTAGAACCACAATTAGAGCTACAATGGGGGCATATTTTACGGAAGTAAGGGTGCCATAGACTTGATTTGCGGTTAAAAGGGAAAGCGAATTTCTGGAGGTATTTCTGAGAATTACAAATTCTATAGGGTAAAGGTTATTAGGCGGGGGTAGGAATCTGCGAAGCTTATTATAAAGCAATGTAGCGACTTACGTCATGAAGTTAAAGGAAAAATGCCTGTTAGCAGATAAATATTGACAGTAGGGAGAAGCACATTAGTGAGTAGGTAGACATAAGTTAACAACTTGACTAAAGATTATAAGGCAGGTTTACATTGAGCCAGTAAGGAAGCAAGTAAAGTAAGAAAGTTTGTTTTAGTTGATTTAGTCTAATTTCACTAATGCTTTAAGCTTAAGTTTGAAGTTTAGACGCAAGAGGTGAAGGCGACGCTTACACAGTAAAAAATATCCACCTGGTAAAAATCATTTCAGGAGTGGTAAAAAAAAGTAGTGTTAATGGTAACACCCGGATCAACATAATTTACCACATTATTACACTCAAATGACACCAAAGTTGTTGTATTAAATTTGCCTATGAATTTAACTCTCTAAAAAGTAAATATTGTTGATTGGGTTTTATTTATTTCATTTTACACTCTATCAGGAAAATTAAATACAAAGACAATTAATAGCACCATATTAGAGTGTAAATAAACCCCGCTAGAAAGTTATTTTAACACATTGAGTGTAAAACTTATTCTTTAATCGTTTTTTTACACGGCCCCGGGTAAAAATACCTAAACCCGTGTTACCGAAAAGACAGGCGGCAACAAGTGGTGTGAAATTCTAGGAATTGACATATGACGCCGACGCTACATGCAAATTCAACTTTCAAGTCAGTCTGATTGCGCCCTTTGAACGTGATATATTTAGATTAAAATATAGAAACAAAGCAAAGTTCTGTAAAGTGCCAAATGAGAGTGCCTCTTATGAGGATCTTGTTAAATTGGGTAAGCATATTAACGAAATTTAATAGAAACCTTACTAATAAGTACGCCATTTTTAAGAAACTAACTAGGTATTTACATTGCTACAGTTTTCCCTTTAGCTTTTAAATTATTCTGATATAACCTTATAATATAAATGTATTCCTTTTTCATATAAATACTTAGGTACCTATACCTACATATTTTACTTCATAGATCTCTAAATAAATATACGATTATTATAATACTCATGCTCAAGTTTCATTCTTTTATATTGTTCCAAAGCATACTTTTATTTAGTTGTTTAGTGTTCTAAGTATACATATATTTATTATGTTATTCGTTTTGTTAAGCTTAACAATGAGGTACATTAAACGTAGATATATATATGTTTAATTTACTAAATTGTAAACTATATAATACGTGTGTCATTTTGTTTAACTAGTTATAATAATAAGTATAAAAAAAATCACAGGGGTTTCCAGTTCTGTTGTAACAATCATTTTGTTTATAAATAAACGATAAAAAATACTCAATATTTTCATTCATTTAACAAACCTTTTCCAAGCAATCTGAAGATTTATATATATTAGGTGCTACTACTTTCGGCTTTAATTAAGTCATTCAATCATGTATCAAACTAACCAGAGGTTAATAATGTAAAACATTTTAAATGCATAATTTTTTAAATTTTAATTATAAACGGCCGATTAGTTTGATACGGGATTAAATGACTTAAACAAAGTGGAAAGTAGTCTAGCTCTGCGTAGATTATTTTATTACACTCACTATAGTAAAGTCACACCCAAATAAAATAAAATTTACACCACAATAATATGATATTTACACTAATTAATCACAAATTACCATTAAAAAATGGTTTACTTACACCTCTCATTATTTCTTTTACGCCCTAGAAGGATATGTTTACAATCTGTAAGTTTAATTTACACACGATAGTGTAAATGTACCTACCCATAAATGAAAAGAATTAACACTCATCAAAAAGTAAAAAAAAACATTCAAAAATATCTTTTTTACCAGATATACTGATTGGTTAATATACCCTCTTGAGTGTGGTCCTATATGTACCACCATTAAGTTTAACACTCAACTTTTAACTGTGTAGATGGCAAGTGATGTTTTTATTTTATTAATTATAGGCTTGTTAAGTTTCTCTATACGCCAATTAAACCTTTGCTTTTGTTAAAGGAACTCAGTTTTTAAAATTTTATTTAAAAATATCCATAAATGTCATTTTCTTAGTAACACAAACAAAATAATTCAGATTCCCTTTTAATTTGTGTGTGCCAATTTACTTGCCAGTCCCGTTTTTTGGTTTCTAGACTAAATAATCAGAAAGCAAGTAACTTGTATTACTTGTTTAACAAAAACTGACTAAATGAAAACCGACCAGCTAGACAACGAAAAGGAAGAGTCGAAAATAGGTAAAAGATTAAGACAGGAATGTAGTTTATCGTCAATTATTTCTAATTTATATACAGAAGAAAGAATAAATCAGGTCAAGGGAACCCTAGGTTAAACTCGTTTATACGGTGAAAAAACATAAATGATTACATTTGCTAAAAATAGCAATCCTATAGCAGAAAAATAATTCAAATACAACTAACGACGTTAATATAAATGATATTAATAAATTGATCCTAAATAGCAATGAAACAAAAAAAAATTAATTGAAGGAAAACAAATTTTATTGAAAGAAGGAATTATTGAATTATCGAAAAGCTTAATACTCGTACGTCAAACACTGCCAATTACGGCAAAAACTTGAGATAAAATTACAAATTGAAACTCTGCGATACAATATTAGCAAACAACCACTAAATTACGAGTCAATAAACTGGCAACATTAGGCTTTAAGGCGGCGTTTTTGTTAGATTTATCGGTTGTGCAAAATAAATGATTAATCAAGCTTGTCTAAGTGCGAAAAATATAAAAATGTCATTAAAAATAAAAGAGCCTCGTCGAAAATAAATGGTCGTGATGGAGAGCACATGAACATATAGATTAAAATTGATGTTGTGCTAATGACAAGGTCGTTAAAAACATTTTTAATTAAATATAAGAAAATATGTCTAGAAAATAAAATTTTGTATGTGAAAATCCACTCTTTAGCGTAAATCATGATGTTAGTTCGAGGACGTCTTAAATTTGAGCTCTAAACTGAACAGCTCAGTTTAAAAGCATTTCAGCTATACAAGTTGATTACAAGAAAATAAGTTGCACCTGTTACAGCTCATGAAACCAATTAAAGTTGATGTAGATTTACTACATGCTGTAGGTACCTGTTTAATAAAATAAATTTAGAACTCATGCATTTTATTAAAAAGAACAAAATTACATGAGAACTTAGCTACAGATGTAATATCATTAAAAATTGAAAAATCAAATTGCAATTAGTAAATGTTTTAAAATATTTTTTTTCTAATTTTGTTTCATAAGAAATCTATTACGATACCGTTTTCAGTATTGAAACAGATCTATTACGATACCGTTTTTTTATTTTTTAAAAGTTGGCATTGGTAATATTTAAATGTTTTATTCTGTTGACGTCTGACGTTTCATGTTATTGTGATCCATGAGAAAAGAAAGTTTTCGGGATTTCTCTGGTAAAAGTTGATTTATCGTTTTATTAGCAATATCCCTTAACTCAGGGGGAGTTGAACTTAGATTATCATGCAAGCGGCTCGTTTTTTAACATGGACGCGTGCTATAAGATGATGATTTATAGAACATGTACTGTAATATACTATTTACTGAAGCTGGAGCTAACAAGTTATATTATATAACAGCGCTCTTTGACATTGACATTGTATCTGCCCTTTTCTTTTTACAAAACAAATTTATCCAATACTAACTCCATATAGATATTAAAATTCCACTTAGAAGCAATCAAAAGTAGATGATACAGCGCAAAAATTACGTTACTTACTGGACAGACTCTAGCTTAAAGTCGGACCAACATACCATCAATTTAACTAAAATAATGAGATCCTTAATAATAGTTATCATACTCATCATCATCATTTATAATCATATCATCATATCAATAATATTATCATACAATATTTTTCCTACAAACGGCAATAAAAAGCATACAATAATCGAAAATTAAATGTTTAGAATCTCTTACATCCAGGTAGTTTCTAATAGCATCATATATTTATATTAAATTAGTTCACATTTGTCAATAAAACCCAGCAACCATCATTGTTGGCTCATTTGTTTACAGAAAAATTGAAAATTTGAAAGGTCCTGTCAGTTTTATTAAAACGCTAGCGCTGGCTGTTGTGATTTGCCAAAAATGCAAGAAATACAATAAATCGATCCACTTAAAGACATAGAAGAAGCTGCTAACAAAGCTATCTTGGATTTACTGCCACAAAAATCAAGAATTCAATATGAGATTGCTCATAACAAATTTATAAAATGGTGTGAAAACAAAGGCGTTTCTGGAAAGTATTCCGAAAACATATTTCTGGCCTATTTTGAGGAAAAGGCAAAGGTATGGAAGTTACCTTCTCTTTGGTCCCATTATTCAATGATCAAAGCTATGCTACGTGTAAATAACGACGTATATATCAGCAAACATTTTAAATTGATTGCCTACTTGAAGCGTCAAGGAGAGGGTTACCAGGCCAAAAAGTTAAAAGTTTTTACTAGAGGCCAAATTAAACAGTTTCTGAAGTGCGCACCGGATGAGGAGTACCTTCTGATGAAAGTAGCTACGATTGTAGGAGTATTTGGTGCCTGCCGCAGGAAAGAGCTTTGTCAGTTGACTCTTGACAACGTGAAGATATGGAGACTTCATTAGTTATTAAAATATCAGATACCAAAACCAAGGTACCACGAAATTTCACTATCGTTGAAAAATTTGATTTGGATTTTTATCGAAAATATACTGATCTTCGTCCAGCAGATGTCGTACATCGGCGGCTCTTCTTAAAATATGTAAAAGGTAAATGTACCAGAAATCCGGTCGGAATTAATACGTTCGGAAAATTTCCTGTTGCTATAGCAAGATTTCTGTAACTTCCAAATTCAACTCTATACGGGACATTGCTTTCGCCGTTCCTCTGCTAGCTTACTTCAAATTTGACCACAATTAAGCGGCATGGGGGATGGAAATCCTTAACCGTTGAGGAAGGGTACATCGTGGATTCCTTGGAAAATAAGAATTATATTGCTCGAAAATTGCTTACAGTACAAACGCCATCAGCCGATGATGCTTCAACATCAACTGGACATGCTGCTGTTTCTGTTCAATCCTCCTCAACCGCAAAAAACAGCAGAACTGAGAAAGGAATTCATTTTTCAAATTTTCCAAATTGTACCATTATTAATATAAGTGTAAATAAATAGACTAGAAAGGGTTTTTGACGTTTTTTTGAAAAAACTGTCATTTTACTTTTAACACTAGTGCCTTAAAGTAACATTTTTAAGGCTAGTAGACCGTGTTAAAAGTTCCATTTTTAACACGTTTGTTGAAAACCGTTTTTAAACAGCTATCCAAAAAAGCTAATAACACAAGCATGAGAACCGTTCATTTTGGACTTGTACAATGTACAGTCCTCTCGTATGGTGTCATCAGATGGGGTGGACTGTATGAAAACACATTACGACCATTAGAATCGGTTCACAAACGAATCATTAAATACATGTATAAACTGTATGTACATTATAGAGTACAGAAAGGTTATATATAAATACAAAACTTCTTAGCATCACAAAAATAGTCTCTTGCACCTAGTTAAATTATAGACAATAACTGTAACATCAAGTCTTGCCCATCCCTATGAAATTAACTAATATAAACATGAGAATGCCTAAACTAAAACGACAATAGGTGGGAGTGGCATTTGTCAGTGTTGGATACAGGTTATTCAACGTGCTGCCGCAGGACATTAAACATAATATCTTTTTGAATAACTTCAAAAGAGCGTTAAATAACTGGCTTGTTTAGAATACTGTTGATATATTGAGCGAAAAAGGACTCTGTGGAAAAAAGAAAACCATTATCATAAGAGAAATCTTGTTAATACTTCTTATATAGGAACAAAATAATTACAGTGGAATTTGTTTATTTATTTTCTTCCTCTTTTTCTTTTCTTATCTTAAGTGTTTCTTGATTACCCTATTTTTGGGAACACAAGGGGTAAAACATGTCTGGTTACTGTCTGTCAAGTTTTAAACTGGTGGACCTCACTTTTATGGCCTGCTTGATCTCCGGACTTAAACCCCCTGGATTATTTCCTATGGAGCCTTCTAAAGTCATCGGTTTATACTACTGGAAAATGAAAAAACTAACATCCCGTAGGTTAATATTCGTAGAGGTATTTATCCAGTTAGGTTTGATCCCTTTATCTATGGATAGCGCTATTCGTCAAACAATATCACAATTATTGACACAATTGAAACTATAGCAATTATTCTGAGGATAAATATATTCGAAAGTGACAGAACCGGTCCTTAATTGGACAAAAGTAGAATAATTGATAAAAGCCCAAATATGTGTTTTATTAAGTAGACAATTAAAAACTGCATTCAGGCATAAATCTGACAAAAAATTGAAGATTGTTAGGTTTGATTATGCTAATCAAAGATTGCTGGAAAATGCACAAAACCAGATATAATTATTCTCATTCTGCAGTTTATCTCGCCGATACCACACTGCTTAAATGACATACAAACACATTCAATCAGATGGAAACAATGTATCCAAAAGAAAAAAACGCCATCAATCTCAATCTATACTTTCAGCTTCAGCTTTTAGCTTTATTAAGTAAAAACCTACCGACCTAAATTTTTTGGAGAAGCCTGAATTGGGCTTATTACTCACAACTTTGGATAGGCTCAATAGATAGCGAAACCATTATCTCATATGCAAAGTGGTTACATAAATCTCGATAGGGCTGAATGTCTCTCTTATTCCATCGGTCTTTGACGCTTCACGATTCATCAACTTAAATAGCTTAATATATTTTCCTGCACGTACAAGGGCGAAACAAAATAAGCTGGAGAAAGCGATATGGAATATTTGCGTAGTATTTTTCAAATATGAAAGTTAGAATAAAGTCAACATAATAAAGATAGAAACGAGTTTGATGAATGATGTGAATACAAAAGTCAGAATATAAATCAGAGAAAGAAGGACACCCTATATTAAGTACAGGTGGATGGGTGAAATGGTAGATAAGATGATAAGAGCAAACACATAAAGTATTATATAAATGATCGGATGTTATACCACGAGTGCTTTAAAATACCGATATTTTTTTATGAAAGCGTGTATTCTATGTAAATTTGCACACAGGGTTGTCTTGCTCAAACCAAGGTTAAAACGGCAATATAAAGATACCCGTAATATAAACGCTAATCTTCAGTAATTATCAAAATGTGTATGCAGGTAATTGTAAATATTTTTTTTATGGCAAAATAGCTAGTGATGCCGCGAGACGAGACGAGACGAGAATTGGCCCATTCTCGTCTCGTCTCGTGAGGCGAGAATTTTTTTTTATCTCGTCTCGACGAGAAACGCGTTTTTCTCGCTCAAGAGTGCCATTGTCTCGTCTCGTCTCGTCTCGTTTTTTCTCGTGAGTAGGGAATCATAAAAAATATTTTTTTATACGAATCTTAAAGGGGGTAAACATTTAAAAGTATCTGGTCGTCTCGCAGAAGGGTTTAATATAAGTCGGTTTGTTAGGCATGTGACTTAGAAACTATTTTTCTTAGATCAACAAAATATTGCAAGCGGCCATAAGACATAATTCACGTAATGTAATAGGCTTGGCACCGAGGTATTTTCAGTCCAAAATATACGGGGTGGTAAAAGATACAGAATGGAGAACGATTTATAATAATAATAATTGATTCATAATGGAACTACCCTTCTTTTATTATTTATTTTTTGGCATAATTCGGGGCATAATTAACTGCAATAGTTTGGAAAATATTCGACTAAATAAAGGGATCATCCCAGAATGTCATCCGGGGAAAAACCTTAATTTTTTTATTACATTAATAGAAAGTGCAAGAGAAAGAACTTAAAGAAGTATTTCCGAAAATGCTCTATTTGACATATCAATCTCTCATAGTTTATGAAATATTCGGACTAAATCGCGGTAACATTAGATAATTATTGTGTCCTTCTTTTACATATGAGTTATACAATGTAAACTGTAATTGGTTTAAGATCACCGCCCCTACAACGTTTTCAATCGAAAATGCTTTCTTTCAGATTTGGTTAATTATTTAAAAATGTCAACTACCAACCATAGACAGAAGAAAGAGGCTAGACAATTTGATTCTGTTCTCTTGAATATCTCTTTTAAGGTAAATGCCTTCACAATACGATAGAGTGAGAACGTTAAACACATTATTTTTCTGTCTATATATTAGGAGATACCTAAAATTCAGTGTTCTAACAAACGAGAAAATTCGAGAAAAAACGAGAAATTTCTCGACGAGAAACGGTCTTCTCTCGTCTCGTCTCGTGACTTCTCTCGAGAAAAAAATTTCACTCTCGTCTCGTCGAGACGAGACGAGACGAGACACGAGAATTTCTCGTCTCGGCGGCATCACTAAAAATAACTCATCCAACGAAAGATATTGAAGAGGTAAAATAGCTTTCAAATACATCCAGTCACTCGACAAAAATATCTGGGTTGTCATAATATGTTGATATAAAAAAATCAGGAGAAATGTTGACGTATTATATCACTTTTATAACCCTTCAACTTATTTACAGCCGGTGACTATACTACTAGAAAACGTCATTTTATAGTATTAGTCTACATACTAAAAATCATTTAAATCGATGAGCAGGTTTTTACGTAATTTAGGAAAAAACAATATTTTTACAAATTTTTGACGCCCTTTACCGACTAAACGAGACAATTTTGGATATAACTAAGTCGGCTTAGATCGACCTATTTTGACGTCAGGAGTCTGTCGTCGAACGTTGTACACGTATTTTCCGGACACCCTGTATATTATGTAATCAAAATAATAATAATAAATATTTCTTTAAATTTTTACAATTTCAATACAATTGATTTCCATCAAACTTCAATGTTGGTAAAGCCTACAGTATTTTTAACATTGCTGAGTAATCTGATGATCCACAGCTGGATTAGCAGTGGATCATCAGTCATGTTACTTCGCACTGGATTTAGTTTTCGAGGCACTCCAAAGGCACTTCTTTTCATGTAGTAGTGTCCAAATAATACCTTTGATGGTTCCTGCTAGGACACGAACAGTTGGCTGATATAATGTCTCCTGTTCTGCACTTTCAGCAAAGTGTATTGTTAAAAACGCGTTAGATTAGAGTGTAGACACATATATCTTGCTAAGCTTTAAGGGCTCTTTTGGCGCACTTTGGATAAGGACCCTTAAGAACTTATAAATACGGTCCACTACGTTTACTAATTTAAGAGACATTTTATATGAACCTCTGGCAGAAACACGACACACAATGCCATAGCAACCCAGCTATATTTAGCTGCCGCAGGATAAAATTAATGTTAGATAATTGCTTAGGTGAATATATTCAGATCCGCTAAGACGGTCGGGCACGATAATTAGGGCCACAAAACCGGCATGTCTCGCCTTAGTAGCAGTCCCACAAACGTGATTTGAGGGGTAAAACGAACGAGCAATTTGCACGGGTCTTATCCTAAGACATTCAGAAGCTGTGGAGTGGAAATCTTCTCGGGCAGAACTGCCAAATTGTGCCGAAAATGCAGATTTTTTCCTATAAAAGATTTTAGGCCCTGTTACTAAGCACCGCGGTTATTGAGATTTTGTCCTTTTTTCCGGCAATTCTTTGCTTTTACTACCATTTACAGTTTATGTATTTTACCAATACTCTACAAAACAAATTTGACAGAGTAGATAGTGAAAATTAGAGCTGCACTGAAAAAAAAGAACTCTTAAATCAAGAAATCATCGCATCACTCGTTGGGTCAAAATTTTGACAGGTGTCATTTTACAGAACTGAAAACTGATTAATAAATATTCTGGTCGCTCCTCTTTAAAAAAGGTACTCTACATTTGGTTCGATAAAATTAGCCGTTTTCGAAAAAAATACATTTTTTGTATAGCACGTCGTTTTTATTTCGTTAATAATATGCTATTGACAACACTTTTCTAAATTGTCTGATTAGTTGAGTAGGTACATAAGATTTAAGTAACGGATGATTATTCCTATAATGAATTTGGTAACATGCATCTAATTTGTGGACAAGCACTCGGCACTTGTGTGGAGGCGAGAATAATTTATTATGATTCATTTCCAAATCGACGCTTACCGCACCGAAGAACTTTTGAAAGGGTATAAATCGAATCTTAGAGTGTAGTCAATAAAAAGTATTCATATATATACACACTTACATTAGAACTGAACAAATGCAAACTCAAAACAATATTAGAGCCAGACAGAAGGAGCCAAGCCATTCCAATACTACAAGTGGTCCTAAAAAAAAACTCGTTTAAACTATAGTATGCTTTTTGTAGTAAATTATTTCTAATCCTACTCTTAAATAACGCTAGAGTAGATGTCTCCTTCACAGCCGATGGCAAATGATTATACATCTTCAAGCCCTTGTACATAAGGGAGTTCTTAGTTAGGGTTGACCTTGGGAGAGGCAATGGCAGGTCGTTGCTGTTTCTCATTGGATAATTATGGGTATGTTGGCTGTCTCTAAAACGCTTGCACTGCCTCTAATATAAAAAGACAGGATAAGGTTGAAATCTTTTGTTGAATAAATAAGGGCCTGCAGTGATCCCGGGCCCTTGCTTTACAAACATATCGAATTGCTCGTTTCTGCAAAACAAACACAAAAAAGAAGAGAGACCTGGTGCAAGACCCCCAAAAAGGAATTCCATATCTGAGATGAGATTCGATCAGACAGAAATAAGCACTTTATACCCTGCCAATGTCCAGCTCGCTTGCCACCACACGAACCGCATAGCAACCAGATGCCGTTGAGAGACTGTATATGCGTATCATACTTTAACCTCTCGTCCGTCCACGCAGACCAAGAAATTTTACACTTGATTTATTAGCAAGCGGACAGCCCATACTAAAGGGATTAAATTTAAAAGTTAACATATTAGTTTAATTTCTGTTAAAACTAAGGTAGTTAGCATCACAGGAAGGTAGTAAATATCCAAGTATCGAACTACGGCCTAGAGCCTCTGCAATTAAGAGCTACCGTTTGCACTTTGTGACAACTAATTG
Organism: Polydrusus tereticollis; assembly: GCA_963920685.1. NCBI lineage: Eukaryota > Metazoa > Arthropoda > Insecta > Coleoptera > Curculionidae > Polydrusus > Polydrusus tereticollis. Next base: position 5,194,679 of record OY987331.1, read on the forward strand.
CACAAAAAAATGCCATACATTAGCAACAAAGAAAAAAATAGTTTCCAGCGATTTCCCCTTGGCTACTTTTACCAAAATTATTTATTTTCCAAAGCTGTGCGACTCTTTCCAAGATACAGCGCTCGTCCTCCCTTGATGAGTCACCCGATACTATTAGGTAAATATTTTATTTATTTTATAATATGTATTTTTACCTGCATATTCCGTACCAGCATGCTAACGAACCACTGCATCATTAGAAGTATAATTAAAAGAAAATATCCTGCGAACAATATAGAGCATCAGAAAACTCCTATTATTTAAAACAACATTATACTGCGTTGTTCGCAGAAAATAAATATGGAGATAATAACGGAAACATGAAAATAATTGTGCATAGAATGTATATCACATACAAATAAATTGTGATAAACATTGTGAAATGAGAATCGTACTATAAAATATTAGAATTTTGTGTATGATATTAATTTGAAACCAACAAGTAGTTTTGATTTGTCTACAGTAAGACAATTCTACGTAGCTTAAGAGAAACAGGTAAAAAGTCATGTGAAATGAATGAAATGAAAAAAAAAATGCTAAAAGTAGCTAATCTTTTGCCAACCTATTTGCTGAAACCCTCTCTCTTAATAGTGTAAGAAAACTATCGGTCCAAGTTCATGCGACAAAGTGGGTTGTTCATGAGACCCTTCGAGAACAACTGCTACATCCTTATCACGGCTAAAAGACACATGCCATGTCTCCGATTTAGCCAAAATCATAAGTTTACTATTATTGCTTTGTTCGGATACGAAGTAATAAATTGCTATAATTTGCATATCTGGCATGAAGAAAATGCCCATGCAACAAACAGTACAGACATGGTACCAACAATGCTTGGATGCTTGAACATCAGCTGCCGTTGCACATCTCTATAGGCAGCAAGAGGTCTCACATCTCAACAAAAACCTGGAAGAGATTCTGCTTGGATCTGTTTTAAAACACAAGTTATTGGTGGTACATCGTCCGAGATCTTATATTAAATTAGTCTTTAATATGTTTAGAAATATTTTACTTGGAACACAGAAAAATATTTACAATTATTGCAATTTTGTTAACATAGAATATTCTAAAATTAGGTACAAAGCAATAGGGGACAAAATTCAAAGCTGCGAAGGGAAAAAATGTTTACGTATTTTCCTTCTATAAATAATGGGATATTTGCCAAACACTATTCAGAAACAACTTACCTTATAAGGGTGTAATATTGGTAGAATTCTCAGCACATCATTTTAATACTTACTTAATTGATAGTATTTTTCCGCGAACATTTTTTGACGTAAAAATAATCGAATTGATTTCGACTATTTGTAATCAAGTATACAATAACATTATCACTGATATGTCATCATACGTTACCATGGAATAGATTTGTTTATTGACACTTCTGTAATTGTTACAACTTAAAATGTCATTAAATTTTCTCACAGAATATCCCTCCAGCATTGAAAAATAACTTGAAATTTTGTTACTCAAGCACGTTACGTATTGACAACGCCCCTCTGCCTACAGCATCGGGGTGTTGTCAAGTCACGTGCTCTCGAAATCTGTAATAATATTATCTCGTAGTTATCAATGCTATTGGGATATCATGGATAAAAACATCCCCACAATATATTCCATTAGAGAATCTGAAATAACACTGACTCGTTGTAATGCGAAACGCGATGTTGTATAATATGTTGCATAGAGGTATCAAAACGTTTTATAAAGACAATCTCATAGTGGGTATTATAAATAAAACGTTTATATATTCTGTAAATGATTTACTATGTATAAGACAGTATTCCAGCGATGTTAATGAAGTGAATGAATCGTTAAATATATTTAGTTTTTTACAAACTAGGTATAGACAAATAACTCTTTAGAAATCTAATTTTATGAGCACAATATAGGTGACAAAACTTACAATTTACTTTCGGTCTTATCTAACTACAGATATTTGAAAGAAATTTCCATTTAAATAGGTTGTTTGCTTCACAAAATAAAATTTGCCCAGAAAAATAAGCCATTAAACTTGGTATATCGCCTATTTTCATGCCGGCTCTTGTCAAAGCAAACTATATTTGGTTTTGGAAATAAGTTTACCAAGAAAAGGGGGAGTTTGCATCAGAAATATACTTTTGATAAATACGCTGGTGAAAGCATACCAACACAGCTGCTGTTTACTTTATTTAGGATTTAGCTTAAAGTAAGTTGAATATATTAGAATATAACACTTCAGGATGGTGCCTTTTTTCCTGAAATAAAAGCCATATGTTCCGTAAGAACTTAAGTCTCGAGAAAAGCAAAACAAAACAATATCAATAATAAGCGGCATATGATCCACCTCGTATGTCAACATGAGGTACTTAGAAAACACCCTGCGTATACGCAAACACCCTTAAAGTTTCAGTGTTTTGATATTAACTTCACATCGGATTTGACAAAATTATACCTATTTTTAATGTCTGTTTGGCATTAGCAGCTGATAAGTCATTCACCTTCAAAATTCGATTGTACAGTGCAATTATTTTAACGCGGGACATAAGGATTTATATAGTAAATCTTAAAGCCTATGTTAGGCACATTTGTATTAAACAAATATTACTAAAACTTGAGAATAGACAAAATTTGAGATGGGGGGAATAAGTCATAGTACAATCTGTGCAAAAAAGCTCTAAAAGATACCCAAAAAAGACCTCTTCATTTTGGTAAAATAACACTTTTTAACCCCCTTGTAATTTATGTAATTAACTACCTTAGATAAAGAAAAATATTATGGCACCGCTGTCAGTATTTTCGGAACTTTCATGAAATTGGTTTTGTAATTTATCATATCTATCTATACCGTAAAAGAACGAATTGAAATGGTTTCAAACTACATAAGAGGAATGTCATATCGGGAAGTTACTAATAATTTTCCCGCTGTCTATCAAAACCGTCCCATTTCCAGCAAGTCGACCGTACAACGATTGCATGTAAAGTTCATGACTAGTGGATGTCTTGATGATTCTCATAAAAAACGGAAAAGAAATTCCTCTGTGTTAACTGAAGAATTCCGAATGGGTCTGTGCATGGCGATAGAAGAACAACCATCATGCAATTTGACACACCTTGCTGATCGCTTCGACAAATCTAGAAGCAGTTGTTATAACGCATTAAAGAAAGAAAAATACAAATCTTTTAAAATTCGAAACGTACAGGAACTTTTACCGCATGATTATTTTGAACGGATGCAGTCTTGTGAAGAATGGATGGATCGAATTAATAATAACCCAGATATTGCTGATAACATACTGTTTACAGATAAAAGCTCCTTTAATATTATTGAAACAGTGAACAAGCAAAATGTTAGAATCTGGTCGCGAGAAAATCCCTACGTTGTGCACCAAACGCATACCCAGTGGCGACAAAATGTAAATGTATGTATTGGTCGATTTTTTTATCGACGGTACACTTGCCAAAGAAAAATACATTGATCTTTTACATATGGAAGTAGGTCCTGCGCTAGCCCACAGAAGGGAGGAAATCATATTTTAACATGAAGGAGCTCCAGCTCATAGCGCAGTAATTGTAACGGAGTATTTAAGTAATGTGTTTCCGGGCAGCTGGATAGGACGATTTGGTCCTTTTAAATGGCCCGCTCGAAGCCCGGATATCACGCCTTTGGACTTCTTCTATTGGGGATACCTCACATCAAACGTTTTTAATAACGTACGAGGAAGACCAAATGATGCAGATGAATTAAAAGACAGAGAATAATCGAGGTTTCACGCAGCATCACAGCGCGACAGTTGTCGAATGTTAGAAAGCATTTTTATGATTGGTTGGGGCACTGTTTAGCTGTAAATAGAGGGCACTTCGAACAATTTATATGAGTTTTAAGTTTATTGTTGTAGATTATATTTAGGAAAATTATTAAACTTAATTGAAATAAAAATCCTAAATAATCATCAAAATTGTATAATTTACAAGTTGTTTAACATTATAATAATGTCACATATCAGCTTATGTCAAAAATATCTAAGTAAACTTAATCTATAGGGCTAGGCAAAACAGCTTGATATTATAACTTAAAATTATATTTTTAAATATTTTGCGTTAGTAAAATAATACAAACATGATCCTATCTTGTGTATGATACCACAAGAAATATTTGTGTAAAATTTTAACTTGTAGTTCTCCATAGAAATGTGCCTAACATAGGCTTTAAGATTTACCATGTAAAACCCTATGTCCCGCCTCAAAATAAACGCACTGTATACTTAATATATTCTGAAAGTTGCAACCGATAAAACAAAAACAACCCCGATATCTACCTAATGCGTGTCATGATGGGTGGTTCTCGATTTTAAGAAAGAATCTGTTAATTTTTACTTAATTTGACTAGTCTACATATTTTATGACTTAAACTAAATGTTTAAAAAAGGAAAGAGAAACTAATGTGTGTAAATAAGAAACTAGTAAGGTACGTGTCCACAAAAGATTTATTTTTTAGGTTTAATATCGCTAGAGGCGAGCTTGTAAACTTACTCTTGGTACCATGCGAACATATGTAGCTAATACGGCAAACTCATTTCTTTTTTCTACTTTAAACTCATATAAGCATAATATATTTTTACGAATATTAAAAACTTATGAAATGTATTGGATAGCCATTTCCGCCTAATTTTTGAAACCAAATAGCCTGGAATTTTACTTGTCAAACTAAAAAATAATTTTTTTTCTTGTTTATTGGGTTTTTAGGTCATTTATAAATAAATAAAGGTTTGGTTTAAGTTGACGTTCCGGTTTATATTACATTAAACCATCTTCAGAACTACAATTACAGGAAAATGTGACTATTAACTAATTTTTAGGATTAAAAAGTAGACATACCTCTATATAAATCTTAGCACTATCACTTCTATTTTTACATGTTTAACTATGTGGTAACTATGCAAGACTGATTTTATGAAGGGATTCTTTAGGAGGGAGGGTAGGTACATTTATTAAAGATGGGAAAAACCATTTGATTACGGTTTAATGTTTCTTATTATTAACGGTAGTAAAAATTTGCAATTTTTAATTAGGTTATTAAATTACTGTAAATTGTACTTAGATTATCAGTGTCGGTTCGAAAATTTAATGTATTTTTTTTTTTTTAATATGGATCATTTCTTTTATATTTCGTTTTTTATAGTTTATTTCATGGTCTAAAATTGTTGTATTATTGAAATCAAAATTATGTAAGTTGTCAATAGCGTGTTTTGATAAGGCTGTGTGTGCTTGGTTCGTATTTCTCATGCTGTATTTATGTTCATATATTCGGTTTTTTAGGTATTGTTTTGTTTGTCCAATGTATGTCTTTGGGCAGTCTAAACAGTCTATTTTATATATTACGTTTGCTTGATTTAGTTTAGGGGTGGTTGGTTTTAATTTTGTAAAGAGGGTTTTTGTATTGTTTGGTGGTTTATCAGCTATATTTATTTTGTGTGGTTTAAGCACGTTTCTAATTTTTGTATTGATTTCTGGAATGTATGGTAGGGAGATGAAGTTATTTTCTTTTTGGGGATCCATTTTATTTGTGTTATTGTAAATTTGGTTTATTCTATTTTTAATAATTGGTTCATAAAATTCTTTTGGGTAGTTATTGTTTTGTAGAATAGTTTTTACTTTTGTTATGTTTTGTGGTCTGTTTATTGGATCTGTTAATTTAACCGCTCTATCAATAAGGGAGTTGACAACACTTTTTTTTATATTTTTTGGGGGTATAGGAATTGAAGTTTAAATATCGGCCCGACCAAACGGGTTTGGTATACCAATTGGTTGTGATGTTGCCTTCTTCGTCGCAAGATATGTTGATGTCTAGAAAGTTTATTGATCTATTGTTTTCTGTTTCGTATGTAAATTTTAATTTTTTATGGAAAGAATTGAAAAAATTGAAAAAATAAAACTACAGAAATGCGATATCAACAGCTTGTAGAAAATAGACGCGTTGACATTTTTGGATATTATGACAGTTTCCTTTTGAAATATTTTCCAGATTATGATAGAAATTCCTGTTTTATTAAAAATTTGAGAGTATTTTTCGGAATTTCTTTATTTAAAAGTAAAGGCTCCAAACCGATCCAAACCAATAATAATAAGATGTTGAACGGTGATTGAGAGAATGCTAAAATCGTGCGGAACTTAACCTCAATACACAGAAAGTTTTCCATTATTTACGTAGGTGATTATTTATTATCGTTATTCCAATAATGCAGAGAAACTTTACTACTCATTAGAGAAATGGAGATTTCTCAAGTTAGCAGTAGAAAAATCCATTAAATGAATTCCCAAACACCTCATAATTATGGCATTAAAGACACTTAAGGGTAGTTTTTATAAATCCATTTTAAATATGTACTATGCAGAAGTTTTTACAACGGAGGGTCATAAGGGAAGTGGATGATAACGAGAATTTTTAAGGCTATTCTGCAAACACTCATAGCATAAAGGCACTTTTATGGCTTACTTTTTAAACCTGTTTGAAATATGACATATTCGACAGGGAAGGTAATGAGAGAATTGGATTGTAATGAGTATTCTTCAGGCTACTTTTCAAATAAACAGGTATGAAATATTTTTAAAACTGATTTAAATATTTTGACGAACTAATCAAAAGAGAAAACAACAGCGAAGTGTATAGTTTATGAGTATTTCTATGGGTTAATCTTTACCGAACACATCGGGACAAGAAGACCAATAACGGTGACAGTACCGATATATATACCGGGTGATGCATGGCTTAGTTGCACATAGGAAATTCACGTAAATTTTGAGGTGGGTAAATATTGGCTTCTTTGTACCATTGCGATAAAAAAAAAGTAGTACAAGAATTAGTAGTCCCAGATAGAACTCTTGGTCTATAAGGATATCGAGAAGTGGATATCGTCGTCACTATGAAAACAATATAATTATGCCACCTAACTTTTTAGGCGTTACCATGAATTTGGTAATCTACTATATACGTGGCGAAATAAAAGTATTGTAATAAAGGTGCTTTAAAAAATTTACCTACCTTTTAAAAATGGGCAATTTTTCAAGTTTTTAAATAAAATAATAGAGTATGTATAACAACTATCGATTTATATATTGAATATAAAAAAAATCCAAAAACAACAAAAGCCAAAAGTGGAAAAACAGTAAAAATACAAAATTTTAACCAAAAGTAAACATTTCTAAATGCAACATCCTAAAATAATATATACTTAAAAGCAGCTGTTTAATATTTAGTCATTGCGCCGTTGTTTTCAATTACTTTTTGTAACCGACGCGGCATACTTAAGACTAAGCTTCTTGTATACTCTTGGGTTATATTATCCCATGCTGCGTTTATCCCCTGGCGCAGTTCTTCTTCATTTCTTGGATGAAAGTCATGTTTATACATGAACTTGGTCATTTCTCCCCAGACATTTTCTATGGGATTGAGGTCGGGGCTCTTCGAAGGCCATGGTAAAACTTGGATGTTATTTTGTCGAAAGTAATCTTTTACTATGCGGGCAGTATGAATGGGAGCATTATCTTGTTGGAAAATATAATTTTGATCACCGAATATGGCTTCAACCGATGGCACCATAACATTATTTAATATGTTGCAATATGTTCCTGCAGTTAGCCGCCCTTGCACAAATTGACAAACTCCTGGGCCTCTAGCACTAATCCAACCCCACACATTTACGGAAAAACGTCCACTTTGATTTGTCTTGTGCGTATATCTTTCATCATACCTTGTGTTTATGGGTCTATATACTCGGACTTTTCCATTGTTACAGGACTGGAACGTTTTCTCATCTGAAAAAACTACAGACTCCCACAGTTGGTTTTGGTATTCGTGAGCAAATTGTACTCGTCTTTGCTTATTTAGTTCTGTTAAATATATTTTGTTTGCAGAACACCTATTTTTGAGTTCAGACCCCCGAATTCTTCTTCGAGCTGTAATTGAAGATCCAGGAAAATGGGTTTCTTCTTTAGCCTTAATAGCGGTCCCGAATGGGTTGTCCCTTAAATAATTAATTAAAGTTGTATCTTCGTGATCGGTGGAAACTTTTGGGCGACCAGAACCTGGGTTTCTCACAATACTTCCATGTTCTCGAATTTTGGATTTAGCCAACAACACTGTTTTTTTGTTTATCCCTAATGCGCCTGCAATGTCCCTTATGGGAACCCCATCCCTTAATCGCGTAAATATGATCGATTTTTGCTCTGAAGTTAAAGGCATTTTTTAAAAATTACATGACACTGACACAAGAATTCTGGTGACACTGAGTTATCAGTTTGAAAGAAAATATTTTATAATAGACCAGCAGATTAAATTATATTTTGTTGTACTACTTTTTTTTGATCGCAATGGTACATTCTAGAGAAAAATTGTATTATAATTTTTTGAAAAGATCAATATAATAAACATATGTGCCAAGTTTGAATAAATTTTGATAAATTAATCCCGAGGGGTAAACCACTGGGGTATTTTATTGTACAAGCTGTGGATATTTTCTGGTATTTTTGGGTATTTTCGGGTATTTTCGAAATTTTATTGGTATTTTTGGGAAATTTTTGGTAGTTTTGGGTATTTTTGGGTGCTTTTTGGGTATTTTTTAGGTATTTTTAGGCATTTTTGGGTACTTTCAAGTGTGTTTCCTAATAAAAAGTAACGAATCCAGCAATTTTTAAAATTTAATGGCGATTGCGCGCATGCTCGCCGCATTAGCATTTCACCGCGAAATGGCCTTGGCGTAACACGTGGAGACAGTAAGCCATACAGCTCCGTTACTATTCAAAATGTTTGAATAAAAGTTGAAGGAAAGTAATTGGGCTATAACGCAAAATTACTTTTAACTCTATATGGTGGCATAAAAAAGCGGAACAGGAGAAAATGGTATTATTTTAAATGGAACGCCCTGTATATTTTTAAATTTTCAGATTCTACATAAAATTCTAATTATTTTTTATAAAGTGCATTATTAGTATTTACTCAATAGTTTCCGAGATATTGACTTTTGAAAAATGACATTTTTGAACTTTGACAGCTTATAGCTTTCTAACAGTACGTCTTAGAGCAAAACGGCGCACATGTCCCTATCCTTAATTTTTATTATCTTTCCAAAAAATCAACTTCCGGTTGAACCGGAATAACTATATTTCCTGCTCGATTTCCTGCTTTCGAGTTACATCCGGTTTAACCGGAAGTTGATTTTTTTGGGAAGAGAATAAAAATTGAAGATAGGGACATGTGCGCCGTTTTGCTCTAAGGCGTACTGTTAGGAAGTTATAAGCTTTCAAAGTTCGAAAATGTCATTTTTCAAAATTCAATATCTCGGCAACTATTAAGTATACCTATACCTCGGTATATACTAACAATGCTTTTAATAAAAAATAATTAAAATTTTATGTAGAATCTGAAAATTTAAAAATATACAGGGTTTTGCATTTAAAATAATAACATTTTTCCGAGCATTTTTCCTATTCAGCTTTTTTAGGCCACCATATAGAGTTGAAATTAATTTAATTTATATAGTATTTTTAGTTAATAGGTACCGAGGTAGGTACCCAATATTTATATATACTTATTTTATTTAGCCGAAACCAAATACCCACAAAAGTGGCTTAGTTTAAGAATTTGTTCCTACTATGCCAAAGTTTAGACTGTTAAGTTTTGTTGATTAATTTAGAAAATTTCTTAAGTTAAATATTTTTGTTCTGTTATGGTTAATCATAAGTCTAATAATTTATATCTAGTATGTTTAATTAGTAGGTACCGAGGTACCTAATGTTTTATACCTATTTTATTTAGCCAATATGAAATACCCGCAAAACTGTCTTATTTTTAGAATTGGTTCCTGTCATGCTAAAGTTAGGCAGTTAAGTTTTTTTTTTATTTTTAGCAAATTTCTGAAGCTAAATGTTTGTTTTTAAGAAATAAATGCTGGTCTTTAAAATAAATAGTTGTATCTTTATTAAAATGAAATAAATAATGCGCAAGGTCATTAGCGAAAGTTATTTTTTACTGAGGTATTTTTAGGTATTTTTAGCTATTTTCGGGTATTCTTAAGTATTTTTTGGGTATTTTTGGGTATTTTTGGGTATTCTTGGGTATTTTTTAAAAAAATTTAAGTATTTCGAAATTTTTTGGGTATTTTTGAGGTATTTTTCAGAAAACAAGGTATTTTTGGGTATTTTTTGTTAAAAAGGGTATTTTATTTTACAAATTTAAGGCAGTGGTTTACCCCTCGATTAATCCTAACTTATTCAATTAAATGTGATGGAAAAATTACAAAATTTTCATAGTTTAGGTAATACAGCAAACATCAGCAAATAATTTCTATGACGCTATTGTTAAAAATTGACGTAAAGCTGGACATAATGAATAAAAATTATTTCACATTAGAAAGAGATTTTCGTTTCATCAATCCGGCAATCACACATGCGAAATAAAAGATACCATTATGTTTTTCTTACTAACCGCCTTTAGTTTCACATAATATACCCAAGACTACAGATTTTCACTAAAACGTTAATTAATTAAATGTTCAAACTACCCTCCATCAACAGCTGAACAATATCCTAGACGATCATGAAATTAATTTCTAACATTACCGAGTTGATATTGAGAAATTCTGTCACATTCTAACGAAATACCAGTTTTTAGCTGGCTTAGATTTTCAAATTTTACATCTTTATAAATAAAATTTTTTAAGGGACCCCACAGAGGTCAAGAGACCTGGCTGGCCAAAGGATTAGATGCCGTGGGCCAATAATATTTCCGTTAACAATAGTTTGCAAGTATTCCCTAACCATGAGAGAATTATGGGCAGGACAACCATCCATTTAATACCAGATCTCCTGATTTTTGCGTACAACTTCTTCTAGTGCGGGTTCAATTCGATTTTGTAGCAAGTGCAAATAGGTTACTGTTGTAAGGTTGCCTTGCATCAAAATGGTCCAATAATTTGATGTCCTACAATTCCAGCCCAAACGTTTATTTTTTGTGGATATTGCGTCCGAGTATGAACAAGACGATGTTCATTTCTTTGGCTCCAATACAGTCAATTTTAAACATTTGATTCGTTGTTAAGGGTGAATGTACATTTATCGATAAAACAAATATTTCTGAAAAAGTCCCTATTATTATTTGCTATTTCCATTACCTCAAAATAGAATACCATTCTCCATTCTTCATCACCTTGCCGTAGATCTGAATAATTTTTATACTTGTAAGGAAAATATTTATGTTTTTTTAAAGTGCGCAACACTGTGGTTTGATGTTTTCCCACCGCTTTCCCAAGAATCCTCGTGCTAATCATTTTATTTTCCTCCACGTGTAGTAAAATATCAAGATCTCTATTATCCCTTTCTTCAGCTCTATTGACATTTCGAGTTCAGCATTTACAGTTATTTATTACAGTGCCTTTGGGCTGAAGTTTACTAATGATAAATTTAATTAATGAAATGGAGGGGATAGGCTTACCAGGGAATTAAACTGAAAACCTTTCAGACACTGCCCTCAAAATGTTTCTTGTATAATACCACTTAATCGTAGTTACTTTTTCCTTGATGGAATAGCTCATGTTTAGCTACAATTAAAGCGCCTTCAAAAAAAATGTTGTCACTGACGCTACTTTTCGTTATGTCAATGCCAAATAATAATTTGCTGGTGTTTGCTGTATTACCTAAACTACGAAAATTCCGTAATTTTGCCATCACATTTAATTGAATAAGTTAGGATTGACTTATTATATTAAAGATTATTATTATTATTATTATTATTATTATTAAAATGTATTTAAACTTGGCACATGGGTTTATTATATCGGCTTCTTCAAAAAATTATAACACATTTTTTCTCTAAAATGTACAGGGGAGCCAATATTTAGCCACCTCAAAATTTACATGGGGTTTCCTATGTTCAACAAAGCCATGCATCATCCGGTATGTATTTCGAATAGCTCATAAATTTAACTGCTCCTTAAGAAATTTATACTTGGACTTGTCTTACAGGTGCGAACTAAGCAAACTTCTACTTTTTTCGTGCCATGGGATTCAGTTTTTGAAGACCTTTTCATAGAGCCCCCAATGTGACCTAGGTTGCCCTTGAAAAAAAAGTTGGAGTAGCTATAGAGGAAGGGGTTGAAGGGAGGGGACTGAAAATATTACAGAAAGATGAACAACAATTTAAATCAATTTCTGTGCTCCAGCGTATTTCTTAACTGTCAACAACAAAAAAATGTTTTGAAAATTAAATTGTAAACTAGGAAATCCAGGGACTTAAAGTGTTGTAATAGCAGAGAATCTCCCGTATCTGTACGTCCCATTATTTTAATTAAATCCTTTGAAAACAGTGCGCGTCCTATAGAGAATTCTAATCCCGAGTACTCTCGACGGCATATACAATAAGCTGTCATACATCACGAATGTAATATGCTCGAGCATACCCGCACTTTCAATCGATAAATGACGCTTAACGAGCGCCAAATATAAATTATGATTATGAGAATTATGTGGCTCGTCAGAGGCATTGTTCGCCTGGAGATTTACCTGTTCCGCCATGTTGGTATCCTGGGTTTCGGATTTGCATGAGAAACGGGCATATCGGCATTTAGATCCTGGATATACTGGCATTGGATAATTTGTGCTGGGCTGGATACGGCTTGTTCTCATTGCAAATATGTATGATATAACTTAACTATGTATACAGGTAGATATGATTCGTTTAAATCGACAAGGATCTTTCTAGTGGATTATTTGGAAGAGCTTTGAAATATTTAAGAAAAATATAATAGATATATCTTTTAACACTCTGTACCGAAAAATGCAAACGGTAAGAAATTACACCCTGAAATTACGGGCGTACTTAGGAAACACCCGGTATATTATTATTATAAAACCTGTCTACATAACTGTTTTTTTTTATATTAAAGTTTGGATTAACTTTAACTTACGAGTTAACCCTAACCAATACAAACGGGCCTCTTCTACATCCTTAGAAGAAAAACTTTTTACAGAAAACTTGACTGGGTAAAAAGCAAACCAAAGAGAGATAGATATTGTTGAATTTTAAGTTAGTTAAGGCACAGAAAATATTACTGCGCAACAGAACTCTGAGGAGCATAGGAAAAAAGCGAAGGTGCGAAAACTCTCTTTTTCGTTGTACAAAATCCTCGAGAAGATCGCCACTATAATCAGATTCTATATTATTCATGTCATATCGTCCTTACCGCTCGAAATCCGATTCTTGTAAAAATGAATTATATTTTAATAGGTATTTGAAGGGTTTCGACCGGCGCCGGCGGCGCACTTCTCCGGCGGCGCACTTCTTGTTTGGGTGATTGATCGGGTTAGGCGGCATTGGATCAAATACATTTATTGTCAACGTTTTGATTTTAATAATTATTTGAGGTACAATGGGCACAGAGGCCAGTTGTAGAGCATCGTTTGAAAAAAGACGAATATTTTATTGGGATCTTATACGCACTTCCTAACTTTCTTATTTTTCTTTCTGTAATATGAGTACAAGCAGTGGTTTAGCAGGCAAAAAATGCGAGTATTTTAATAGTAGTATGTATTATAATAGGGGTGGCTCAGGCGCATATTTTAAAATTATTTTACATTGCACAGGGTGGCCCAAAAAGTTTTTATGAAATAAACTTAATGTTTTTCTTTTTAAATATAATGTCTTGCATTTTATTATTTTACATTATAGCTGCCACTGTCCTGATCGTTCAAATAAATAAATATAGGAGAATAGGGGTAAAATGTTAGTAGTTTTTACAGAAAGGTAACTTGTTTATGAAAAACGTCTTTCTGACATTCCTGGAACGCCTAAAAACACGTAAATAAAATACATGCTTATCAAAGATATAAAGTGACGAAATACGAATATGAAGTACATTTAGTCTGTATGGATTTAATTTGATTTTTTTTGTTCGCCTAATTTTGTAATTAGGCAAAACATAATAATTAACACACTAAGATTATCAATCCTGTTCTTTCCTTCTCTTTCATATTATAATTGGTAAAAAAGATAGATTAAGATGGATTACTAACTGAAAAAAAATGGTAAAGCACAAGATGAGTGAAAGCAAATAAAAAATCAGTTATAATTACTGATTATCTTTCATTTACTATGTGAATATATTGCATGATTATGAAAATGTTTTGACTTTTTAACATTGGGCTTGAAAACATCATACATTTAAGAAGTATCTTTAAATTCAGGTTGGAATAAAATAACTGTCTTCAAATTAAACTAAGGGCACAGTAAAGTCAAAATATGCTTTATTGTCTGAAAGAATTATCTTTTTCGACAAAGCTTTTCGAAATTTTTTCCCTCTAGAAGTCTTTTGGGACTTTCCTTAGGAAGTTTTACCCAAGTATCTACAACATCATTAGTAACAGCTAAGTTTAGTATAAGCTACTAACTCCCTTTTTTTTAATAAAGCCGTCAATCTTATTTTAATTCACTTTGTTTTATTTATGCAGCTCCCTCATTGCATTTTTTTTTCATTTCATTTTACACAAAAAAATAAAAACTAATGCGCGTTGCAGTGGTTAGCACAATTAAAGCTTAAGAAATATCACAAAATATTGCTGCGGCAAAACACTGCCGTCTCCATGAATAGGCCGTCATGTTAAGATCGTGACGTCACATTAGAAGATGGAATTTATAATAGAAGCTATATTTATAAGTTAAGGATGTCTTAAATTATATTAAATGAGATAGAATTGTATACCAAAGAGGTATTTCGATGATCAGTATACAGAGTGATTCAAGACAATAAACTAGCCTATGTTATCATCACTAAGTGTTGCCGTCGATCTTCGATACTCCCTCGAGAATACGAAGTCCAAATAATCTCTGATTAATAAACATTAGAAACAACTTCATAGGTAGCTATTTGAAATGAAATTATATATCAGTCAGTTGATATTTATTTCTATTTATTTAACTTGGATTCTCTACTAGAAAAATAAAAAGGTATCAAGAGGAATCTGCTTTACGCTTAATGTTTATTGACCAATAACAATTTAAACAAGATACCAAAATATTATTAAAAAACAAGGTACCTATACTACACTGTTCCAATGTTACCTACCATCAACTCTTCTGGTTGCCCTAAGTTCCCTGACTAAAAACTTTTCCTCAAAGTGCTTTAAGCAAACGCTAATACATTTTCGCAATACTAAATCGTCTTTTGGGATCTTTTCTTTTATCAACAAATAGCATTTTTTTACCGAAAAATATTATAGTTCGATGTTACACCAGGGAACGCTGTTAATGTTATAGGTTTTCCAAAATAGTCACATTAAACTGCTTAAAAACTTAAAGGAAACGCCAAAACGGCCGATCAAAACAACGCAAACCTGTCAAAACGTAAAGCGACTAAAAACAGCTGATTTTAGCATGACGGCCTGTTCATGGAGACGGCAGTGGGCAAAATCTCCTTCCTTAAGCTTAGAATAGACCATATTGTTTGTTTAGAGTGTAAGTGAATTTAGGAACTGCCTACAATAACTTTTAGCAGCAAAACTAGTATATTAACTACAGTAATGTACCATATATCTTATTCTTCTACCTGAAAGTTGAGCCTGGCAGAGTGAACGATTGCCCTAAAGACTAAAAAAAATAAATTAGCACCCTTTAAGCTTATCATCCCTACGTTTCCTAAACTGTTTTCGTTTGATCCCCTAATTCCTCAGAAAAATATAAGGATGGATTGCCGACAAAAACAAATTTGTTCGAGCCGATAGAGAGAAATATCATTATCTAGCGACGGGCAAGCGCTAGGGATGCCGATAGCCATCATGTAACCAATTAAGAGGCCGCCTCAGCTCTTATCTAGATTGTATTGGACCCTGTTTCATCCTGCGATGAATCGAAATAACTTTCGTGGCCTTATTTAGACAGTCGACGTGCCGAAAGTTTGGGGAAATTGCGAATATATAAGAAAATGACCATTTCTTGCCAACCGTATTTACGTAAACACATTGACGAACCAGTTCAAAAAAGCTTTGTTCCTACTTGGGTCACTAATTAAATTATTTTATTTATTATCTTTTGGAAAAAAACTAAAAATCTTGAGGACTCTTGACACCGACTTTCTGGAAAACTGCGCGAGTTCAGCCCATACCCAAAAAAGGTAAGAAGACCTTGCCAAACAACTATCGTCCAGTCGCATTGCTATTCGCTATATCAAAAGTCATGGAGAAGGAAAATCTAACGAAATTCGATTAAAGTACCTGGAAGGTTTCAACATTATTAGTGACCGCCAGTATGGATTCCGTAAGTCTAGATCAGCGTCTCCTAACCTGTGGTCCGCGAGCATACGTATGAGGGTCCGCAGGCTCATCCCTGGACTGTAGATTGTGAGGTCTTCGTTTCGAGATTATTTCCCAGTACCGTCAAAAATAAAAATTTTAACGCAGATGGTACTGATATTACTAGCTTGACAACGGCATAGGAAAACCAATTAATAGAGATATCCTGTGATTCAGCTTTGAAACGAAATTTCAAAGAATCCTCTTTATAAAATTTTTGGCTGAATTTAAAGAAATATTATAATGAAATATCAGAAGAAGCACTGAAACATTTACTGCTTTTCTCAACCACATACCTGTGTGAAAAGGCATTCTCTGCTCTTGTATATACTAAAAACAAATACAGAACCAGATTACAAGTGGAACCAGATTTAACAATACAACTTAGTAGTAATATCAACCCGAATATCACTAATTTAGTTCCAAAAAGCAACACCAACCTTCGCATTGAGAATTGTATGATAACGCATTTATAATTACAACAAATTACGTTTTTTTTGTTAAGAAATTATTTTTTTATTTGTATAATAACTAAAATAAATGATCCGAGTTTATTATTGCTGTTTTTTTTTTATTAAGGGGGTCCTTAATAATTGTGCTGGATGTCCTAGGGGTCCCTAGCTGAAAAAGGTTAGGAAACGCTGGTCTAGATCAACAGGAGACCTTCCCGCTTATGTTACTCACGGTTGGAATAACGCAATAAAATACCATGGGGAGTCCCGGGCGGTAGCACTGGAGATTTTCAAGGCCTTTGAACGAGTTGGCATGCTCCTATCTACAGTAAGAGCGTACGCAATGCCGGCTCAATTTTGTTCATGGCTGTCAAGCTTTCCTAAAGACCGTTCTCTGCGAGTGGCGATGGACGGATTTCTTTCAGACACATTTAACATCAACGCCGGAGTCCCTGAAGGTTCTATATTGTCACCCACTCTCTTTTACTATACATTAACGAATTTTTAGAAAAAACTAAAAATCCTATATTATGATGGCAGCACACTTGTTTCATCTTTTACTTTGCCTGCTCGGACATCATCATCTGCCAATGCACATCTCTATAGGCAGCAAGAGGTCTCACATCCTAACAAAGACCTGGAAGAAATTCTGTCTTGGGATGACAGTAACCAGGTAGAATTTAACGCTAAAAAACCGCAGGCGGCAGTTTTTCTAAAAAAGTAAATGTTGAAGAACCGGATATAGTCATGGCGGGACACTCGATTCACTTGGCTTCATCAATTCATTGTTGCCTTAACTCTATAAGAAGTCTGTTAAAGGAAATAGGATGGAAAAAAGATGAACCGAGGCGAGGGCTTATGGAACAGTCCCATGTAGCTTTCAAACGACTGGTACTGTTAAAAAAATACATGGAAGAAAATAAAGCATCCTTGTACCAATTCGTTTCCTTGAATGAAACATGGACTTTTTGAATGAAAAGAAAGTGTTAGATCTACTTATTTACGTTAATGGTAAAAGGTATTCTGCAGTGAACAAATTTAATATAAAAACCATGGGAATTTTTACCTAGGTGAAACATATTTTTCTAAGTATGTAATACTTCACGCTGGTAGTGAAGATGGTTTTGTTAAGGGTGCAGAGGCAAATTTTTCTTCAAAAACTAAGCTGAGTGACTACCATGAAATTAATCAGCAAATTTTTTTACAATGCTTCGAAAACCAATTATTGAAAAATTTAACAAAGCCAATTACGTACATACAACACGAACACAATATAAAAACCTAACAAATCATGGACTAAAGCTGCAATTCAAGTATGGTTAACTATTAATAAAATTTAATTTCCTTACACAATGTTCAAAGCCGACCTTTTACAAATTGTTAATAGGTCGGTATACAAGATACTTTTTATACCTTTTTTTAAAACATATTCTTAAATATAAAACTTAAATTGTTTTCAGACATAAGACACCAAAAAAATATTTAGTGGATACCCTGGCTGAGCAATATGGACATAAAGTTTTACGGTTTCCTCCATACCACTGTATGTTCAATCTAATCCACCATATTTGGGGGATTACCAAAAATTATTATAATAGATATATTGGTCGAGATGGCAGTACAGAAATTGACTGTATGAATATGTGAAAGGAATCATTGCGTACTGCCACTCGTGATGTCTGGAAAAATTTAATTCGGCACACAGCAATGCATACCCATTGGTGCAAATAAAATTAATAATCTTAGGGAATAGATTCAAGAAGTAGTCCATTTTCTGTGGCGAGATTATGAAAGAAAACAAGGTCTGTCTATACCACCAAAATAAATATATTTGTCCCTCTAGGGTGAAATCAGGGTTAAAGAATATACATAATTTAAATTTGACAGTTGGTTGTACTAGTTTCGACTTTAGAAAAAGTCATCTTCAGCAACCCAGTAATTAAGAAATCTTTTTTTATTTTAGGATATACCTAAATAAAATAACACAAATTGGAAGAGGGGGAAGGGTGGTTCAACAATACATGGTCGTAAAAAGTACTGTGTGCAGCCAATGGATTCGACAGTAGATAGTTATGGGCGTGATGCTACATTAAGCAATTAAGGAAATTAAATGTGAATAATTAATGGAGGCCAATATTCCTAATGAGATAATTTATAGTTATGTTATGCTATATGGTGAAAATAACATGTCAAAAGAAGAAATAGGGAATGTTTTTAAGGGTAGTAACGTTAAGAAAAATAAAATTGACTTTTTAGAAATTCGAAAGATAGGTATTTAACTTCTTCTTATGAGATTACGGTACTATGCTGTACAGGTTTCGGATGCAGAACTATTATTAGTACTGTAAGACCGTTTACGTCCTCTAACGCACGGTGAAGGTATTGCCGCTCTTATCAACTTACTACATGAGTCACTAATAATAAATAGCACAATGAATTTTACCCAAAATAGCTTCAATGTATAGGTAATTGATTTTAAAATTCAGGATTATCATGTTTATTCCCGCTATTAAAATATATATTTGGGAAGTAGTTGATAAACTTTAGATATAGAGATGAAATTTTTAATCACTGGCTGTAGGTCAGCAGTTTCATAATATGAACTACACATCACTATGCCTAATACTTAAGTTAACACTAAAAACATATAAGAAATTTGACATAACGTAAATTATTTAAAACTAAACACAATATAAAAACGCCCTTAGCGTTCTTAAAACCCTTGGGTTTTACTGATGCTTTTATGTCATTAGCGAAGAATTTCAACGCAAATTGGCTGTTAAATCACAGGGACTTCTTGTTCAATTTGCTCCAAGCTTTTTCCTACGGTTTAATTTTTGCACTTATATTTTATACCTGTTTTTATATGGAGTTGCTGTAATATTGTTTACACATTTTTGAAAAACGACAAATCCCAAAACGCTGGCCAAAAATGTGTGTAGTAAATAAAGCACCTTTGAAGTATATTCTGTTGTCGAAAAATAGCAGGCGTTCAGAGCTGACTTTGGAATACGGTGCAAAGTGTATCTGTATCAGCTTCGTTGAACATGAAAAACATCTTGAGTTTAAAACGCGTTAAAAAATATAATAATCATCGTTGACTGACTAACCTAAAAACGAGTTCTATTCTTAACCGTGTGTAAAACATTGATTAATAATAAGAATAACCCGAGCAGCATTAACCTCAAAAATTTTGTAAATATTCTCGAATATATCAGATTGTTAAATAGCCCAATATTTGGTTTCGGAAATATAATGCTGAAGTTTTTTTATTATTATTTCTAATATTTATGATATTTGTAGGAAATTTACGAAATTTTTGTTCAAGCAACAACACTTTTCTCGTTGCGAAAGACGAATATATTTAATGATATATTATGTCTATAAATATAAATATTCCTAAATTTTCTACAAATATTTGTGCTGTGTGGGTAATCGAATTATATAGATAATTAATTTTCCACTTTTTGGAAAAAAGCTCTGCCATATGGGATTCTCCAACAGGTTTTTCAGAACTTTAATTTCATTTTGCAGCAGAAAGCACAGTAAGTATACCACGGATCTTTTACGAATCAGTTAAACAGTAAGCTACCTTGTTAATTAACTTTATTAGTATGTATTTGAGGGTTTTGAGGGATACCCAATCGATAAAAACGCTTTAAATTATTATTTTACAACCTCCATAAACCCGTACGCCATTGAGTTAACTAAAATTTTACGGGTTGAAAAGAGGCCATATGTAAAAGCACCAAAATTCAACAAAATCAATTCAATAAGGAGAATATAAGTTCGACACCCTTCTTGTTTATTTGCATGTTTTTATGAAAAAAACTGTGCAATTTCCTTACTCGGATATTTTGGTTACAAGCTGGCAACACTGTCGATAACTAACGTCACTCGAAGGGTATGACGTGCATCGGCTTTTGTTTTGCATCAACTATAAATACTATTTCTTGCATAAACAGATATTAATACATACTATACTATAATATATGAATTTTGTTAAAAATATCAATACCGCAATATAGTCACCAGGCGCTTGTGATTTTGTCTGTGATTGTGGTGACTTAATTTTAGAAGCAGCAACAGCTGACTAAAACATTGAAATTGATAAGTTCATTAACATAAAATAAATAAATTAAAGGTCTAAATCAATCATAGTATTAATAATTTATGAAAAAACATTTCGTTTTATTATGTGCAATTCCTAACATTTCTTTTTCCTATATTGATTGAGATTATTTTTTCCTCGCAGCAAGACTTATTTCGCGGAATCAATATGGGTAGCTGTACATGCCCCATGGGAACATTAGAAAGGGGCGCACGTTTTTTGTTCATAAATAATTCTTAGGGGTGAAATTTATCGCTTCTCTCCAAATAAGGCAAACGTTTTGGAAATCATCAAATAAATACTTGGCAGGGAGATGTTGTACCCTTTATACAGGGTGTAATTTAATTGAGTGCCGATACTTAAGGGTGATAATCTATGAATGATTCTAAGATAAAAAGTTCATATGGACATATGTCCTAAACCTCTTCATTTTTGAGCTACAGGGTGTTAACATTTTAAGAAAAATATAACCTTTTTATATAAATCACTCTTAGATATTTTTATGAAATTTTGTACATACCTTTTAATCAATAAGGAGCATTTTTTGACCTAACAGATTTATAAAAATTTTTACCAGTGACGTCCGTACGGGGTTTGAACTGAATATTTTTAAAGAAAAAATGGATACGCCACTGCTTTTTCTAAAAACGAAACTTACTTTTGAAATTCCCATTTATTTTAAAGCAAATTTCGTTTATGGACTTACTTTTGTACGACGCACCGTTTTCGCGTAAAAAAATAAAAACAAAAAAAACATTTTTTTCTTCGGTTCATTGAGACTGCTTTTATTTATTTTGTTGAATTTGGTTGGCACCCACCATGAGTGGAAACACTTTTTTTGGGACAACAATTTATTTTCTACTCACCAGTGACATTCAACTGAACGTTTGAAAAGAAAAAAACGGTAACCATATTAAATGCCCTCTTAAAGCAAATCAAATAAAAATCAGTAGGCTGGGTAAAGCTACATCAATTTTGACGTTTCTTTTCATAAAGACAAAAGGCCTGGCATTGATTTTGCATTATTAAA
This sequence comes from Polydrusus tereticollis, assembly GCA_963920685.1. Taxonomy (NCBI): domain Eukaryota; kingdom Metazoa; phylum Arthropoda; class Insecta; order Coleoptera; family Curculionidae; genus Polydrusus; species Polydrusus tereticollis. The sequence continues at coordinate 5,216,625 of OY987331.1, forward strand.
TAATTATTATTACAGTAAGACGTTAAATTATAATAAAAGAATGGTAAATTTTACAAACAGTGAATTAACTGACATGCATTTTATTTATGGGCTTGCAGACGGTAATGCATACGAAGCCAGGCGGATATACCAAGAGCGGTATCCAAATCGCGTAGTACCCGATCCGAGAACATTTTCTAGGATTCATAGACGTCTCCACGAGACCGGAACTTTAAGAGTAGACCACAGTGCTAAAGGAGTCCATCAAACAGTAAGAACACCGGAACTTAAAGAAGGAATTTTACACGAAATTGAGGAGAACCCCGAAAGTAGCACGAGGAAAATCGCGGCAACATTTAATGTTTCACATTTTCTTGTTTGGAAAATTCTCATCTAAAATTTATTATACCCATATCACATTCAAAGAGTCCAGGCATTACTCCCTAGAGATTTCCCGATGCGCATTAATTTCTGTGTGTGGTTTCTTCAAAACCTGATGGAAAATCCGTTATTTGACAGGCACATTCTTTTTACCGACGAAGCTAATTTTTCTCGAAACTCAATAAGAAATTTCCATAATAACCATTTATGGGCGGATGAAAACCCTTATGCAATTGTAGAATCAAATCATCAAGAACAGTTCTCAATAAATGTTTGGGCTGGCATTATTGATGATTATTTGATAGGCCCATTTTTTCTCCCAAGAAGACTTGATGGACAATCATATTTACACTTTCTTGAAGAAGATCTGCCGCCAATGCTTGAAGACCTTCCATTATTATTAAGAAACCAGATGTGGCTAATGCACGATGGTGCGCCTCCACATTTTAGCTTTCGAGTGCGTGAATTTTTAAATCACACCTATCGCAATCGGTGGATAGGTCGCGGAGGAACGCAGCCATGGCCACCTAGATCTCCGGACCTTAACAGTTTAGACTATTTTTTCTGGGGGCATCTGAAAAGCTTAGTGTACCAAGTGCCGATTCATACCGAAGAAGAGTTACGAAATCGTATATTAGTATGCTGCCAAACCATAAGAAACACCCCGGAAATCTTCGAAAATGTGCGTCAGTCTATGGGAAGAAGAGTCCATGCTTGCATACGTGTGGGTGGACGACACTTCGAACAACTACTGTAAATAATGTGGGTTCTTTATTCTGTTTATCTTCTCTTGTCATTTCGCTTTCGATTTAAGGTTTGGAATTTTTCCTTTTAAATTAATCGCGATTTTTGAAATAAAATTTTTTATTTTTTTTTGTTTTTATTTTTTACGCGAAAACGGTGCGTCGTACAAAAGTAAGTCTATAAACGAAATTTGCTTTAAAATAAATGAGAATTTCAAAAGTAAGTTTCGTTTTTAGAAAAAGCAGTGGCGTATCCATTTTTTCTTTAAAAATATTCAGTTCAAACCCCGTACGGACGTCACTGGTAAAAATTTTTATAAATCTGTTAGGTCAAAAAATGCTCCTTATTGATTAAAAGGTATGTACAAAATTTCATAAAAATATCTAAGAGTGATTTATATAAAAAGGTTATATTTTTCTTAAAATGTTAACACCCTGTAGCTCAAAAATGAAGAGGTTTAGGACATATGTCCATATGAACTTTTTATCTTAGAATCATTCATAGATTATCACCCTTAAGTATCGGCACTCAATTAAATTACACCCTGTATAACAGGGATCATTAAAAAAATCAGTTCATCATAATTTGCTAGTTAAAATGCTACTGAAGCAAAGGACTTATTAATAAAAATTATGTTTGGGTGTTTATTGATGCATAATAACGCAGGTCAAGCTTTATTTCAAACGACCAGAAGTTTGTATATATATATGGGATTATTAAGACATTAAAGAAAACAAGGTCTGTCTATACCACTAAAGTAAATATATTTGTCCCTCTAGGGTGAAATCAGGGTTAAAGAATGTACATAAGTTAAATTTTATAGTTGGTTGTACTAGTTTCGACTTTAGAAAAAGTCATCTTCAGCAACCCAGTAATTAAGAAAGATTTTTTTAGGATATACCTAAATAAAATAACACAAATTGGAAGAGGGAGAAGAGTGGTTCAACAATATACGGTCGTAAAAAGTACTGTGTGCAGCCAATGGATTCGACAGTAGATAATCATGGACGTAATGTTACTTTAAGCATTTAAGGAAATTAAATGTGAATAAGTAATAGAGACCAATATTCTTAATGGGATAATTTATAGTTATGTTATGCTATATAGATGTCAACAACATGTTAGATGAAGAAAGTTCAATAAAATAATCGTTTCACGGAAACAACTCAGTGAGGGGACATGATTTTATATTTTGGTGGGTCAGAATTTAATAAGAAAACGGGGGGGAAGGAAAATTAAAATCTGTTTTTTAATTAACCAGTTACGTCATTAAGTAAAAATAGGGAGTCATCAAATTGTCAATATTCATAGCAAAATTCTTTAATAAATTAAAATTTGGATAGTTTAATTAATAAACTGGAGCCTATGAAGGCGATTTTCTTTTCTTCATTTTGGTAATTGAGACATAAATTAGCAACATGAGTTAAAGTTGATGCTATCCGAAGCAAATGTCTTAGTAAAATTTTGTGGTATAAATACAATAGTTTTACTTCCAATTTGTGTTATTTTATATCCTAAAAAAATCTTTCTTAATTACTGGGTTGCTGAAGATGACTTTTTCTAAAGTCGAAACTAGTACAACCAACTGTAAAATTTAACTTATGTACATTCTTTAACCCTTATTTCACCCTAGAGGGACAAATATATTTACTTTGGTGGTATAGACAGACCTTGTTTTCTTTCATAATCTCGCCACAGAAAATGGACTACTTTTTGAATATTAAAACATTAGTTTTCATCGAAAAGCACAGAAGACTTAATTAAACATTTAAAAGTATAACATACCTGTAAATTCGGAGGACAATGGTCTAGAAGCTCCAACATGTGGCGAATATTCTGAGCATCCTGGATTACAAAGTTTAATTCCATGTCAAATTCACCTCCAACCAGCTGAAATAGAACATTTATTTTAGTACTTAGGTATACATATGCAAAGTTATAAATTAATAAAGTATTATTAATTTGTGTTGGAGAAAGGTGCAGTTATCTAGTCGCATAATTTAACATACTTAGACAAGTATTAATTCAAAGTATAGCAAGTACGGCAACGCCGCTGACTATAATCTTTAATTTATCTTAGGCGCAAAAAACTACAAATCCGCATGGAAACAAGACAAGACACTTGAGTAACATATAAACAATAACCAGACTAAATTCCCAGAAAGCAAGCATCTAGCGTAGCTGAAGGCGAAATATGCCTACGTGATTGAGACAGGGGTTGAAACAGCATGACAAAATGTTACTGGGTGCGAGAAAGGGTGATACATCGCACGTAGGACTTGACGTGTTTGAGTTTTTCGGGCAGTCAGTAGAGATCTGTATCAGTGGTCGTGAGAAGCACACGGGCTTCTCGGGGCATTTTGCGCGTTTTAGTTGATTTTATGGTATTTAAGCCATAAAATAGTTGGAAAATTCGCAAAGTTCTATTCCGAAGATATATTAATGTGATTAATACATCCCAACTCTAGTTCCGTTTATCTGTTGAAATAACTCAGTCAATTTGCGGTGTTAGTGCCTAAAGGTGTATTAACGTAGTTCTTAAACCACGACGCGAGTCCAGTTCAACTGTTGTAAAACAACAGTCTCAAGTTCCAGTCCAAGTTTAAGACTATAGTATTGTATCCCAATAGTACTGTTTGTTTAGTGACGTAATGTTAGTGATGTAAAAGCGTATAGCTGTTGTAATGCAGTAAGTAGTTATCATACTAAGTTGTAAAAGCAACAAACATTTGCTGGTACGCAAAATGGATGTGAAGATGAGTAAATGACATACCAGAAGTAAATAGATATATTTTGTGTAAGAAAAAAGCCTTTTATTTTAACTGACATATTTTTAACCACGCAACCTATGAGAAATACAGTAAACAATTTATGTTTGGCGCAAGCATTTAACGGTGGCGTCAACAATTTGATTAGGTCTACATAGTGTTTTACCGGCAATTTTAATAGTTGTAGCTCCTGATGTCGCTATAAGTTTACCCAAGTATATGAAAGTACATAAATATAAGATGACTTAAATGACAAATTTCATAGAACGAACTTTCTTGTCTCTGATGTTTCGTTCCGGATAAGGTTAGATATTGGAAACAAACAAATTTATAACGTATCTATAGGGTGTATTTTCTCAGCAAGGTTATATAACATGTGGGATTATTAATTTAAACATGATTGGGGCAAACTATTTTTCATCTCAAAATTTAATCTAGTTTTAATAGAAGCAAGTTAAATTCTTTAGTTTGCCATCAGCACTGTCGTTGTCGATAAAACGTATGTACACGTATTGTTATGATTTTTGAAGCAACTTAACATCTAAACATTAAAAAACAACAAACTTAAAATAAGTTTGTGTACAGACTTGTCCCTTATCCTTCCGTCAGACCCAACCCTTGGACGCGTTTCGCCGTCTACAGCTCATCGGCAAAGCTCCGGGTCTGACGAAAATGTAAGTGCTTTTGACACAGAAATGTAATTAAACAGACGTGAGATGCAGCACGTGGCTACATCTCGTGACAACCACACGCAATCCATATAGGTTCACACGTTGGCAAGGCGGCCCATTGCGGGCAAACTACTTTGGTGGCACTGGAAGCCAATGTGTTGGTTTAGCAACAGAAAGCTAAATATTAAAAAACAACTGAAAATAAGTTCGTGTACAGAGTTGTCCCTTATGGGGACCCGATGGGCCGCCTTGCCAACGTTTGAACCTATATGGATCTCGCTATCCTGGTTGGCTTGATGCATGTGGTTGCCACGAGATGTCGCCACGTGCTGCAACTATCATCTGTTTAAGTTAATATCTCATCATATAACTAACTCTAAAGTAGACCTTGTAGACTCTAAAGAACACATAATTTCAATAGCCAAATTTCAACACGAACTTGAATGAACTTACCGTTTGGAACATATATCTAAACATTTCTAGAAACGCTTTCATGAAACTCTTTTCAATCTCTTCTAATTACTACAACATCATATACCACACCTTGGTCTCTTATTAACCTGATTAAACTAACGTAAAATAACTTCTTCTCGATTACTATTTTTCATTTAGATCCATACTCTTAAAACAATAAGAACTGATATGACAACTTATGTCTCAAGACACCACTGGAATTTGTGTTTTAGCCTTATTATGGTATATTTAGTAATACTCATAGCAGTGTCTGTAGTAGGGACCATTTTCTTTTAGTTATTCGGCTTCTTGCTTAGACATTTTGTATTTATTTTAGGATTTGCCTTTTGTTTCACTGTAATTTGATGTTGACTGTGTGTCAGTGTTCTATTCTTTTTCTATTTTATTGTTATTGTTGGGAAAACATGTATCAACACGTCCGAGAGAATAGGCTGGTAAATGCTGTGTGCGTGCCATTTTAATCTCTGCTATTTTTGTTAGTAAATTACATAGGGGTTATAAACGCAGTGATTCGCATTCAGTCACATAGCTAGTCAAACGCAACGGTACTTATAAAACGTCAATATTGGGACGCAATCTCCCTATTGTGCAAAAGATAGGTTGGTTCGCATCGCGCGCCGGTCGAAAGAGAGACAAAAAGCACGACGCAAGGGTAAAGAGAGAGATTCTAAGATGGCTCCGTGAAGCAAGTGCTCTTACGTACGCTTTACGATATTAAGGCCCTTTTGGGCAATTAATAGTTTCTTTTTAAGTAGAACTAAGCAGCTAGCGGTTCTGCATTATCCGACATACCGGGGCGTTTTTGTGATGTACTTTCAAGTGATAGTTAGAGAAAAAAATGTAAAACATGTAAAGAAGCGGTTAGTAATGTGAACGTTAAGTATCGATCAGTGTCTTTGTCGTGAATCCTTTAAATATGCTACCATAACCTGCATTAATGAATAAAAACACAAGTGTTTAAGAAAACAATTGTTTTAATCAAAAGTAGCAGAAAATTAACTAACCAGTGAGAAACCCTATAGAACACGCAGTAAAAATTAATGTTACCACTAGGGAACTAACTCAGTGCGTCATCAGTTATTATTTATTTTTTTAAAGCTTGACCAAACCAAACCAACGTGAAAAAATCGAATAATCAAATTCTCACATCGAAAATTACCTAAAACTAATTTTAACTTTATAATTGCGTACATATATTAGTTTTGATAAGCAAAGTTAAAAATAGACCTAACAAGTAGTTCAAAATTTGCCTCAATGGGTTTCGTCTCCTACGCCATGGCATATTTATGTCTTTTCCCATCATTGTGCAAACTTTCGCAGAGTACGGGCGGTTGCTAAAGCTATTGGAAAACTTTGTACCAAACTTTGCTTAAATCCCCCTTCAGCAATGTTTACTGACAAAAATTTAGTTAGTAAGATTCTAAGTGCTTTAAAAGATTCGGAAAAAGTTTCCATTGTTATCTTGTTTCGAACTTTAGGATGTTACTAACTACGTGAGTTGTTTAGTTTCTATTTTTATTAAGAAGAAATAAAAATATGCATTTTATCGACATGCCTCTACTTCTTTTAGCATGTATCACATCTGATTAACTTGAAGACTTATAAAAATAGGACATATAAAAATGTATACATGTGAGAAACTTTGTTCTCTAGCGCCTTGCTGAGACCTACGCAGAACAATATTGTGGCTATAGGGTTTTTTTTATATTCCAGTGGTAGGTATGCTCACTTGTCATGCTTGCCCTGTACTGACGAGAACCAAAGAGTTCGAAACCGGTCTACAGGTAGCAGCAGTGTAGCATCCTATCATTGGAAATAAAGATTCACTCCTTTTTTTTTCGGTAGTTTCTGCAATCTGAGTTTGCATTTTAGTACTAACAGTGTTAGTCAAAATACGCCAAATTTTGCTTTATAACTCAGCGCTCGTTAGGGCATATAGCCCAGAGACTAGCTGTTTTAGCATAATTTGGTTAATCCTTATTGAATAAGGTCTCAGCAAGTGGCTAGAGAACAAAGTTTCTCACATATACACATATTTATATGTCATGCTATGATTATCACTTGCCAAGTAATATTCATTTGCTATTGGACTTATAAGAAACTCTTCGCTATACGATGTATTATTATTGCAAACAAGAACTCCTGAATAAATCAGATTGTTCCTCTATTAAAATGAGTCCCTGGACTATTGAAAACCTGTGACTGTGTAGTTTTTAATTACATGAATCATTTTTGCTTTGCTTTAATAAATTCGTAACCAATCTATGAGTTCCATGCAGGGGCAAGGGCCTAGCGACACCTAAAGCACCGGTTCCCGTCAGATCACCGAAGTTAAGCGGTGTCGAGCGCGGCTAGTACTTGGATGGGTGACCGCTTCGGAAACACCGCGTGCTCTTGTCTTAGGGAAGAGTGTAAAATGAATCGACATCAAAACCATCCTATTCACGCCGGACAGGCCGGATGAGATCGGATATCTCGTAGGATGAAGGTGCCGTTTCACACTCCTCAGTCGGTAGACCGCACGATTAAAAACCGTACGGTCGATGACCGGTTCTAGATGGCCTCAGATACGCCGACGAACCGTAAAAAAGTAAAATAAAAAAAAAAAAATAAAAAAAAAAAAGTTCCATGCAGACATCATGTCACGAAGTAAGTTTGTCATGTAATATGCCCTATAGACGTGTCCACAACTTGATTTACTTATCGCAAACCTAGTTTGCAATGAGTTTCAAACTTGTAAATTTATTTTATGCGAACTAAATCAAAACTTTGAAAACACTGGAATACTCTTGAATGATCTTTCTCGTACAATTTATATTTATAATTATGTCTATTCGTACTGCCATGTAAAGTTAGATTAAAATCAGGCAACCAAAGCTTATTAAACAATGTTATGACAAGCCCAAATGTATTTTGACTGTCTTAACCTTGAAAATATTATAAAGGCAGAAAAAAAAAGCGACAATACATAAATTTAGTTAAGGCAACAGTTACTGTTAATAAATATTCAATCAGAAATTGAAAAAATTAAATTTGTATCTAGCAGTATCACGGGACGTCGTTTTAGATAAACTAAGCTTGCAAACAGCCAAACCTAAACAAAACATCTAGCTGATTATCTACTACTAATAAAGTTCGCAATCTTCTCTTATCATCACAAAAATCTCGAGCTAGAAGTTTTACAAAAAATATATTTAAATTTCAACACGTCATCCACATCTCATGCATACAAAGAAGTCTGGGATCCTTTTTTAAATTAAATTTCTATACATATATAGTACTCGTGTTTGAAATACAATAAGGCAGATAAATATTGCGAGTGGATGAAACATGTCATTTTGTATGATGTACAGTGTTGACAGATTCTATTATCTATACTGTAAAGGCAAACGTATAATTTCACAATTCAAAAGCCGCAAACAAAAACAATTAAGCATTCAAAGAAGGAAAAAAGTTGAGAATTGGTTAAAAGTGGAGGAATCCTTATCTTCCTGTATACACGAAAATGCACTCTCCAAGGTCCATTTAGAATCGACCATGTACATGTGAACAATATATCTGTCCCGCAGTAGGTGTTTTATATACTTTATTATGTTACTTACAGACTTCAGCAACATTTTGTGGAATTTTTTCTGCGTCTTTCAAAATCTGCAACTAGTACTTCTTGGAATATAGAAAACAAATCTAACTGTTTTTTACGAATAGTCCTGCTTGTTCCATAAGATATTTAAAATACATGTTATTTGTTATTAATAATCAACTTGATATTGTGGGTATCTCGGAGACATGGTTAACAAATAATATCTTGGAGGAAATTATTCAAATTAAAGGATATGAGTTTATCAGAAGGGACCGACAGCAAACTCGAGGGGGATGGGTGATTTTGTATATAAAAAATAATATTCAGTTCTATGAAATAAATAATATGAGCGTTGACACAGCAGAACAAGTGTAGATAAAGTTTAAATATAATAACGTAAGAAATGTGGTGGGGGTTTTATACAGAACCCCTCCCATTTCAGAAATACTAAATTTTTGTACAGAGTTTGAGAAAAATATTTGTAGTTTATTACCTGAATTTGATAACTTCGTATGCACAGGCGACTTTAATATTAATGCAATTATTCTAAACTGCAACTATGTCGATCGTTTTTTGTCGGTATTATCTGCATATGATTTGAAACAGTTAATTGATGAGCCCACCAGAGATGGATTAAGTGACTCTACCCTCCTGGACCTCATAATATGTTCTGATATAAATTATATAGGTTTCTCGTGTGTCGATTATGCTTTAGATGTATCTGATTATTTACTTGCTAAATGTGGCTTGAAATTGAGAGTCGATAAACCGCAGCCCTTTTTATCATACTTATAGGGACTTAAGTCTTATAGGCAATTGCGAAACTTTGTCACTGCGACTGTGGACAGGGAAAAAACGCATTTATTTCTGACCGGTATATTATTAGCTTATAACGTCTTAGTTACGCGGGAATTATAAGGGTCATAACTCCCTTGGGATATTAAGAAAAATTTGACATAAAATCAAACGATTGACATCTAATGTCAATTTTATTGTCATCCATTGAAACATTTATTCCACTTTAAAAATGAACAAAATGTTACTAAAATCGGTCAGAAATAAAATTGGCCCGAGGGACAGCAATTGCCCGAGGTAATTAAGACCATTATAATTCCCTAGATACATAAATAACTATTCTAGAGGAAAGGATCCATCGTTATGCTTCTAGGGAAAACTGGAAATTACTTAAAGAACTCGCGATTTATGGAAAGGAGAAATCGGTGGTCCCTGATACTCTGAGGACGGTTGACGAGATTAATGATTATTTCCTCAACATTCCTCAGATTGATCCGGACCCCGACTATTGAGGAAATAAGGGAAGCAATAGTTTCAATTAAATCAATGGCTTTGGGCAATGATGGCATTGGTGTAAAAATATTTCTCTACTGTTGTTCGGTTGTTTTACCAGTTGCGACGCACCTGGTAAATTACTGTATTGAAACTTCCACATTTCCAGATGCTCGGAAAAAGTCTTATATAATTCCGCTACCTAAAGTTACGACACCCATTGATTTAAAGGATCTGCGCCCGGTAAAAAGATAATTAATAATTAGATTAAAAGTTGCATTGGTCAATGCAGCATTTTGCCCGATGAGCAATCTGGATTTAGGCAGAACTACAACTGAACTAACAGTACTGGTCCTCCTAGATTACTCGAAAGCGTTCGATAAAATAAATCACACACTTCTTTTAGGTATTTTGAGCTATCTTGCTTTTCGCGAAAATACTTGCGATTTTTTGAATAAATATTTAAGTAATAGAAGTCAGCAAACAATGGCACATGGTAAGCTATCCCAATTAAAGAATGTATTGCATGGTGTCCCGCAGGGATCAATTTTGAGCCCTATACTTTTTGCTCTGTATGCATCGCAGTTGATAACGCATGTAAAACATTGCAAATCCCATTTTTACGAAGACGACATGCAATTTTACTTTCCTTTTAAGCCTGATGACATTGCAAAATCTAATAATATGATAAATACTGATTTAAGTGCTGTCCTCAGAGCCTCAGAGTCTCATTGCCTTAGTAAAAATCCTACAAAATCACAAGTTTTATTTTTCGGTAGCTCACAAATGCGTAATTTACATAAGAAAAAAATATCAATTAAAATATACAATGTAGATTTAGAACTGGTCGAGAAAGCAAGAAATCTGGGTCTTATTATATCGATATAAACCTGAGGTTCTCCAAACATGTTAACCTGTGCAATAAAAGAGCCCTTGCTAATTTAAAACTGATTTATGGTCATAAGAACATTTTAAATGAAAGTATGAAAAGACTCGATTGTTTTGTCACACTTTAATTTCGCGGACGCGGTCTATGGGCCATGTCTGGTGGGTGCAGATGTGTACCGTATCCAGCTTATCCAGAACTGTTGCGTCCGTCTGATTGGAGGTATAAGAGGACGACAGCGTGGTGTTTCTGCTAAGTTGCGAAATATTGAATGGCTGAGAATGGATGAAAGGCGAGCTTTGCATGCACTTGTTCTCTATAATAAAATTATTTTGAAACGACTCCCTCAGTATTTATATCAAAAAATTAAATTCCGCGATGATGAACATAATCTGGAAATTCGACACAAATCTAGAATTACTACACATCTGCACACTTTGATGATAATTTTGGCTCGCACGGTATTACGACTAGCAAGTTCAAAATAATTCATTTTGAAATTTGGTAGTGGGTTTCTGATATCCGAAACTGGAAAGAGTATTTGTTAAAGGCTTGGTTTACTAAATCGTATTCATAATAATTGTTACCGAATTGAAAGAATGTAACCAAAACGCTTTCAATGTAAAAGGGATACCGACAAGTGCCAACTTTTGAGTGCCTATAGAGACAATATTTTTCTCAATTAATAAATTAAATCCTATTACAAAACGAAAGGAAACTTAATTAAAAAGAAAAAATGTCCACTTTTCAATTATCTGTCATTTAAAATTTAATTCATTATGTAAATTTCTAAGCTTAATTAAGTTTAAATGGAAATTTCAGATATAATTTTATTTGGAAATTTAACATTCCTCGGATTTCCAATAAAGAGTCTTTAAATTAGGTGATACGTTTTTCCTCCCAGGCATTTTCTGCTCCAGTAACCTATAATGTCGGGCGCGTAACCCCTTCATTAAAATGTTTAATAAGTTAAAAAATATTTGTAGTGGCTAAATATTTAGAATTTATTTAATTTGAGAAAATCATAGTGGAGTTCCATTTTGAAAATATGGAGTCACAGTCTCTCAATATCTAACACAGGGGAAGTTCATATAACAATATTTTAAAGTCAACTGGCAACTACATGACCCAATACTTAACAAACCGAAACTGTTGGCTTATAAACTATTTTAATTAATTTTCAAACACTTTTCCTGTTGGTTTTGGCTATAGTTTCACTTCAACCAAAGTTATCACCAGCTATTTTACCGCAAAAGAACATGCTTGAGCTACTTTAGACGTTTTCCGGCATTCTGCAGTAAACGAACAATTCGATATATCCTAAGAAAACGGTCTCGCTTGCTAGAGAACTACTTATTGGATAAATTATAGCCGCTAAAAGTTGGTGATGCGGTCTTACTGCTTTAGATGTTACAGTCAAAAGCACTTAATGGAAGATGTTGCGAAACAAGTTGTTCAATTCTAGGATTGTTATGCAGTTTCGTGTCTCCAACAAATATATTGTCAGCATGTTTAAACGTGGAAAAAATACCGGGTGTTTATTTGAAATCGCAATTTAAAGCATGTATGTACGAAATATTTCTTAACAGTGAATAACTTAAAATAAACTAATAACTAAAAATAATTAAAATCGGACGCGGCAAAAAAAAAACAGGGTGTTTCACTAATATTGAGAAAAAATTCAAGATGAGTTTTTTTTTATTTTAATTTTTGCTTTTTGAAATAGTGTCGATATCGGCCATCGAAAGCGAAATAAGTCCGGAATTAAGAAACAAGGATTTACAGCGCTTTGTACAAGAATGTACTTGTAATGAATTAACACAACTATAAGAATTTATAATGTAATTAATTTGGGGACTGTAACCGGTCATTCCATAAAGCGAAAACCAATAAATCAAAAATTCAAAACGGCTGACAATACTACAAGGGATTTTATTCTGCGAACTATTTACAACTTTTACGAGGATAATATAGGGCCAACTTTGGAACTGGTTCGTGATAAATTGCGAGGTTACCCTGATTATAGGTAACAATCTTTAGAAACACTGCGTGGTGTTTTGTTAAAATGTGGCTTTAAACATGAAAAATTAGATACTCTAATGGTTGTAATGGAATCCCCGCGTATCATTGAACTACGACAGGACTATTTGCGCAAAATAAAGGAGTACCATGAATCCGATAAAAGTATAATTTATTTAGATGAAACTTTGTTTGATACTCATGACGTGGTTAAGTATGGTTGGGTAGACAGTACAAATTGTACTTCAAGTACACCGTGCTCAGGAGGAAAACGCGTTATCATGCCGGAAGTAAAGATGGCTTTGTACCTATTATGTTGCTCTTGTTAGCAAAGAATATCATTCAATAATCAATCTCCAATTTTAAGTGTAGTTGTCCTTGATAATATTCGGCAGGTAATAACGAAATGAGTAGCGATGTATGGAAAAATTGCGTAGCTCATGTTATAAAAACAGAAAATGGATATTTTATTTCACCACCTCTAGCGCCAGTAGTAATCCAACCTGGAAACGATTCTACTTCTAAAAGTTCTGACGATTCCAGTCATTAAATTGTTTATGAATTTTAAATCAAATATGTCCTTTTAACACGTATATTAAATACTTGTTATATAGGCACATAGCGAATGCGCATTTAATGCTTTATATTTTTTTTGTCGGAAACTGTTTGTCGGCCGATAAAAAGGCACGATATTAAATTTGGCCTAAAATGAATGAGTATTTTAAAAATAATTTTATCTTAAGAAAAAGCAGTGGCGTACATAATATTTTTCCAAAATGTCTACTCGAAACCCTTTCAGGACGCCACTGGTTAAAAAATTTTAAATTTTTTTTACACCAAAAAATGGCTATTGATGCTTAGAGGGCATGTGTGAAAAATTCATAAAAATAGCTAGAAAGTTGTTAAAGTTGATAGAAAAACGATTTTTTTCTTAAAACTTTAACGCCCTGTAGTTCGAAAGTTGATAGGTTAAGGACATAAGTTAATTTGAACTTTTCTTCTTAAAATCACCTAAGGATTCACACCTTTAAGGATCAGCATCTTATTCTGAAACACCCTGTATACTATTTAATCGTATTAAAAATTTACAACTATCCGTATTTTAATTATTTGGTCTGGAGTTTAATGCTTTTTTATGTCATTAAAATAAGCTAAGTATAGGCTAAATTAATTGCTATTAATTTAATTATATTAAATATTATAGTTTTCTCACATTTGATTGAAAATGCCTACAAAATGACTACATGTTTTTAAACAGAAAATATTAAGTAATATGTCAAAGTTGGTTATGAATACAAAATTTATCATTGCAGGTTCATAATTTTGCCAATTAATTTTTTTTTAAATTAAATAATTCACCTTCAGTAAAAAAATGTCAATTTCCAGATAATTAAGTTCTGCGTTTTGATTTGGAGCTCCTCATCTCCGAAACGAAGCATTTTCGGACATATAGGTTTATTGATTAGTTTTTTCATATTTTTAAGCAAGGAAATTCAGCCTGAACTTTTCGCAATATTAATAAAACACCCTATATATTATAGTTATTTAAATGTACTTATTACTTTCAAAAAATATGTTTTATCTCATGTATCATATACCTATCTCATGCAGGTACATAGAAAAACATCCCAACATTCACGTATTTTCATAAAAAAAATAAGAGAAGATTTAATTACATATCAAGCAATGTGATGTCTTTATATTAGCAAGAAATACCAACTTATATTTGGAATAAAACTTTCTGACGAATCAATAACAAAATAAATGTTTTCATATTTTTCACATTCATTCGACCACAAAGTTATAAATTAATAAAGTTTTATAAACTCCTCGAAATGTTCCTGGGGGCTCCAATTTAATTATAATGCTATAAAATGTTGCGGATCTTTTATTGAAAGTAATAATGCAGTCAATATAACATAAATACGGAGTTCACTAGAACGTATAAGTTGAAATAAAAGTAAGTAACTATTTTGTTTATTTAACGAAAAACCAATTATTTTATACAAAATGTATTAATATTATGAACAACTAATACGTAACTGCTTAAAAAAATAACATTGTTGGAAAAATTTATTCTCATGGAAGCCGTTATCACTAGCCTAATCCTAAAGCCAAAAGTATTAATGTCCTGATAATAGTGAGTAGTACCATCAGGATATTATTAATCGGAGCTATACATTATAAGGGTGGTCTTAAGTAGTGGGACACAGAGCAGCAGTAAATTATTCACTTCAAAACATAACGATTTAGCGCAATTTTTATAATCCGAAAATTTATATTAAGACAGATACAGGGAGTCAAAATTAAAAAAAATTATTTCGAGTTTTTTAGATATTTTCAAAAGTTTTCGGAGCATTGGGTTAAAATTTGGTTTAGGGGGTTTTTTTGGGGCGGGAAATAACAATCTGGGCTCATTTTTCTTCTATCGGATAGAGGGCGCTACGAGCAGCAATTTTCTTACTTTTGAACTGCAATAACTTGTTGCCACTAGGTATAATAAGACTTATCACTCCTAATTAATAATCTTACGACTTTTTTACGTAAAAAAGGTACTCTTGTCAAATAACGCTAAAGTTGATAGTTTTCGAAATATTTGCTATTTTAATACTCAATAACCTTTCCGTTGTTTGAGATCCAGCAGAAAGAATTCTTCAATACAAGTTGTTTTTGAATAATTGACGGGTAAATAAAACACAAAATTTCAAACTTCTGTTTATAATATTTTACAAGAGGAAAACGATTTTTTTGGTTAAACTTTTACAAAATCATTTTAAAAATACCAACGTTATTAACTTTTCTTTAACAAATGTTCGAAATGAACATTAAAATAGCAAATATTTCGAAAACTATCAACTTTAGCGTTATTTGACAAGAGTACCTTTTTTATGTAAAAAAGTCGTAAGATTATTAATTAGGAGTGATAAGTCTTATTATACCTAGTGACAACAAGTTATTGCAGTTCAAAAGTAAGAAAAGTGCTGCTCGTACCGCCCTCTATCCGATAGAAGAAAAATGAGCCCAGATTGTTATTTCCCGCCCCAAAACAAAACCCTACACCAAATTTTAACCCAATGCTCCGAAAACTTTTGAAAATATCTAAAAAACTCAAAATAATTTTTTTAACTTTGACACCCTGTATCTGTCTAAATATAAATTTTCGGATTATAAAAATTGCGCTAAATCGTTATGTTTTGAAGTGAACAATTTACTGCTGCTCTGTGTCCCATTACTTAAGAACCACCCTGTATACAAATAATAACAATCTTTAAATTAAAGATGCAGTATTTATGTAAAAAATGTTGCATTTGCATTAACAAATAGAGCGGCAAAAAAGTCGCGCATAATGCCTGTAACTTTTGAATTATCTCGTATACGAAAAAGTGACCTTTATGGAAGTTGTTCAGTAAATTATTCCCCCCATTTCCACCTGCATGAATTCTTTCTGTCATTTCTGGTTTGGTTGCCATAGAGACCAACTTACCTTTTTTAAATGGAACACCCTGCAATGATTGCGGAATAATAAACAAGTAAAACCTTTTCAGTGGATCAGGTGTTCGAGTTCCAGTCGATTCCTCAACCCGTCTACAACGTTTAAAAGGAAGTCCTCTGGAATGGCCCGAATTTCAGCACTTATTTTGACTTTTAAAGATTTTAAGTCATTTGGATGGTTAACGCAAACTTTGTTCTTTAAGTGCCACCACAAAAAGAAGTCGAGCGGGGTTGAGTCCAGGGATCGCGCTGGCCAGTCAATAGTACCTCTTCTGCCAATCCAACGTCCTGGAAATTGTTCGCTTATGTATTGTCTAACATTTGCCGCATAATGCGCAGGTGCTCCATCTTGCTGGAACCATACCTGTTCGTTTATGCCATTATTTACACCCGGTAAAACCACTCTCAAGGAATTATGTGATTCCTGAGGAGGTCCAGATATTTTTCGCCATTCAAATTATCATCTATGAAAAAAGGTCCCACAATATGTCTACAACTATGCCCGCCCAAACATTAACTTTTTCGGGCCTCTGAGTATGACCATCCTGGAACCAGTAAGTATTCTCAGCAGACCAATAACGATAATTGTATCTATTAACAATGCCATTTAAATGGAAAGTAGCTTCATCCGAGAAAATGATATTGGGTGCGAAGTTATTATCGTTATTGCATCTTTCCATCATCAGCTCACAAAATTCAGCACTTCTATCAAAATCGCCCTCGTTCAACTCGTGCACCAACTTTATCTTGTAGGGATGGAAGTTCTCCTGCTTAAACAAATTTTTCACTGACTGATGAGACACATCAAAATCCATTGCCATTGGCCTGGATGATTATGTTGGATTTCCATGTATTGAGAGCATGATATCCAAAGCTTTGTCTCCCCCGGTTGCTGTTTTAGGTTGACCTGATCTAGCGCTTTCCCCAACACTGCCTGTTTCTCGAAATTTCTTTACCACTTGACACACCGTTGACTGATTTATTGGAGGCCTATTTGGATATAATTCATTGAAAAGTTTACAAACCTGATCTTGCGATCTCTTCATATTTCCGTAACCGCTCATTATTAAAATTTCAACTCGTTGTTTCTTATTTAGATGAACCATAGTGTAATAGTATATTATTAACCAAGGTTTAGACAGCCATCATTATTGCCCGAGCGGCAAGTTTAAATCACGAGGAGCGAAGCGACGAGGGATTTAAGACGCGAGGGCTATAAGCTGTCTAAACCGTGGTTAATATAATATTTTTTCCACTACTACAAACTTTTATAAGACATTTATCTTTATAGTATTATTAATAATTATAAAAAATTATAGGTAGGTATAAGTATATTTTTTAATCAAGTTACCTGCGCTTTGGAATTGGCAAAATATTTTGTTGTTTTGTCAGGTGGCTTTGTGAATGTCAATTTTTGTTCATTTATGTCATCAGATTTCACGAGTTTTCCGTTTTTTTAAAAAATGAGCGAAGAAAATGTTAGTGATATTATTATGTGTACACCTCCAGAATTAAGGATGGAAGCAGAAAAAATGTTGATTGTATCGATATTTTACAATATCAAGTAATATAATATGTATTGATAATTATCTGGTTGCCTAACCACATTCATGTATATGAATTCAAGTTGTACAATCAAAAAATCAAGTTACCTGCCTTCAAATAGATTCTTGAAGATCGGTCAATAATGGATTTCAATGCCTTATTATTGACCATGGTCAATAATAACTTATGAGGTAGAGAAAAACGATTTCTAACGTCAATAATCGGTCAATAATGGCGATGTTATAGGTTAGTAGTGGAAAAACAAATTAAAAATCAGACAACAGAAAATTAAACAGGAACTCAAAATTGACACCTCTTAGGTCGCTGTCATGAAAACACCTTGACTCAACTGGTGGGTATTAGGTATGAATAATTGTAACTAGGAAGTTTTATATTTTTGAGCTGTCATTATCTCGGAAACGCTTGCAGATAGGTGAAAATTTGAAATACAAAAAGTTAAGAGTTTTCCCAGTAGAATTCAAATATGCAATCATATGCAGGTTGTTCCATTTAGAAAAAAGTAAGTTGGTCTCTATGGCAACCAAACCAGAAATGACAGAAAAAATTCGTGCGGGTAAAAATGTGGGGAATAATTTACTGAACAACAAACTTTCATAAAGGTCACTTTTTCGTATACGAGTTACAGGCATTATGGGCGACTTTTTTGCCACTCTGTATAATATTTGGTGCGTATTTTGAATACACAACGCACTGTTGTTAAAATATATCTACAGTTTAATCATGTTTTTATCATGAAGGGGATCTGGAGCCCCAAAATTTCAAAGTAAACAAACATTTTATGCTTTTTTTTGCTATTTTATTTCACTATAAATTTTGCACAAGCTAACTACATCATTAGGATTATTATTACACAACTAACACATAAAGGATATAATTATCATTAATTGTTGCATACGAGTTGGATTTATTTTAAAACTCTGTCATTAACAGGTGTAGCGACAAGTTGTTATTTAACAACGAGCGCATTTGCACGTTGAAAATGCATAATACTCGTGCTGAGGATAATTTGTACCAGTTTTATTGGATGCACCTGAGTAGTGTAAATATGAAATTGTTTGCTGCCGTTACAGGATTTTAATTTTGTTTTAGGCACCCGCGATAAGTATGTACTGCTACTCCTGTATTTTCTTTAGCAATCCGATCTAATGCAACAAAATTATTAGCGTATATTTACCGTTAAACTAGTACTAGCACTAATTATCTATGTAATTAATTTAGCAGTGTATTAAATTGTAATATACGGTTTAGCACGTTATATACAAAGTACATGGCTGAAATAGGATTGTTCGTTCTAACAATGCAAACAGAATATTCATATAAACCACAGAAGCAACTGTATGAAGAATGAAGTGTGTTTGTAGTTTAAAACAACAATAATACCCGCTCGTACTGCTATAGTAAATTAAATTATGAATTTGACATTTTAATCTAGTATATTATACACTAGTTTGCTAGGTTCATTATTACAATTTTCGCTATTAAAATTTATGGTGTACTCAAATACATATATACCTATAACCATATCTGTTTTAATAATAATAAAAATACATTGTGTTACTGGTGAATGGAACAAGGATTGCTGGCTTTACGGTCAATTGTTACTGTTTCGCCACAATATAAGGCTGGTTTGTTTAAATATGCGTAGATTCAATTAAACACTATTTAATAACAAAAATCTATACACTGCATTTTAACATACACACATACAGTATACTTTTTCCATAGCTTCGATCGGGCTTCAAAGGGACCGCCATCATATTCGGGGTTGTCAGATCTTTTTTAAAAAATTCTTTAAGTTTTCATTAATAAAAGTGTTCTTTTAAATCAGTAACTCTCTTTAAAAGCTAGTTTGAAAATGTATTTTAAACCAAGAAATTTTTAATGTCAAAGATAGAAGGAACAAGCCATTCATGAATTATACAGGGTTGTTGGTATTTATGGAAACGGTCGATTATTTCTTAAAGTATAACAGTTAGCAAAAAATATTTTAGATAAAAGTTTTAGGGTTTTTTAAGGTGTATTAGAATTTTAGAAAAATAAGTATACAGGATGAGTCAAAAAACCGCAGGGAAGCAAAGTTACCTTTTTTTAAATGGAACACCCTATATCGTCGAATATTTTTGGATTTAACATAAAATAACAATTATTTTTTAATAGGTGCATTATAAGTCTAAACCTAATAGTTTCCGAGATATCGACTTTTGAAAAATGAAATTGTTGAACTTTGACAGCTTCCAGCTTTCTAACGATATATTTTAGAGTAAAACGGCTTACATGTCCCTGTCTTACTTTTTTATTATCTTCCCAAAAACATCAACTTCCGGTTAAACCGGAAGTACTGTATTTCCGGCTTATGAGTTACATCCGGTTTAACCGGAAGTTGAGACTCTTAGGAAGATAATAAGAAACTAAGATAGGGACATGTAAACCGTTTTACTCTAAGACGTACCGTTAGAAAGCTAGAGGCTGTCAAAGTTCAAAAATTTCATTTTTCAAAAGTCGATATCTCGGAAACTATTAAGTTTAGACTTATAATGCACGTATTGAAAAATAATTGTTATTTTATGTAAAATCCAAAAATATTCTAAGATACAGGGTGTTCCATTTAAAAAAAAGTAACTTTGTTCCTCTACGGTTTTCTGACTCAACCTGTATACTTATTTTTTTTAAATTCTAATACACCTTACAAAACCCTAAAAGTTTTATCAAAAATATTTTTTACTGACTGTTTTACTAAGAAATAATCGACCGTTTCCATACATACCAACGACCCTGTATAATAATCTTTTTAGTACCTGAGAAATATTATTTATACAAAAATAATATAAATCAAACTGAAAAAGAATTTCACTGTTGTTAAACAAGAAAAATGAACAATTAACAAACCCTTATGTTCCTCCTACACTTACGAAAACTTTGTAGAACTGGCAACATCCTGGCGATAGACCGTCGAGGTCCACTGCCAATTTAAAGTGCGAACTATTTATTTTTCGAGTGGGAAAATTAATAGAGCAGCATATAAATACAAATTTATATGCTGTAGACAAGAACAGTAAATAGTTAAAAGTTCCGCCAATTGTGTGACTCTTATCAGCTTTAAAACCAGTTGATGTTTGAGGTATGCGATACTGGGAATCGGACAGCGGCGTGACTGGTTGAAACGATTTACTGTAATTTACATATTTCTGCTATAACTGTGTGGTTTCAAAAAGATAAGTTTTTACTTGGTACCTATATTTTATTATATCAGTATGGCTTTTTGGCGACAATTTAAAACAGAAGGTCAAGGTGAATTATCGCAGGAGTATAATGAGTAGTTGCCAGCCTTGGCCATCGAAAGCGAAATAAGTCCGGAATTAAGAAACAAGGATTTACATGTTCAATGTCAACGCATTATTTTAAATATGTACGCGTGTTTAAAAAAAGCAAATCCGGAAAAAACTGAAAATGCGATTTGTACAAAAATGTACTTGTAATGAATTAACACAACTTCGGTTTTATAATAATTTATAACGTAATTAATTTGGGGACTGTAACCGGTCATTCCATAAAGCGCAAACCAATTAATCAAAAATTCAAAACGGCTGACGATACAAGAAGGGATTTTATTGTGCGAACTATTTACAACTATTACGAGGATAGTATAGTGGAAACTTTAGAACTGATTCGTTATAAATTGCGAGGTTACCCTGATTATAAGTAACAATCTTTAGAAATATTGCGTGGTGTTTTGTTAAAATGTGGCTTTAAACATAAAAAATTAGATAATCTAATGGTTATAATGGAATCCCCGTGTATTATTGAACTACGACAGGACTATTTGCGCAAAATAAAGGAGTACCATGAATCCGATAAAAGTAAAATTTATTTAGACGAAATTTGGTTTCATACTCTTGTTAAGTATAGTTGGGTAGACAGTATAAATTGCCCCTTTGGTACACCGTGTTCGAGAGGAAAACGCGTTATCACGCTGGAAATAAAGATGACTTTATACCTAATGTGTCAGCAAAGAATATCACTTAATGATCAATCTCCTACTTTAAGCGCAGTTGTCCTTCATAATAATCGGTAGGTCATAACGCAATGAGTAGCGATGTATGGAAAAATTGCGTAGCTCATGCTATAAAACCGGAAATGGATATTCTATTTTACCACCTATAGCGCCAGTACTAATCCAACCTGGAAACGATTCTACTTCTGAAGGTACTGACGATTCCAGTAATGAAATTGTTTACGAATTTTAAATTAATTATGTTCCTTTAACACGTAGAGTGAATTCTAACTACGACCTGTATATTCCAACTAATATAGTACCTGCCCCTATACTTTCTTGGCAAGGAAACAAATTAATTTAGAATGCAGATAGCAGAAACAATAGAAAAAACACAGTGCAATTTTGCAAAACGTGTCGCTTGGGTGCAATATGCAAGTGCCCCGTCTGATATTAGTACTTCGAAACCAGTTAAGCACCAGAATATAATGAAAATAAACTTATATAATACACCACACCTCAATCCTATTAAGATTTATTTAAAGTACAATATACTTAGATACAGTAACAAAACAAATAAATAGCTAAAATCAACGGTTTCCCATAATGTAAAAAAGAAAAATTACAATTATTAACAAATTAAAAAAAAAAAACAATCAGTACACAGACAACAAATAACACAGAAATTTCGATTTATCGGGGAATCGCATCAATCCAAGTCCAATATTATATGCCATGACGGAATTAACTACTTTTTAGATTAAAATATAAATAAATAAAATATGCCAATATTATATTTATAAAATTGTTTAAATTATCACAAATACAAAACTTGAAAGGTAAACTAGATCAAGAAAAAAACACCCAAGTATCTGAGTAACTATATTATAAAAAAAAAAACGAAAAAACGTGAAATTTTAAATTCAATTTAAAAATAGTTTAAATATTTTTATTAAAATGGTTATCACACCCTAATAAATTGTAAATATAATTTCCATCGTTCTTAAGCCATTGTTTGCTAACACAAAAAACACAAAATATTATTAAAAATTAAAAGGAAACCCTTTTTTGTTCTTTTTAAGGGTCACAAAACACCATAAAAGCGAGATCAGCTGAAAAAGAAGAAATTGTAAAAATGCCTATGTTCATAAGGTTAAAATTGTAATTTTGCATTGGTGTAGCTGTAGATAGCGAAGGTCTTTAGTATCCTATTTTTAAACCTAAACTAGCCTGAACTTACCTAAACTGTAATAACTATTTGCGCTCAAGTCCATTTTAACTATCATTTATCCGGTTTTACTCCTATTATTGATGGTGGCGCTGTTCAACAATCATCTTTTGGGCTTCTTTGGTGACAGACGTAGTAAGCGGGGAATCAGTTGCTTTTTCTTCAGGTATTGTGGTAATTATATGATGAGTGTATGGTGACGGTCTTAGTGGGAGCCAGTTTCTAGGAAGTTGATATGGCTTTTGTTGTACAGAGTGAATGTGTGATTGTGTAATTAGATGATTTAATTATTCGTCTGTCCGTTTGTAGTAGTTAGCGATGAGTTTGTTGATATGGTCTGTAATGGTCGGCATTCGTAACTCATTGTGAATTGTGTGAGTCATTGCGTAGCACTCGTAATGGTTTTTGAAACCTTATTCTGAAAAACTTCTTGTAATGAGTCTTGTTTATGGGACACGATATAAGTACGTCATACGTAAGTACTGTACTGGTCAGATTAAAGTCTTGTACAGTAACGTTTTCGTACGTAAGCCAACTATACTTCTACTGTTCATAGGGGAATAGAGGCTATATATCATTAGTTATTTGTAAATAAATGTAGATTAGCTTAAAAATAATCGAAGGGCCACAAATATGCCGAAATGTTTCAAATGTTTTCATTAAAGCGTAATTCAATTAAAAATATAAATTTAAACAAGCTATGGCCCACTTATTTTGATACATTAAAAATTTGCAAAATATCCAAAGAATTCCATATCTAACTCTAATAAATTTCATCGAAGCAATAAATTTTCCTAATCTATATGCTAATATTTTTTTTAAATACAGCATAGCCACATCTACCGCAGTTTTAAATTCCATCAATTTTGTTTTAAAATATGGAACACGGTAAACCCATCAGATACTTGGCAAATCCGGAAATGAATAGACCGATAAGCGGCGCACCTCCGCTACTACGCCAAATTCATATTTCCCTTTAACTGATTTTTCCAATATCCGCTCGATTTTTATTTTTTGTTATTTATGAGCATCGCGTCGTCTTTGGCACTTGTGGAGCATTTTCGTATTTAAAGAAAATATACTTTTGTGTATGGAGAAATGCCTCAAGAGTGCCTACGCAATAGGCCTTCCCCAATTTTGCTCCGTGCTTCCTGTCTTGAGCGCTAATAGGCTGCCTGTCCAGTCCAGTGTGTGAAGGCAACAACTCCTACAATACAAGGACACCGTGCTCAAGGGAAATTTGCTAGTGATCAGTGGTGGGTCACTGGGTAGAAAAGTGGTATAAGGCGCTGCTGGTCAGGTTTTTTATAAATGGAGGAAAAAAAAGCTGCTGGTAGCCCCGCCGGAAGGCGAAAACTTTTTAAAGCCACGCCCAAATTTCACGAATTCAAAAAAACAAGTTAACAAATTGATAGGAAATATTACAAAAAATATAGAATTTTACTGTTCGCATTTTACCTTTCAAGTCACCATATCCATCCGAACTCCAACCGCTATAGGTACCTAAAAGCAAGCACGGCCAACAATATAAACGTTGTTTAAAATGGCTTCCGCAAATCTACCTTATGTATGATTATGATACCAAGATGTTTTAAAGGCTCGGGTATATTGCCGATAGTCCTTTTTTTTTGTCCTTACCTAGGGTACTTATGGGGAGAGTAGGTCTCTTGCCATGAAGAATTTCCGTTTTCTCCGCTTCGTAACGCCTTGAAAAAGACATTTCATAACAATGTTCTGAAGATGATTCATTTTCGTACACAAAAAGTACTAAAATAGCAAAACGCTTAAGACACAAACCAGGAAACGGGGTTGAAAACGCGAAAGTCGGTAATACACGTAAACAAACAATTCTCGCTCGATTCACAGGAATCACGGGTCGATATATATAACTTTTATACATTTTACTCAATAGCGGTAGATTCTTCTGAATAAATATTCGGTCTGGCAACGCCATGAAAACCAAGAAGAAGAAAGCTTGCGCGCCGTGGTGAAACTATGACCCTAGCGCCTGAAAACAAAAAGGAGAATATGGGGAACTCATATCTCTGTCCTGTTTGCCCTAACGATCTCAACCAATAAACACCGTCAACTCAAAGCGCTGGGTGCGTTTAATTTAAAGGAAAGGTGGTTTACCATTAATGAAAAATCTTCCACAACTCTTTTTATTCATATGGACAACCAGTAAGTTTACAAATTAATAAACACAAAACGCCCTTGTCAAGTAGTTTGGATGAATCACGAAAGTTACTGGATATCATTGATTGTTCAATGAATATTCTTCCTTTGAATTCCGAACAAGACAATACCACTGAAAATGCCCCCAATCGTGACCAAAATCCCGAATATGACAACAGAAAGAATAACACTAATATGTCAAAAATTAATGAAATTTTGACCTAAAAAACTTATAAATATACAATAATATGTTAGCACAAGGACTACACATTATCTCTGAATTAATAAAATTAAGAACTTTGCCAAAAGAACGATACAAGTATTCCACTAAAACTATGGTTATTAGCTCATGTTCAATTTATCACACTGGTTACTTTTGAAATAATGAATATTATTTTTTATAATTTGTATCTACCCACTTACTCATGGTAACATATTTATCTAGAAAAATCGAATAATAGTATATTATGTTACAAGGACGAAAAATGCAGTATTTCGGACGTATTGCGGGAGATTACTGGACGAGGCAAAGCCGAGGCCAGTAACCCGCATAGTCCGAAATACATTTTTCGTCCGTATAACATACGTTATTTTTTATCCGATTGTGTTTTTGTTCGGATTATAAAATAATGTAAAAATTAGAAAACCAATATATTTCATCTTGCATTGTAATTTTTTGTCCCTTGAATGTTTGAACAGTGAAACCTGTAATATGCGTATCCATGGATCTAACAAATAATTAAATTAATATTATCAACTGACGTTTTATCAATCAGGCGATAGTTTTAACTAATCTTTCGTGTTCTGCTAGTTTTAAAACCTGAAAAACACAATTAAAAATGGAAATAGACGATGATCTTATAGAAGGTACACCACCTGACATTCAAGAAACTGCCAAGGAAGTAATGTTACATTTGTTGCCACAAAAATCTAAGGAAATATATGAAAGAGCTTATAAAAAATTTATGGATTACCGGCAAGAAAAAAATATACAGTCGTTCTCCGAAAACGTCTTCTTGGTCTATATGGCGGAATTATCGAAAACTATGAAGTCATCTACTCTGTGGTCGCAGTATTCTATGCTACGTGCAGTGGTAAATGTAAAACAGAATATTGATATATCTAAATACATGAGATTACGAGCATTGTTGAAACAAAAAAGTGTTGGATATTGTCCAAAGAAATCAAGGATCCTAACTAGAGAAGAGGTTCACAAATTCCTTTGCCATGCTCCAGATGACAAATACTTAATGTTGAAGGTAAATGTAACTATATAATAGTATTTTAAATTTCTGACTAACAATTTTCTTAATTACAGGTTGCTTTTATTTTTGGAATCGCGGGCGCATGTCGTCGAGAAGAACTGGCTCATATGAAAATTGATGACATACAAGATTTGGGAACGGCTTTGTTAATAAAAATTCCCTATAATAAAACAAACAAACCGAGATCATTTACGGTGACTGGAGAATATCTAAAGTATTATAGAAATTATCTGGCTTTACGTCCAACAAATATGAGTGATGGGCGATTTTTTGTGTCTTATCGCAATGGAAAATGCCATAAGCAAGTTGTCGGTATACACAAATTTGGCTCTATACCTCAGGAAATAGCATCTTACTTAAAACTGCCGAATGCCAAGGAATTCACGGGACATTGTTTCAGAAGAACATCGGCCACATTACTTGTAGATGCGGGAGCAGACATAACATCTCTAAAACGGCATGGAGGCTGGAAGTCTTCGGGAGTAGCCGAGGGCTACATAGATGATTCCTTAAGTAATAAGTTAGAGCTGACCAAGAAAATATTCAACATTCCACAATCTGACCTGCAGTCAGTCTCGACTCAGGTGTCGCAATCCGTCTCCCAATCGAGTTCAACATTGGAGAATAATATCATAACGGAGACCAAAAATAATAACACATCCTCAAAATCAAATTTACATCACCCCGTTCTCGTTCAAAATTGTTCTAATTGTACATTTAATATAAATATTGTAAATAATTGAATAAAATAAACTGTTGAAAATATTTTAGCGTCCGACAAAATGTTTTTCGGACTAGGACGACAAAGGTTGCCTAGCTACCAACGCAATAATCAATACCTTATTGAAAAGGTTACCTTTTCGTCCAAATATCTGATCTATAAAACGTCATTTTTTGACACAATCGGATAAAAAACATTTTAGACATATTAGTTACCTTTAAAATCATAAATGCAATAAAAATCATATCATATTATATCGTATTCGTTTATTCGTCGGCATACGAGTGATGACGTCACCAATGCTCGCTTTGTCCTTGTACTGTAGAAGTTATTGGTGAAGGGCATTCCACTACTTCGCTTCTTAAGTCATATTCTTCAGTTGGACAGTTAAAAATCTGTTATAAGTTTCAAGCTGCAGAATTTGGGATACAAGGTGTGTTCCCAGGCAGTTTTCTAAAATGAATATAAATATATTTTGAAATATATGCATGGATGAATTAATTCTGTTAACAGCCAATTAAGCATATTATATTGTACAGCAAATAATATGGTAGTCAATATGCAATTCCATATTATTGTCTATCCTAAGTGATTTGCATGCGAATTTCAAACTCATTTACCGTTGATTATTGCGTCGAAGTAATGTTATTACTGCAGCGTGATTAAAACTTGGAACATGAGAACACAGTCATTATTATTATCAACTGAAAGTTGTTGATGTTTACAATGACATAATTATATGGTTGTTGTATGTGCTGAAGAAATAACTCTTTTGATTTACTCCCTCGAAGGAAACACAGTGAACTGCATGTTTTGTATACCACTAAGTAGCACCCAGTATAATAACTTATAATTAAATACATGGAAAACAAACACAGACTCTAAGGGGCACCAAGACCACTACCGAATTTAAAAAATTTCTTGTTAAACTTGAAAGCGAACTTTAAATTATTCTGGTTACACTGGGTAATAGTTAAAAGTTTCAATAACAAATAACATGGTGGTTAAGATGCAGTTCTGCAATTTGAATGCGAACTTCAATCTTATATTTACCGCTAGTTATGGCTTTCTAACAATATTATTGGAAACTTGATTAAAATTGGGAACGCAACACTGCAATCAACGTTGCCATTAACAGGAAGTTAATGAGCCTTAGACGGTGGCATCAATTTAATAATAATTATCAACAGAGTTGGTATTAATTAGGTTTTAGCCTTTTTCATTCGTTAAACGTTTTAAGTTGGTTTTGACAATGTTAATAAATGCTTTGTGCGAACGCCCAAATTCTTTAATGAAAATCCTTGTGCGTTCTAAAATGCTTTAAACTTTTTAAGTGCATTTATTTATTATTTACGGTTTAAAAATTTAATAAAATAATAAATATTCATGAAATTAGCTCAAGACACATGTTAAAAAAAATGCATTCACTGAAATAAAATACTTTGTCAAGGTGTTTTTCTCCTGCTGATTGTCTTCCACGGTATACTTATAGAAAGTAGGCAAGAAATGTACGACATTCTATACAGAGTGGCAAAAAAGTGCATAATGCCTGTAACTTTTGAATTACCTCATATACGAAAAAGTGACCTTTATGAAAGTTGTTCAGTAAATTATTCCCCACATTTCTACATGCATGCATTTTTTCTGTCATTTCTGGTTTGGTTGCCATAGAGACCAACTTACTTTTTTTAAATGGAACACCCTGCATATGATTGCATATCTGGATTTTACTGGGAAACTATGAATTTTTTGTATTTAAGATTTTTATTTATTTAAAATTGTAACAAACCTTATAATAATAAAATAAATAACATAGAAAATAAACAACTTAACATCGGTATAATAAACAAGTGAAACCTTTTCAGTGGATTTTCTGCTAAGCAGAGCGCCAGTCGATCCCTCAACCCGTCTACAGCGTTTAAAAGGAAGTCCTCTGGAATAGCCCGAAGTTTAGCACTAATTCTGACTTTTAAAGATTCTAAGTCATTTGGACGCTTAACGTAGACTTTGTTCTTTAAGCGTCCTCACAAAAAGAACTTTAGCGGGCTTAAGTCCGGGGATCACGCTGGCCAGTCAATAGCACCTCTTCTGCCTATACCTCGTCCTGGAAAATGTTCGCTTATGTATTGTCTAACATTTGCCGCATAATGTGCAGGTGCTCCATTTTGCTATAACCATACCTATTCGTTTATGCCAATATTTACACCCGGCAAAACCATTCTGCCAGAAGAAATTATGTGATTCCTGAGGAGGTCCAGATATTTTTCGCCATTCAAATTACTATCTATGAAAAAAGGTCCCACAATATGTCTACCAACTATGCCCGCCCAAACATTAACTTTTTCGGGCCTCTGAGTATGCCCTTCCTGGAACCAGTGAGTATTCTCAGCAGACCAATAATGATAATTGTGTCTATTAACAATGCCATTTAAATGGAAAGTAGCTTCATCCGAGAAAATGATATTTGTTGCGAAGTTATTATCGTTATTGCATCTTTCCATCATCAGCTCACAAAATTCAGCACTTCTATCAAAATCGTCCTCGTTTAACTCGTGCACCAACTTTATCTTGTAGGGATCGAAGTTCTCCTGCTTAAACAAATTTTTCACTGACTGATGAGACACAGTAAAATCCATTGCCATTGGCCTGGATGATTATGTTGGATTTTCATGTATTGAGAGCATGATATCCAAAGCTTTGTCTCCCCCGGTTGCTATTTTAGGTCGACCTAATCTAGCGGCTTCCCTAACACTGCCTGTTTCTCGAAATTTCTTTACCACTCGACACACCATTGACTGATTTATTGGAGGCCTATTTGGATATAATTCATTGAAAAGTTGACAAACCTGACCTTACGATCTCTTCATATTTCCGTAACCGCTCATTATTAAAATTTCAACTCGTTGTTTCTCATTCAGATGAACTATAATGTAAACAAATTAAAAAACAGATAACAGAAAATTAAACAGGAACACCTCTTTAGTCGCTGTAATGAAAACACCTTGCCTGAACTGGTGGATATTGGGTAGGAAGAATTATAATTAGGAAGTTTTTCATTATGAGCCGTCATTATCTCGAAAATGCTTGCACATAGGTGAAAATTTGAAACATAAAAAATTTATATATACAATAATATGCGGGGTGTTCCATTAAAAAAAGTAGGTTAGTCTCTATGGCAACCAAACCAGAAATGACAGAAAAAATTCATGCAGGTAAAAATATGGG
The DNA here is from genome assembly GCA_963920685.1 of Polydrusus tereticollis. Taxonomy (NCBI): domain Eukaryota; kingdom Metazoa; phylum Arthropoda; class Insecta; order Coleoptera; family Curculionidae; genus Polydrusus; species Polydrusus tereticollis. The sequence continues at coordinate 5,247,077 of OY987331.1, forward strand.
GAATAATTTACTGAACAACTTTCATACAGGTCACTTTTTCGTATACGCGGTAATTCAAAAGTTGCAGACATTATGCGCGACTTTCTTGCCACTCTGTATATATCATCGCAGAGCCATAATAAATGTAAGAACCGTGTCATGTAATTTAATGCAAATACTATAATGCACGTGGATAATGTAATTACTGGTAACGCCCGGCAACCGTAACTATTAGCCAACGGATAAACCCCCTGGGACATTTTAGGGCACAGTGTGCGATTAAACCTCCATCAAATTATATGCAGTGCCAACAGCCTGTTCGACCTCCTTGAAATCTCCGTGGAATATATAGAATTTCATGTATCAGTAGGTTTAACAACGATTTAATAATCTCAAACCTATCAAGACAGGGTAAAGGAATTCTCCTTCTGGAAATATCATTTCTGCTAGGCAAGTTCAGTTAAATAATATGTAATGTGTAAAAATGTAATAAAAATAGATTAAGCAATAAGTGGCACGTTACTACGAGAATTATAAACTTTCAGGTATCATGGTAGGCGGCGTCGGCGGAGGTAATTGCGCCACAAAGAATAATATTGGAGCTGCTACGATTTTAAAACTGCATAGGTATTCCGGCCACCAGAGATAAGGGTCTCTACTTGACAGAATAAAATTATCCAGGGTATGATCTACCTGACAAGGTATATTTGGATTATCAAAATTTCTCACTCACGTCAGCTGTATTAATCAGTTTCAAGTGGCCTTTAGTATATATCGTGCTAGTGGTCAATAATTTTAAATTTGATAAAGAAAATTGTTCTGCAAAAGTGTTTGCTGTGCTAGGACCCGATCATGTAATCAGCAGAGCACAAATGATCACAAACACGAAACTGATATAAAAAAAGTAAACCATCACATTGTAGCATGAGCTGCAAAAGGAAAGCGGTCGAAAACATCGCAGAAAAATCTTCAAAGATTATACGACGTGAGTTTGAAGTCGATTGACCAACTACATTCACAATAAAAGGCCGAGAGTACGTATAAGAAAGAATGTTTATAACTTGTAACGGTTTAATTTTAGTACTAGGGGTTAAAGCCTATTTTTGTTAAGGTGTGGAAAATAATCATTAATGTAGTACCATGTGCTCTCTGGAAAACCATTAGGATGTGGTGAATTGAAACAAACCAAAAATTCATTTAAAGTTTATTATTATGTTGCCTTCACCTTTCTGTCAAGAACATTTTAATACATTTGTTTTGGTGCTTATTAAAGTTACAAAGATACTTATAAAACATTTTACTACTAAAAATAAGGCTATACATATATCTTCTTTATGTGCCATGCTCATTCGAGCGTAGGCGACCTCTCGCATATACCTGTGATGTGTGCCTTTTTATATATATATTACTCGTAACATCGCACTGTTGCATAACTCTCTCTCTCTCGGTGTGTAGAAGTTGCTTTCCTCTCTTATGACATTTGTTGGGTACCTGGCACCTTCTTTGTCACTTTGCAATGCCTGTTACATCGATTAGTTGATCCAGCTTGTGTCTTATCTAAAATACAGATAACCGTTTGAATTCTGTGACCGCAGACCGAGATCTTAGGTAATTTTGTCTTCGGTTGTACGTAAGGTGATATAGGTATGGCAGAGTTGCTAAAACGGTCTCTGGCTGCGAATGCCTGGTTAATAAAGCAGAGCCTTACCTTATCTTTCATCGTTTCTTTACTTACTCGGTTAGGCAGAATACCGTGACAAACTGTAGACAAAAATGATTGCCGGGATCGTTACCAAAGAATATAGATGGACTAATGCAAATGAAACAATGCATGCAGTCTTCCTCTACAGTTTAATAATTTTAAAAGCAAATAACAACTTCCCTACATATTTCGAATGTTTAAGCATTCATCATTAGGGGATACTAAAAAAGGATAGTACAAAGTTGGGAACAACCAATGAATATAAAATAAAAGTTTAAGTAGGACTTACCTAACATCGAGTTTAGCGGAACTGTAATGTAAGACTTGGTGTACGAACTGGTCATATGAACATATTAATTGTTTGGGGCACACGTCATATCTCTGTCGTGACCCAGTAAGCGTGGAACTCAATTTTAGGGAATATAATGCAATGAAATACTAATCTAAGCGGCACCGTCGCATTTATGCTAACTTATTATGTGTTTCTTCAACACCTAAATGCTAAAAAAAATAGAGGAAAATACATTATATTCAAATGCAATATAACTGGCAATACCGCATATTAAAGTAATGGCAACGTTGTACAAATCCATAAAAATATATGCTCAAGTTAAATCCTCATGTATAAAAAACTGTCTGCGATTTTGTATTATTCTCTAACACGCAAATTTAAGTACGACATACGCCACGTGCATAGTAACAACGAATCTCTATTCTTATTGGCTAACAATAGTATCGTGACGTGAACGACGCCATCTTAGTCTTCAACGTATTAAGACCTGATTGGTCAAGGTGTTGGGATACGGTAAGATACGTGCTGTTGCTTTGTAAACAAACCAGTGTCATTCGAGAGTCTAAAGAGATAAGAAGCGCTCCGTGAACCGGTAAACCCTTCACGTAAAAGTGGTTAAAAGTTATTAAAAGGAGTTACAAAGTTATTAGTTGTAGTTAAAAAAAGTGTCATTCGAGAGTCTAAACAGATAAGAAGCACGTCAAAATATGTTTAAAGTAGTAAAGTGGTTGTTTGACACATCCAAGTTAAAAGGTGTTTGTATGTCATACCCATGCCAGGGTATATACTGGAGAAGTATTTAATCGTTTAATAAATGATAATGCAGTAAAATTCAAAAATAATTTTATTTTCCAATTGTAAAGCAAATTTGAACCAGTCGGCTTGTGAAGACACAGGTTAAAGTTTAGTGTAGCTCATTGTTACAAACGTGAGTCGTACATTAATTGTATTGAGATTCACATATAAGTAAAGTTTTAATTATAAATGTGAAATTTTGATTAGCGAAGAAACATCTTAGATAAAAAATAATAAATTGAGTTATAACATTTGAAGGGGAAAGGTTTTTTACTATTATGGAAGTTTTTTTAAATTTTTTAGAAGTTTTTAAATTTTAATATGAAGATTAAAAAATATTAATAGCTTCTTAGAGAAGCTATTAGCTCTTTGCACCGACTATTTAAATGCTTCGGCATTTTTCACAAATAGTAAACAACGTCATCGACAGAGATATGTAAGTGCACTTTTGTTTCTCTTAACTATATCCCGATACTGCTACGCCCTGCGTGTAATATCCGATCACGTGAATACCGAGGCTGCCATTGCATCTTATCATGCATATATCCAGTCCAGGCTAAGATATGGAGTAATATTTTGGGGTAGTTCATCGGAAATACACAGAATTATGGTCATGCAGAAAAGGTGCATCCGAAATATTTTTAGGATGAAACAGCAGGAAAGTTGTAGGTCTGTTTTTGTAGAAAAAAATATTCTGACGGTAATAGGAATGTACATTTTGGACTCTGTAATATTTGTGTGTGATAATAGGGATCTTTTCCTCGATTGTAATGTGAAACATGATTATGATACTCGCCATAAAAGTAATTTAGTACCAGAAAAATATAACTATACATACCTCCAAAAAAATGTAAAATACTGTATCATAAAAATGTTTAATTGTTTCTCAGAAGAAATTAGAAACCTGCCAAAGAATAAACTAAAATATACCTTAACAAAATATCTAGTCAGTAAGGCCTTCTACAACCTTAATGAATTCTTTGATGATCCTGATAAAGGAATAATTCAGTGTTAAATTTTAAATGTTTGTTACAATTTTAAGCATGTGTAATATTGTGTAATTTTATCAAAATTGTCATTGTCTAAATGTAATGTAATTACAAATTTAAAATAGTTATTTACAAATATCTCTCCAGACATTGTTCAACAGCCCCTATTGGGTTTTTTTTTTTATTATGTTTATAGTAAATGTAAGCATCTTATTTTTGAACAAATAAATATTATTGTATTGTATTGTATTGTATTAATTTAAGGTTAGTTTAACAAGAAACGTCAAACTAAGCCAACGAACGAGCTGGCGCCACGGCAGCGTTTACAGTTGTGTTGCCAACTATCAGTCAATAAAATTCAAATTATATTAATTTTTACAAGCTTAAATTAACAAAATATTTGCTATAAGTGGGTTCGTATCAAAGAAGAATACTTTAAGTTTGTAGTAAATTTAATATCGCATAAAGTTTTAATACTTTTTTTTGCCCAAATTTAATTTCCTCGTGTTTTCTTACGGATTTAAAATTGTCAGCTGATTGATGACGTGCATCGGTTTTTGATTTGCATTAACCATATTGAATTATAGAGACATTTTAAACGAAGTGAACGTAAAGATCAATTATTATAATAATAATATTTTGAGACATATACAGGGTGTTATGGAAATGACTTATTATTTTTTAACCCGTAAATCTATAGGTCGAGCCGAATTGGGGAAAAATTGCGTTAAATGGCGCTCGAAGCTAGAAATTCGAGAAAAATGCCTTCAAAAATTTAGCTCAAAACACCTACGCGCCAATGATCAAACAGCTGATTAGTACTACTTGTCAAAAAAAATATTGTTGACAAAAATCTGACAGTTACTGTCAGATATTGTCTTTAGATATCGTCAGCCCAAAACATGTGTTTTGAGCAGTGTTGCCACATTTACTACATCAGTTTCATCAGATAACCTTTTTTGAATATTTAATTTTTTCTACTTAACTTTAATATGCTTTAGTTTCTACCCTATTACACGAAAAATTGTCTACGTATTGCTCTAGTTTTATTTGTACATACCTTGAAATAAAAAACATATCGGCAAGAAATCCACGTTATACCGTTACCATTTCAAATGATTCTAGCGGGACATTTATTCACTTTAACAACACATTAACTGTTCGGGACATTATCAAGTTATTAGCTCTTTAATTCTGTGTTATTAATACAAGAAATTACTAGTTATAGACAATACTTTATAACAAAATCCGGATTGAAAACAACGCGTTTTGGCCAGACACACGTTTGATGCGGTCAAACGCTCGCTAAGCCGATTGGTCGTCATTTTCAATTGGCGCGCGATTTAAATGAGTTAATTTAAAAAATGTTATAAAATGATATCAATTTAGGAATTTCTAGGTGTTAGAATAGGATAGCAGCATACATATTTAATGTTACAGATGAGTCTTGAGTTTTAATACTTTAGAAAGGCAATATCCATAAAAAAATAAAACGACCATTTTTGAGAGGGCCCTCGGAAAAAAATGTTGACCCACTTTGTTGCACTCGCATTGTTTAAGAAGGCTTGTGCATTACTAGTCGTAACTAATATTTACTGACCACAAACTATTCAAAAGAAGTTTTATATTGGCACTATTTGCTCTAAAAAAATGTATAAGTAGAATGCAGAGTTGTATACCTACCCACTCAAATAAAAGTATTTAAATGTATTGTAAATATCAAGGGCTTGGTATCTAAGTTATCCAATATTTTTATAATGTAATTGCCTTTTAAGTAGGGCCACCGAATCGTGTTTAGTGCAGGTATGGATAAAGTATTAGTTTATTTAAAATTAACGGTTTAGACTATCTAACTAAAATTTTACACCTTTCCTTTGGTATGTGTATCCACGTAGATTTTTCAGATGGGTAGTAGGGACCACTTTAGTTTAAAATAGCCTGAAACCCTTCAGGAACCTCGAAGCACTTGTAAGCCCTTTTTGCTAATAATTTTTAGAAAGTAATTGATTGAACAGCTCAATTTTTTGTTTTCAAAAAAAGGACCTCAAAAACTCACGGAAAGAACAATTTAAATTCAACAAATAACGTTACGGTTATGTTCTTTCTCTTCTTCTGTGACTTCTGTTCTTCTTGGTAATGATAATAGCTGGTTGATTGTCGTCAAGACAGGTGGCCATTGCAATTAAGAATAATAATTACGGTATCCAATCCAGTCCTCTTAACTGGACACACAACATTTAAACACGATAGTCCAGGGGGCGGGAAATGTGATTTGTTGCTGTTCTGTGATTGGGTACTGAGCAGTTCAAAGTCAATGGCTTCATAAATTTGTTTTTAATATCATTTCTTATTATTCATTTACTTGCAACGGCATAAAATTTGTTTGCGTTTTGCTGCTGGAGTGTATAGTTGTTGAATAATGTGATACATGATAGATATATTGCTGGTTCTTGTTATTCTGTGGTTGATATACGTGGCGCCCTCTGAATTTATGTTATGAGAGTGATTCTAGACATGGCGAAGGTATTGTTATCATCAAGAAAGTAGTAGATTTGTTTATAATCATTTGCACAAAAGTTTTACAAGATTAAAGACTAAATATGAATTTCGTTGTTATTAATTAAAGCCCACTTTATATAATAATACACATGTGATGGGAATGTTTTGTGATGTGATAGTTTATCTGTGTAAATTTCCAGACATAGGGCTTGTTGTTGGTATCTACGATTTTTACTCAGCGAAGTATTATGATAGCAATACAATTTCATGGGGTGAGTAAAAACTATACCTATTGAATAAGGCTTGTTTAATTGAAATCGCAGTATAGTTTTTGATTTAATCTTTTTTAAAAAACCTAAAAAAAAGATTTTCCCGAATACTTGGCAACGTCGCAAGGTAATCAGCTGTCTGTAGAAATTCCGCCAATTTGTCATGTCAAAAACACGTGTTTAGGGGTAATGAACTTTCATAGAGGCACAGATGGTCCGGTTTTAAGGTATTTTACAAAATTCAAAATACTTCCGATTTTAGAAAAAAAAACTATCAAGTGTAACTCTAGGCCACCCCAGGAGTGGCCCCTTAAAATATAATAAGTCATTTCCATAACACCCTGTATACAATAAGTAGAATGAAAATTAATGAAATTCGCGATTAAAAAAGGATATTTTAATCGATAGTCTGCTAAAGAGAACAGAACAGATTGGCGATGTCTTTCATAAGCCGTTATTATAATTTATACTTGTGAACAATTCACCATATACTCAAAAAAAATCTTTTTACAGTAAAGTAAAACAGTCAACGGTAGCGACCAGAAATTGCAGCTATTCACAAAGCGATAAAACCGCAGGAGATCCGAAGACATGATGCGATTAAGTAATCATCTCCAACGTGCCCTACTCCGACGACAGCCCCTTTGACCTCCATTGAATATCGCTGGGGATTCTCAGTTAACATACGGTTAAGATAATGCAAATTTAATATTCTCAAAGCAATTACTAGTCTGGTAAAAGGTCGACTTTAAAGAATTTTAAGATGTAATTTATTCATCCTATCTACACAATGGTGTTATAATTTATAATAATAATAATAATAATAATAATAAAGGTATTTTTATTATGAAATTAAAAATTACAAAAAAAGAAGAAAAACTAATACACAAAAAATAATACAAAATAATACAAAAATAACACTAAGCATTACAAGTAAAAGCAGGGCGCAGTCTAGCCATGCGGCTACTCTACTGAACCCTACACTACCTGTAGAAATAAAGAAAAAATCAAAAAGTATAAGGACAGGTGGAAATAATGATACTTTACATAAGCTATTCATGATTATTATTACAAAAAAAAAATAATAACGCACCGATAAAATAAAAGATTTGACCGAATAATACGGAACAGAACAAAGGTAGATTAAGGAAGTTGTACACTGTTTAAAATTTCGTGACTATTTTAACACCAAATGAACACCAAAAGTGGTCTATATCGATACAAACCAAAACGGTGTTAAATGGTGTTAAACTCGTACACCTACAGAAAAGTAAAACTTACACCTAGATGGGATTAAAATAGACTACTAATTTAATCAAAATGTAGTAACTTTTACACCATGATGCATTCGTTTTAACAACTATTTGGTGTTAACAGGGAATCAACTTTACTCCATAAAAAAACAATTCTACACCAAATTTTGTTATGTTTAACACTATATAGTGTTATTATAAATGTTTAATAAGGGGTGAAATTTACACCATAAAAAACCATGTTTCACACCATATAGTGTTAAATCTAATTTACCAGGGACTCAATTTAACTCCATAAAAAATTCATTCCACGCCAAATTATATGATGTTTAACACTATATGGTGTTATTTTAAATTTGATAAGGGGTCAAATTTACACCATAAAAAACCATGTTTCACACCATATAGTGTTAAATTAAATTTACCAGAGACTCAACTTTACTCCATAAAAAAGTCATTCTACACCAAAAGCGATTTAAATCTTATCATGAAAATGGTATCTATTTTATTTTTGAAAAATATTTTACGAAAATGAAATAAAAAATCTTGATCGGTACTTTATAACTAAGTACCTAGGTACCTACTAGTTTTTCCATTAAATTATTAAGAAGAAAGTGTAAAATGCTTGAAAATTCCATTTTTTTCTGAATCTCAAACTTTATTTCTAATAAGTATCCCACCCCAGTGGTACTAATCTGAGATTTGTAAAAAAAAAACTGTTAAACAAGACTTACTTTATTTTATTACAAAAATATTTTATAACAAAAATAGGTACAAAATAGCACAAAAACTTGTTTAAAAAATCGTAACTGTGTTTTGGTATCCAATATAGTCAATATAATATACCATGTTGTGGGCTTGATGCAAAAAGACAACATTGGTGACTTTTAAGATCTTTGTACATTTCGCTCTAAAAAAATATTTAATCAATCAAATTTTATTGATGAGCATCATAATGCTGTACTATATTTTGCAACGATATACAATTTATATACAAAACTTAAACAAGGCTTTTAATGACAAACAAGTACCTAGGTAGGTACCATTTTGAATTGGCCTTAGTAAAATTTATTACATTATTTTTAATAACATTTAAGGGAAACTTACGGGAACTAACCTAACTAAAACCCGAGCTAAAACCATAGTTGTTCGAAAGATGATAATACAAAAATATATGTAATTACCTTTTAAACATCCAGTTATTGCAGGTTCTCTATTATAGTCTGATCGCAAATCCAGCAATCTGAATAAAAATCCCTTTTCAACCTCTTGTATAAAAGTTTTGAAATCTTCAGGTTCAATCAGGCAGCCTGCATTGTCAGAAACTTTAAAAAACTCAATACTATCTGGTGGTTCTTGCAAGAATTTTTTTAGTGCTACAAATGAAAAAAAAACTGAAAAGTTGGCCAATATAATCAAATAAGTACCTAATTATATTACTTAAGTTCTTTAAAACATTGTACACATTTAGTACCTAATGTCTAATGTGTGTAGGTAAAAACCTTCTAAAACTAACTGAACAACGCCACAAAAATGATAACAGAAAAGGCTACTTTTTTTTTACACTTCAAATGGAGTATAATTAGCACCAGAAAAATAGTTTAAAATTCCCCATATATTCCGCAAGAAAAATATGCCCTGTGGTTTAGGCGGTAGTTATTTTAAAAAAGAAAAAAAATATAGGTGCTTTAGGTACCTATATATCTATACCTAGTAATAATAAAACATAAACCAAAAAATTATTAACTGTACCTAGGTAGTAGGTACCTGTATAAATAAAATCATATCAACTCACCTTGAGTAATAAATTCATGATAGGTTGCTTCCTCCCTGTTTAATGAAATATATTTTTGTATGTTGTTATATTCAACTTTAATAAAAACACTCATTTTTTCTCAAACAATGGACAGAACACAGAACACTTAAACAAGTCCGCATGGAATGGAATTAAACACGTTAAAACAGAACGACGTAGATGGGCAAGGCGCACCGCACATTCTTCCCGCTCGTGCTGCTCTACTCAATCCACTCAGAGACAGGAGAGAAGATTGCGACGTTGCCAATAATATATTTTAATTGAAACAACACCAAAGAGTAGTTGACAATTCTTTGTGATTAGTTTTTAAAACACTAAATTTACTGGAAACATTTTCTTTTATTATTGTTATGCAACATAACTATAAAATCAAACATTTTAATGGTACAGTAGCGCGAAATAAATAATTAATAATCCACCAATTTCCTTGTATTAAAAAGTATCAAGGAAAAAACCAGCAATGTGACAACTTCATTTTCTCTCCATATAATTATTCTATTTAACTCGTATAAGGGGGTGAAATCAAATTTCTTTTCAGTGTGAACTTAAAATATTTACACCGCATGGTGGTAAATTACGTTTTTACTTTTAACCAACCGATGCGGTGTTAAATTTAACACCATTTGGTTTAAATTTCGTACACCGTTTAGGAACATCGTTTCACACCGGCAAAATTTTTAACTGTGTAGATTTTGAAGATTAAGTAATAGTTATTATCCTAACAAGTGCGGAAAGAGCCACTTTCCCGCACGCGACTGCCGTTACCCGAACGACGCGAAGCGGAGTTCGGGTAAGCAGTCGAGTGCGGGAAAGTGTCTTTCCGCACAAGTTAGGATCAAAATTTTTCCTACAGGCGTTGGAAAAACTACAACAAAATATTTCTAAAAATTTAATTTTACTGAAAAACAAACACAGATTTAATTTCTAATTATAACTAATATTTACATTAAAAGTACAATTTGATGCATTATGCAAATTGATTGCGGATGAAGCCATTGAAGCCAACTGATCCTGATGAGCGGATGGTTGCAAAGAAAGAGGTATCGAGCTGTTGTTAGCGCTGCTGGGAAACTGTGGAGTTTTTGCTTCTAAATTATAGCTCAAACTTGATGGACTATTGAGATTGAGAATTTTGTTAGACATGTTTTTTTTGTGTGTGATGGATTCCTCCAGGTAGCCTTCGGCAACAGACGTGGATTTCCATCCTCCTAAACGTTTAATGTTTGTTATTTCTTCGCCAGAATTAGCAAGTAGAGTGGCCGAGGAACGTCTAAAACTGTGGCCTGTGTATAATTCTGGATTTTTGAGTCCTATATAAGCTGCAATGTTGGAGGGCATTTTTCCTATGGTATTAATTCCAACACATTGGGTACTGCATTTTCCATGTTTGTAGTTCAAAAAGAATCGGCGGTGTGGAGTTTGCTGTGGACGTAAGTTTGCATATTTTCTGTATAGATTTAGAAAAATTTCATTATTGACTGCCTTAGTTATTACAAAGGATCTAGCAGAATGGTTTTTGGAGTCGTTTATTGTGACAATTATAACGTCTCCTTTGTCGTCTATGTCGTCAATGGTAAATTTAGTTAGCTCCTCACGGCGGCAGGCACCAGCCAGTCCAAAAATCGTTACCACTTTAATTAGAAGGAAAATTTCATCAGGTGCTTCTTTCATAAATTTCGCAATCTCTTCTTGTGTAAAAACTTTTGCTTTTTTTGCTCGAAAACCTACATTTTGTCTCTTGATGTACGCAGTAACTTTATAGTATTTACTGATATCTAAATCTTTCTTAACCTTAAGTACACTTTTCAACATGGAATATCGAGACCATAAAGTATTTGGCTTCCAAAGTTTAGACATTTCCAAGAAATATGCCAAAAGTACTTCTTCTCTTGGAGCTTTTACATTTTTCGCTTCACACCAAGTAACAAAATTATCGTATTGTTTTTCATACCTGACTATTGACTTTTTTGGTAGCAAATCCAAATTTGCGACACTTGCAGCTTCTAGAATATCTTCTGGAAGCTCATCGTCCGAGAAATTATCTATGGAAGACATCTGTATCAGAATCTGAACGAAATTATAAATCAAAGCCACGCTCCGGTGAAATGTTGTAAGGTGTCACTTTGACAATTAAATTTTATGTGTGTGTCGTGGTTACCATGTTAACATCTATGTACGGGGTTTTTGAAATAAACCGTTTTAAATCAGCTTTTTTAAAAATGTTTAAAATAAACGGCAAAAATTAGTGTTTCTGTAATATACCTCATTTACTTTCAATAAAAATTTATATTTTATTTATTAAAGTGTCTTTCCGCATGAGTTAGAATCAAAATTGTTTCTACAAGCGTTAGAAAAACTACCACAAAGTATTTCTAAAAATTTAATTTTCCGTGCGGGAAATATTTTCCCGCACCGTGCGGGAAAATGGGTCTTTCAGAACCAAAACGAGTGCGGGAAAACGGTATATCGCGCACGCTTGTAGGAAAATGTTTTTTATATTGCAGCTTAAACCCATTACTATCCAGTAAAATAAATTCATTAGGTAAGGAGTTATATAGTTTCACAGCGTTGTAGGTAAATGTTCTTTGAAACATGGCACTCCGATGGTGAGGCATTGTCAGTTTATACGAGAACCTTGTGTCACGGGAGTGTACAGTATCACGAAATACAAACTTATTTTTTAGGGATGGAGGGAGAGTCTCATTTTTCAGTAGTTTTACCAAAAAACTTCCCAAATGCAAAGTCCTACGGTTAGTCATTAATAGCCAGTTCAGATTTTTAAAAGTGTGGGAAATATGATCAAATTTACGAAGTCCATAAATAAGGCGTGCACATGTATTCTGTACTTTTTGTATTCTATATATATCTGCTCCATCAAGGCATGGCCCATAAATAAAATCACAGTAATTAAAATTGGACAAGACGAGACTTTCACAAAGCATTTTGCGCAATTTAAAATTGAGAATATGACGATTGTTGTATAATACTCTTAAGGACATGTATGACCTCTGAATTAGTTTTGTAACATAGTCCCTAAACCTCAAATCAGTATCCAAAATTATACCCAGATTTTTGGCTGTTTTAACCACTGGGAGCTTGACGCCATCAAGAACTATATTGATGTTCTCTTTCAAAAAGTCAACATTATTACCATTCCCAAAGAGCATCAAAGATGATTTCAATGGATTCAACTTCAAATTGTGATCCAGAGAGAGTTGGTTTAAAATATTTAAATCTTCGTTAAGCAAATTTGATGCAATTAAATAGTCCTGGCAGTCGAAGTGAATGAAAATTTGCGTGTCGTCTGCATAAGCCTGAATCTACAGTGTTTTAGGGATTTCAAGATATCTGAGGTAGAGATTATAAAAAAAAGAGGTCCAAGGATAGAGCCTTGAGGTACCCCAGACAAAATTTGAATTTGATCCGAGTAATTATTATTGTAAAAAATTGTTTGAACCCTATTGGTGAAGTATGATCTAATAAGATTTAAAGACGATTCATCCAAGCCGTAATACTTTAACTTTGCCAACAAGAGTTCATGATTAAGGGTGTCGAAAGCTTTCGAAAAGTCAAGAAGAACCAACGCAGTACTTAATTTTTTATCAATTGCTGACATTATATCATCTATGACCTTAACAAGAGCAACCGATGTACTAAAGTCTTTTTGAAAGCCACATTGGCTCTCTGAAATTATTTTATTGGCGACGCAGAAGTGAAATAATTGACCGTACAAGTACTTTTCAAAAATTTTAGATACGGGTGGCAATATACTTATGATGCGTAGATCATTTAAAGTTGTAGGGCTATTAGTTTTGGGTAATGGTTTACCAACAGCGATTTTCCATTGATCTGGAAAGTAATTAGTCTCAAGACAACAGTTAATAATATGTGTAACATACTGATCTATGTAGGGACTGCAATATTTTAACATTTTTAAGGACACCCCATCAACTACAGAGGCATTAGAAGTGATAGAGTGAATTATCTTGTGAATATCAGCTACTTCAATTAATCTGAAAGAAAAAGTTAATTCATTATCAAAAATATTACTATTGTAAAAATTCACCTTCGGGCTGCAATCTGACACAGTTTGCAAATATGATCCAAAAAATTTACTTATATCATTAGGATTGGATAGGTTATCAGGAATATCACGATTCTTGTTTGAGCTTATATTAAAATACTTTAGCGGAAAGTAAAAGAAACAATGCTGATCGAAAAAACTTACGACAGGTATAGCTTTAAAATGTCTATACTACGATCCCAAAATAATTGGTAAAACTGTTCTTATCACCATTGACGGTGTGCGGAGGAAATAATTAACATTGATTCACACACTTTTAACTGAAATAAAAGCATTCAAAACCGCTTGGGAAAATTGTGCATTACTAAGTCGTTACATGTTGCCAGGTTTTAAAATATTTTATTTAAATTCTCATAAAATGTACCAAAATCAGCATGTCATTAAGGGCCTTTACACCCTACGGTACTTGGTCTACTCAATTTGGCAACACAGGTAAGAAAAACCCATGTCTAAAGGCGCTCGCACGCTTTCTTATCGCCTCTAATCAAGTCGTAGACAAGCTTCAATCAAGAGGATATTAGCAATTCAGTTTTATTATTTTGGTGGTTATTCAAAACATCAAGTATTATAATGCAGGCGAGTTCTTCAAGTGATAGTAACCAACAAGTTACAAAACGACGTCATTTAAAACCTGGGGAGCGTACAATTGTAAAAAATGTGTATGAGGGAATTCTAAGTACACACAGTGGAATATCATTCACTGATGCAGCAGAACTTTGTGCCACATTGACTAAGACATCTTGCCGTACTGTTTATAGAACTATCAGAAGGAAACAAGAGGACGGAAAAATATTTTTATTGATCAGCAAACAAAGTTAGCCATTCGTCGGAAAGTGCACGTAACGCCTTTATCAATGGACTGTCCACTGGATTGAACGCTTCTTCAGGTAAAGGTCGTCGGTTAATTATAACCCACACCTGGAGTGATTCTGGTTGGGTGGTTTAAACGTGTTTGAACCTGCAGATGACAGCAGTAGCAACAGTAATGAAATGCTTTCATCGTCAGATAGTGGATAATCGCTGTAATGCTAATAACGAATTTAAAATTGTAACGTATTGTCATTATAACACTTTTTAATGTCGGCGTGGAATATAATTTGTCAAATTATCATCGATTAGTTTTCATTAGGTAACAATAGTTAGGAAACTTATAAGCATTTATAATTTAGGTTTAGGTTTTGCCCTACTTATATGTTTCTATTATTATGTAGTATAATAAAAACATTATGAAAATAACATGTACCGTTGCTTTATTATTCTTTTTGGATTTTATACCTGTGTAATTTAGTTTCTCTAATTACTTCATTAGATCACCAAATGTAAAAGCTTAATTTACTTTTCAGTTTAATTTATAATATTATATTTATTATACTAAATGTAAATATATTATAATAATAAACAAATAATTCATATATTTTTTGAATTATTATTGTTTAAAATTACACGCCTTTGGAATTGGCGTTCCCCTTACGTCTTGCACACCCCGGTAAAAATTAGTCACTGCTAATTATTTTGGTACCGGAGTATAGACACTAACCAGGAATTCTAAAGGCCTAATCTAGCTTTAATTGCTCTAGGACTTGAAATTTTTAATTTGTCAGTATTTTGTCGATAATTGTTTTAGATTTAACTAACAGATTATTTAACTAACCGAACCAAAACAAATTATTCACTATTTAGGTTATTTAAATGGGCATTAAAAGTTAGGGGTTAAGGGGGGGGGGGGTCGCGGTAAAAGGATTTTCAGATACGCAACCACTGTTACATCGTGCTATGTTCCATTAAATTCCCTCCATTTCGGGTTAATAGGCACATCAGAATGGTCAAGTGCCGAAGTATGAAATGACGATTTAATAACATAATCATTATCAATTTCCCAACTGGGCTTAAATTGGTTTGATTCTGGCATTCGAATCACCAAAGTTAGAAATTGCCACTGAATTATTAAAATTAAAACAAGTGTATATTCAGGTAAAGGGAGGAATTAACCCTACTCCGCCCACACCGGGCATAGTGAAGTTTACATTGTATGGTTGACCTTTACTACAATCAAATGCAATAATATTTTAAGACATAATAAGTAAAAGAAAAATTAAAGAAATACTGAAATACAGCTTTATTCGTTTCAATAGAAATTAAGTTTTTACAGTCGTCAATAAAGTAAACTAGGTATATGAAAAAGATTTTTATTTCATACTGTATTGTAAAACACACCTTTACATATTTGAATTTAGTCCAGAAAATAAGGTTTTACAGCAATAAGTCCGGTAAAATTTTTTTACCGGACTAGTCCTGTAAAATTTCTTTACCGGACTGAAATTTGTAAGTTTTAGTTTAATCAATGTCAAACACACAATGTTTCCACCAGTAAATATAAGCACTTTTCAAATATACGACGCAGAATAAAACTTCATTATAATTTCAAAACATAATTATAATTTTCAACAGAACAGTATGAAATAAAATATTGTACGTCATTCGTCCGGCAAATCCTTTACAGTATTCGTTTCAAAATTCCAGACTCGGCTCCTTCGTCGCCTCGCCTCGAAACATTTCACTCATACTGTAAAAGTTGATTTACCGGACTTATAACGTACATATCTATCACAAGTTAACGAACAGCATTTAATATTGCCTCTACCAATGATAGTATGAAAATTTGGCGAAACACGTCAATTGATATATCAAGGGGGACATTTTTCAAGGCATTTGTTGTCGTGTTACTTTCAACCCCCTGACCCCCAGGGCACCTACCCCTAAAATTTTAAATGGCAACCCCTATTTCTTTTGCCATTTTTGTGTTCCTTGTAAAATTCTACATAAACTGTATTAGTTTTTTTTTTCAAAATTGTGATTATTAACCTCATAAATTAATGAAATGTATTTAAATAAACATTTAAATAATGCAACTCCTTGAAAAATTATGATAATGATAATGAAATACTGGAAAGCTCACCTTTCCTACTTTATGAATTGTTCAAAATGGGGTCCACTCTTCTCCAAGCACAAGTACAGCCGGTATTCAAACTGGTTTCGGACGTTTTCAAGAGTTTCAGGTGAAATAGCTCTACACTCCTGTACAATTCTTTGTTGTAATTGTTCAATGGAATCTGGTTGAGTTTCAAATACAACGGATTTCAAGTGACCCCATAAGAAAAAATCCAGCGGTGTCAGATCTGGTGACCTAAGTAGCCATTCTATGGGTCCTCCCCTACCAATCCACTGCTCTGGGTAATGATTATCCAACCACTCTCTTACTGGGCGTACATAATGCGGAGGCGCTCCGTCCTGTTGGAAGTGGAGGAAACGTTCATCTAGAGCAACATTTCCATTGGCGTCCCTTTGATTTTCCACCTCACGAATTATAAGAGGTTCTATAGCTGTGTCTAACATTTCTGCATAAATTTCACCATTTAGATTTCCATTGATAAAGAGGGGACCGATGATACTATTGCCTAATATACCCGCCCAAACATTTATTTTTTGAGGGTATTGCGTATGCCCCTCTCTAATAATGTGAGAATTGAGGTCGCTCCAATAACGACAGTTTTGTTTGTTGACCTTGCCATTTAAGTAAAAAGTGCATTCGTCACTGAAACAGATATTCTTTATTAACCTGGGCTGAGTAATAATCTTATCCGTTATAATTTCGCAAAACTCAATACGTCTGTCCGGGTCATCGTCCCCTAATTCTTGAGTAATTAGGAGTTTGTATGGATGAAATTTGTGAAGCTTCAATACTTTCCTGACTGACTCACGCGACAGTCCAGTTTGATCTGCAACTTTACGAAGGGACGTAGTGGGAGCCATATCAACTTCACCAAGAACCTCAATCTGAGCGGTCTCATTGGGCAGTCTTGGCTCATTCCTTTTCTTATTGCAAACAGATCCTGTTACTTCAAATTTAGCTGCTAACTCACGGATGTACTTGTGTCCAACACTTCTTTCACGATGTCTTTCGTTGAATACGGCCGCCGTTCTTGCAAAGCAACGATTTTCAGCTCTGTAAATGAAAATCATTTCTACGCGTTCAGCAATAGTGTAAACATTTTAAGAAACGACACTAATAATTAAAAACTATTGAAATGTTTATGAAATTAACTTTCACAGCTTATTTCACTGATTCTAGAAGAACATGAAATAAATAATGAACACCAGGAGTCGGAAAATAAAGTACCTACTAAGTACTTATCATTTGTTCGAAATATCAGGAATAAGCAAATCGAGAATCTTGTTTTGTCGAAAACGGCAAAAAAATTAAATTATTTTATGTTTTCTAGTGGCGATATCGAAGACGAAATGTAAATAAATAAAAGAATTTGGAATGTAACTATTGGTAGGTACAACCAGTTTTAAACGAAGTGCTATGAGGCGGTGAATGCAATCCGTTTTAAAATTCGATATTAAATACATTTCATTAATTTGTGAGGTTAATAATTACAATTTTGAAAAAAAAATAATACAGTTTATGTAGAATTTTCTAAGGAACACAAAAATGGCAAAAGAAATAGGGGTTGCCATTTAAAATTTTAGGGGTAGGTGCCCTGGGGGTTAGGGGGTTGAAAGTAACACGACAACAAATGCCTTAAAAAATTTCCCCCTTGATATATCAATTGACGTGTTTCGCCAAATTTTCATACTACCATTGGTAGAGGCAATATTAAATGCTGTTCGTTTTCAAATTGTCACCCTGTATATTATTAGCTATTTACACCTACTTAAAATGGTATCGCAATTACGGCTGCAGGTAATTTGTACTTAGGCTCTGCCCGTAAAGATGTAAATTTGGGGCATTTTATGGACAGAGGGATTATTAAGGTTTTATGGCAGTCAAGAGACCAGCGGTATAATGTAAACTTTACTATACCCGAGTACAACTTTGAATTCTGGTTTGGGAGAAATAGCTTCATTTAAATATTTGGTGGGTGTATGTCTCTCCAATCGTCGTCGATCTTAATTACTTTGAGCAGATATAGGTTTAACATGAAAATCTCAGGAAATTTAATTAAGCAGGTAAGAAAACTTTTTCAATATGTTAGAGATAAAAGCTGACACTTAAAGACGGGAAGCACCCAAAATTTAACTCTGCTGCTGGTTTAGTTCGCAAATTCACTTCACATTCTTATCAGCCGCGAGTTTTAAAAATCAATTAAATTTTAATGAACATCAGAAAATCGAGCTTCTCATATTTTAAAATTGCTCAAATCATATTAAAACTAAGAAAAATTTCTGCATTAATCTTAATCTGCATAAATTTAGCAAATAAAATATCTAATCTGCATAAATTTAGCAAATAAAATAATAAAAGCACCAAACGCCATTTTCTTTGACAACCCATATTTAAAACAATTCGAAACGTATTTTGTCTTGGTTTAATTCAACTACAAATTAAAACAGAAACACGACGTGTATTGTTCATTTAACTGTCGACTTTCACTTGTTTGCGGTGTGAAGTAAGATTGTATGCTTTAAATTTGTGGCGCTAAAGTGTATGTCCGGGTGGGTACTGTGTATTGATCCTTAATCAAACGCACAAATTGAAGATAATAATATGTTCTTAAACAGATTATTTCTGAAATGTAGATTGAATTGATAGTCAAATTGTGTATTTGGTCATATCAATGATCCTCATATATTATGTAGGATAAACAAATTTTTATGGATTTCAAAATAACCATTGCTGTCTCTTTAAAATTTTAAAACAATGATACTTTAAAAGAAAAGAGTTTTTGCAAGCTTCAAGAGGTTAAAGTACATCGTAATATCAGACTTCCTCATTTAAATGTGAGCCTGTACAAATCCCAAGCTACAAAGCGTTTAGATCCGAGGTAAAATAGACTTTAGGCATATTTACTCTAAACCTCCTTTATCCAAAAGAAAAGGGATGGGACAGAAGGAATGGAAATTAGTTTTAACAATATTTCCGTTTTTGGCTATTACGTACTTGAAAACGAACCCAATGGGAATAAAACTTAAATAAAAAGGGAACCCAACTCATTAAAACATTAACGAAATTTACTATATATAAAGTGGTGCATACAATAACTTCCAAATATATTGTGGCCACAAACAGGAAATATATTTAATTAATAATTACCCCTAAAAATGTTCAGTCAATAGCGAAATAATTTCGACTTAATTATCTAAGTAATATATCATTTTTTTTTATTTGGTGGGGGAAAAATTTCAGACGAACCTTAACCGATTAAGAATCCAATGCCTTTCTTTATATAGGGTTACTTAACATAATAATATTTCGAAGCCGTTAAAAAAAGTATGCCTTAAGCAAGAACACTGGCATCGTTTGGTTGTTTATAGGGTTAGTTCACACGCGACGACAGATTGAGCAGAGAGTTTCATCAGACAGCTCTATCAGAGTTAACAGTTGATTCAGTCAATAGCAGTATCAATAGTGACAGTTAGGAGATATACCAACAATTCATATAAAATGTTAATTGTGATTGATGGGTAAGCATTGTTAGATACCGTTTTTGATGCAGCCACTAGCGTGCCTTACTGGGATCATGTTTGGTTATTAAATTAGTCCTCCAGACCTTTATTTCAATATTTGATATTGGGTTGGTTCATGGAGAAGGGGGAACAGGAGTGAGCCACTCTCTCGGTAGTCTGTATGGCTTCAGTGGGTTAGAATGGATGTCTGATTGAGCAATGAGGGGATTCAGGGATACGTCCGTCCTTTTGTAAGTCGATACCTCCCTTTGTGCAACTTAGATATCGCTCTGGTTCGGTATATTTTGTTTTATTGTTTTAAATGTTTTTTGGGTTGATCAGTTTTATAGTTAGTTAACCTGTGTTCGCCATTGTGAACTTGTTTGTGTCCTTAATGTAAAGTTTGTAAGTATGTAAGTAATACCTAATAATTGTGATTTTGAATTGAGACTATTATATAAATGAACTTTTTAGACAGCTCTTAAAAATGGTCTAAGAAATCGAAACGCCTAGAGCAAGATATTAAATATTTGTGAAGAATTTTGGATTTTTCTTTCCTCTTCAATATAAATAATCTTCACCCCGGACATATCTATGATTCAATTAATCGATAATAAGTTTCTGATTGTGTTCTGTGATTGTCGGCATTCGTAAGTCATTATGCAACGTATGAACCATCGTGAAGCGTGGCGCATTTGTTATAATTATTAAAACTTTATTTTGAATAGTCTGAATTTTTCCAAACGTTGACTTATTTACAGTGCACCAGGGGGCGACGCCGTACATAAGCACTGGCCGAAAAATAGTCTTATAAAGAAACGTATAAGATATGTTGTCAATCCAAGCCAGCCGCTTGCCAAAGTTCTGGTTTGAGGAAATTTACTTCTGGCCTTCTAGAAGTATAGATGGTTTGGGTTTTGGCGTCATTAAGTCGAATTTTTTATTTACCTCGCCATGTCTCGATAAGTTTTATGTGGTGCTGCAGCTTTGAGATGACCAACTCTTGGTGTTTGGCGGTGGCGGTTATCGCGGTATCGTCAGCAAACAGGTATAATTGTGTTTGAGCGACTTTGGGTATATCGCTGGTGTAGATATTGTACAGAGCCGGCGCAAGGGGGAAGCCCTGTAGTACTCCGGCTCTGACGTATCGCACAGTCGATATCGGATTCTCTGATGACACCTGTCCGTCAAGAATGAATGGATCACCATTATTAGGTATAGCTCGGCATACCTGACCTTAATAACTTTAGTATAAGTCCATCGTGTCCGACCTTATCAAACGCCTTGCTGATGTCGAAAAAGACCGCACCCGTGCTAAATCGCCTGTTAAACTATTTCGTGCAATGACTATGGCTGGGCGATTATGATTTTTCACAATTGATTGTCGATTGTTAAAAATAATAGATTATTTCGATTAAATGGGTTAATCGAAAAATAATCGATTTTTAAAATTTTAACAATCGTTTAATCGATTACTTTGTCTACTTCTACTCTATACCATTATAATTTAATTTTTTGTTAAATTTTTTATATTTGTCTCACTTGGTTAGTTAGCCTGGTTCTTTTTACTTTGTTTTCTTTCAAAAGTTCCAGCAAACAGTAAACATAGTTCGGGGCACAAATTTTATTTTAACGTTATATTACTGTTTTTTCTTCAAGAAAAAAAAAACATAATATTATATTATGTTTATATGTAGGTATATTAGATAATTTATTTCAACAGGAGAATTCGTTTAGCAGGCTGCTCACTGGGATTATGAAAATTCATAATCGATTAATCGATTTTTAAAATTTTCACAATCGTTTAATCGATTAATCGATTACTTTGCCCACCCCTAGCAATGACCAGACTCTTAAAATATTAAAATGTCATTAAATTATACAAGTCGGTTCCAAAGTTAGAGCCCAAAAGGTAAATCGCTGGGTATCCCTTTGGGGCTCTGTATCTCCGGTGAAGGGCAATTTAGGATTTTTTTTTCTATGACAAATTAGGGTTATTTTCACCTTCTCTGTTCGCTCCCGAGAAATTAGGAAGTACCTACTTAGCGGACACCCTGTATTTCGATAAAAACCTTAAATAATAAATAAAGTTTGTAGTTAAAAGGTGATACTTTTAATTATTGTTGTCTCCGTGAAATTCTAAAATTATTGCACAACACACAGACAGAAGTATTCTACGTATTACTTTGTCTACTGAAAAATTCCTTGGCCCAAGACTTTTTTGGCTTATCTGGAATTGAATGTTTAGTCGATTTTTGTTGATTTGCGGCAAGAAGTTAAATCAGTCCAGCAATTTTTGGCGTTAAATTATTAGCACGTTAAACTAAGTGCGTTTCGACCTCAAATCGATCTCACCAACTGGAAATTACAGTCCTGCAGCTAGAGCGGATCGTTATACGAAACCGGAATCTATCGCCAGTCATTAAATTGCTTATTTGGACAAATTAAGGTACACAGAAGATATTCTAAGGGGATGACCCGGGCGCAGGGCTAAAGAAGAACCGGTTTTTTGAGTCTCTCTTCCAATCCTATTCATAAAGAAGCAATAAAACATTAACAGCTATTTATTATCCCTTCAAATATAACTTTATGATCTAAAGGTCTACATAAATTTTACAATAAATCGTAAATTTTAAATCTAATATTTTACGTAAAGTATAATACCTGATTTGCCTAGTTATATGTTAGGCGTGACAGATCCCCTGACTAAAGTGTCCAGTTTATATTTAGGGTAAAATATGATGGAGGTAAATTTACCCAAAAGTTTGTTACCAAAAAAAAAGGTAAGTGATCGGTGAAAATAAGATAATTTATAAATGAATTTTGATAAGAGAATTTTATCATTAATAATTGAATCACGCATAGAAAATATTGACACTAAAAAGTAGATTTCTTTAGATACCCCCCCCCCCCCTCATAGATCAATAGGGGCCAACTATCCTGCTGATTTACATTTGGAATTCTTTCAACTTCAGATTGTATCAACATATAAGGCCTGGATTTACAGTCGAAATGTATTTTTTTTAGTTCGAAATACGAGAACACGCATCCAAAAAAAAACCTGTTACAATATATTTTACTTTAAAATAGAACAGGGATTTTACGGAACACAAAACTGGGATAAAGTAAAGTGTAATATCAGATCTGCTTATCTAACTGTTAAGCGAGACAAATCCCTAACGAAAATGTCACGTGTCGCCTTTCAGTTAAATAAAATGTGACTACATGTGGCCCAAACAATTTATAAGAAGAAATTATTAGTTCTAATTCTCTTATATAAAAGAGCGTAGTTTTCGCTCAAAATTATGCAATTATAATCTGTTGCTTAATGCGAGAGAGTAATAAATCATTATTAAACTAAAAAACCAGTGATCTTCGCCGTATTCTATAGGTGTAATTATTATCGTTGTCTCGCTAAATTGCTAATAAAATTGTTTCTAGTTCTAAGATTTGTGCACTTTTTCATAGTCTAAGTCTCATAATATGATATTATCATAATATTCATATTTTATTCAGTGTTATTGATGTTTCTTTGACTCGTTAAACTTTTATTATAAATTTTATAGTTTATTAAACAGTAGGCCATGAAATTAGTTGTTATCTTGCTCATTAGGGGTATACCGGGTACCGGTAAATGGAAACTGTATCATTTTTTAAAGAAAAATCAAAATAACTTTTAAACCCCTGGTGATATCGATTTGCGTTTGGGCTAATCGTTCCCTATGCAAATTGTCTCCTATTACTACCGAAAAAAATTATACCATCCAATTTGCAAATACCGAGAAAAATAAAAAAATAAGTTAGATTGAATAACAGCGCCATCTTAAAATTGTATCAGGAAACTTGTGACAATTCCTGAATCATTTATTTAAACCCCAAGGAATTCCCTTTCAAACAAGTCCAAGTTATAGAAAATCCGTTGAAGGATAACGACATAATGACAGTTTTTGAAAAATGTCCTAAAGGCTTCCCCCACTCCTTTATTAGGCGAGATTCAAAAAAAATAACAATAACAAAAGTTGTAGTAAACAATCTACTGATTTTAATTATTTATTTGCTTTTCTACGGTTAAGTGGCATTTTTTGCCGTAAAATGAACTTTAAAAAATAAATAAGCCGTTACGCCCTCTTGCGGCAATTTCCGAAACTTAAAATTATTTTGCATGAATTTCTCTTGGCAGTTTTTATGATGAGAGCTTTTTTTTCAGATCTGTGGGACGGGACGTATCGTTTCCGAGATATGGCCGCTCCGTATCCTTATCCGGACACCCTGTATATACAGGGTGAGTCGGGAGGAATGGGCCTAACTCTAAGGGTGTAATCTATGCATCAAAATAATAAGAAAAAACTTAAATGTTGTTATCCAATATTCATTTGTTTTCAAGTTACAGCGTTAAATAAAATAATAATATTGTTAAACAAAAATATTCAACATTAAAATTGTTTTAAATAAATCATTGGTTTAGTAAATTTTCAAAAATACCGCCATTGACTTCCAAACATTTCCTGCTTCGTTTACGAAAGGGCGCGTGGATCTTCTAATTGATTCGTGCCTTTCTTTAATATTAAGTACAGCATTTCTAATGCGTCTAATTAATGCATCCCTAGTATCTACTTTTACTTTGTAAACCTCAGTTTTTAACCAACCCCATAAATTGTAGTCCAACGGCGTGAGGTCTGGCGATCTAGGAGGCCAACTAATAGGACCACCGCGACCAATCCAAACCCCTGGAAACCTTTGGTCTAAATATTGCTTGATCCGACGATCGAAATGGGCAGGCGCTCCGTCGTGTTGATAATACATTTCAATTCTGATGTTTAAAGGAATCTCCTCCAGTAGTCCTTGCAATTCATTTTGTAAAAACTTAAGTAGTGATCCCCTGTAAGGCGATTTTCCAAAAGAAAAGGGCCAATTAAATTATTACCGATCATGCCGCACCACACGTTTACTGAAAACCTGTTTTGAAAATTACTTTCGACTATTGCGTGAGGATTTTCGTCCGACCATACATGGGAGTTTCGATTATTATTGATGCCGTCACGGGTGAATGTGCTTCGTCAGTAAAAAGTATGTGCGGTAAAAATGACGATTATTAATTATCCACTCACAAAATTGCATACGCTTGGCGTAGTCTCCAGGTTGAAGATTCTGTACACGCTGTACATGGTACGGGTATAAGCCTTGCTCGTAAAGCGTATTGATCACTCTTTTTTGGGGAATCCCCAACTGAATTCCAATTCTTCGTGAGCCTGTCGTCGCATCTTCTTCTACTAAAGCTAGAACATTTTCTATTTTTTCTAAATCCTGTTGAGTGGCTCGTTCGGATGTTACATTAGCACTTGAAAGCGTTCCGGTCTCGCAGAGTTTGTTGAAAACTCTGATAAAGGCCTTTCTGCTCGGTGTTCTTTCATGTGAAAATCGTTCACGGTATTCTTCAGCAGCCGCTGTAGCATTCTCATTACACAAACCATAAACAAAAACCTTATTGGCGTATTCGAGATGTGAATAAATGTGGCATTTTATAAAATTAAAATGATACAAATCCGAAAGTTAACGGTGAATCAATGTAACATTTTATACTGACACTAATAGAATAGTGTCAGCACAACAATCAAAAGCAAACAATAATAACATTTATTACAAGAAAGCTAAATTAATGCAATATTTTGTTCTTGCCTTATAACTTGAAAACAAATAAATATTGGATAACAACATTTGAGTTTTTTCTTATTATTTTGATGCATAGATTACACCCTTAAAGTTAGGACCATTCCTCCCGACTCACTCTGTATAAGTTTGTATCTACTTAATATTAAAATAAATAATATCTCAACTATCTGCCCATTATTATTATACTTATTATTCCAATAAACTACCTGTAGTAACTCCGCTGTCACATTACTTTCATTCACCAAACTCGTCTTTCTATTGTATGCAAATCAGGGTGACCCTAATTTAGGACCGATTCGGGGTGTGTAGGTCTTAGATTTCTGAAATACGGAATTTTTAAAAACTATCAATTTACCTGTCCACCCTGCTTAATTGGTCCCGTCATTGCAAATTTACATTTTATTACTCTCACGCATGAAGCAACAGAGTATAGTTGTAAGAGTATTTACTTAAAAACAGTTAAGAAGTTTAATACTTATTAAGGAAACATCTTTAAAATGCCTGCTAACAATGTAAACATATACAGGGATATTATAATTTCATTGAAAGAAAAAGAAAGTATATATCAACTCCAGCCAAACATCAAATTAAGAAGATATTTAAAAATACTTTTTCATAACTCTTACAGTTTCTAAGATAAGGTATATAAGGTCCTGTTATGTACGTTACAGATGGAATAAATTATTGTCTCTAAATCTTTTTTCTTCCCAAGTCAAAGCCAAAATAGAAAGAAGCGGTTACGGTTGAACAAATTTTCGCTCGCAAAAGGGATCCTTTTATATGTTATAAAATACTTGAATAGTCAGCTAATGCCCCAATTTTATTCTTGTATGGTCCAACGGAGCTTACAACCTGGCCAAATAAGATTAATGATTTTTTTCAATATCTTACACTGAGAACACTGAATTGCTTGATTCAATAGTCACATAACTGTTTCGATGAGATGTCTGTTTCAATTAAAAAACCCTTGTGGTAACTATTTTAACGGGTTTAGAGCAATATTTTTAATTTGTTAAACTTTAACTGTTAAGACAAAATTTTTGATTAAATTACTTCTTTTCTATTAAAATAAATATCATATAACTTGTTGAGTTGATGCTAGCGAAGACGTTCAGTGAAATAGTCATCTAACATATTTATTTTATTATTTTAATAAACATTGAATCTTTTTCTAAACCAGTTCAGCATTAACTCAAAAAAAGTTAAAAAATACTGTTTATTCTACCGCTGGCAAACTGGTATACTGTGGCAGATCCCGCGCATGTTGTTTCGTACTTCTCTTCTGTCGCTTAGCAACCTATCATGTATGTAAACGGTACGACGCCATTTGCATGTTTTGCAATTATTTTTGCAGCATTCCAGTGAAGCTAGGTGTGTTGTTAATAATTATTACTAGTTCTAATTATAAGGCAAGAAATATTAGTTGTTAACTTATTTACCATTCATTTATTTGCTAAGAATCGACGAAGTAATATTTATAACTGAAAATAATTGTAACAGCATACAATATTTTATTTTATTTTATTTGTATTTAAAAAGCTT
The DNA here is from genome assembly GCA_963920685.1 of Polydrusus tereticollis. Classification (NCBI taxonomy): domain Eukaryota; kingdom Metazoa; phylum Arthropoda; class Insecta; order Coleoptera; family Curculionidae; genus Polydrusus; species Polydrusus tereticollis. Next base: position 5,274,417 of record OY987331.1, read on the forward strand.
GCTTACTGGAAAGAACTTTCCCAAGAAATACGTTAAAATGTGGCTCGCATTGGAGAAAGCATGGGTTTTATTGTCTTTTAAAAAAAACTAAACACTAAATCAAATTATAGAACATCTTTTCTGTAATATAGACCTAACTCCTTTTTGGACCTAATTCCATTCGTTATGGTACTTCCTGGCTTAAAAGCAATAACCATCAATATTTCTAAGATCAACAAGTTTTCAATTTAAAAGAAAATATTCTCTATGGATACTTAAAACATAAATCTGCTGAAAAAATACCTTTCTTAGAAATTATCCTTACCTTCTAGGGTTTAGTTTAGAAAGTTGGAGAACACATGGGTTTTATTACCACATGCAATGGTTCAGATTAGTCGAAAACAAAGAATACGCGGGAAGTGACTCATACAGTTTGATATTAAAAGAAAAATAGATAAAGCTGCGACCTTGAGGATGAAACCGGTATCTGCCCTATATACCTTGTACAAAAGTTTTAGATGTTCTTTTTACCTACTTCAAACCTGAAAAAGACAAGTAATAAGCAAAAACGACTTTGTAGGTTTTCTTTTTAACATTTCTAACTCTATTAAGGTATAATTAGATTAAGACCCTGTTGTTTTGTATAAATTATAGGTTTAAGTCATTTTCTATGAGAGGAAATTAAAATTTTCAATTATATCCTCTCCGTGGACTAGGTGAGGTTGGGATTTTGGGAGCCAAGGGGTGTGGTATTAAGGCCACAAGTTATTTTCAAGAACGCAGTAAAATCAGTTTTTTACCGAACTCTCTGGTCGACTTACTAATTCTCGTGTATAGTGACCCTTTTGTTAATTGTATAAAGTTCAATTTAATCTCTTATCGTTTATGAAAACAATGGCATTTGACAATTAGTCGGTAAATTCAAGTATGTAAAAACTAAATAGGTATTTTAAATTTCGATCGATACTGAGGTTTACTACTTATATAACATTTAATATCTTGAGGATTTCTAAAAAACCTTAAGATACATTAGAATATTACTTTTAAATTAAAGCCTAATGATATGATAAAACGCGCAGAAAAACGGCGCGTTGCTCTCGTTCGAGGGCGCCTGCTACTGATTTATCAATCACAATTTTCAAAGATTTCTTGGATTAAATTTCAAATTACAATAAAAAAATTTGATTAAAACCTTTTTTCAATTGGATTTTTGCGTTCCTGTTACCAGCACTTCAGTAAATCGTTTTTAAATATCAAAAGATACAATTTTTCACGAGTCAGTTGGTTTAATAAGAATTTAATATTTGAGGTATGCCATTTACGAACAAATGTGAAAGCAATAAAAAATCATATTACTAAAAAATGTGAGAAATTTTGTAATATATTTTTGTTATGATAAATATAGCCATAGAATGCCCCAAATTAACATCTTTTCGGGTAGAGCCGGAGTACAAATTACATGGAACCCTAATTGCTATCCCATTTTAAGTAATATACATGGTGTCCGAGAAAATGTGGGAAATCTGTCCGATTCAGAAAGAACATGAAAAAATGAAATGACAATTTCCTATACAATTTTTTCTTACAGGCCCTCGCTACTGAGATAATTATGTGACCGTGAAAGACGCCGCTGGAAATCGGGTTTTCTTGAATAACTTTTAAAGTACTTAATATAATTTAATAAGAATTTAATGTGATGGACACTAGTTACCTCTTAAAATAGTACCCTTGAAACATAATTAGCTTTTTTAGTTTATCAGGGGCGGACTAAGCCTTTCAACTTAATGTTTACATTTTATAATAAATAAATAAATAAATAAAGATTTAATAAAAGGTGCTGTTGTTTATTGTCGATAAAATGAACCGTTCATAAGAAAAAGAATAATAAACGAATAGTTGTAGAAGACTGAGAAGAATGTTGTAGACTATGTTCGCAAAAAATGTGCGTTTTATTTATTTATCGGCACTAAAAAAACGTATTGTTGTTACAAACGTTACTATGGTACGAAATAAATAAAACATCCTGCATTTTAAAACTTGTCATCTTTCACATCGCTGACCCATTAATCCTTTACTTTGATATTTATTTACTGATTTTTGGATTTCGTCGTGAATTTAATTGTGAATTAATTCGAACTATGGAATACACGTTTATTGAGTATGCAGATATGCATCTGATGTATGGTCTTGCGTCTTGCCAGAAGGCTATATCACGAAAGATCTCCCAATCGTAGTAAGCCCAACCAAAAGACATTTCAACGAGTTGACCAACGTCTAAGGGAGAATGGTGGGTGATTCCAGTTAATAAGGTAATACATATTATTGACTTTCCTATGTGATAAGGACCAAGGCTGGGTTATTGTGGCGGGACAGCCTGCAGTCCTCAATTCGTCGTGCCGGCGAGTGTATCAGACTTCACGGATCCCATGTTGAACCCTATTTTAAAGTTCTTAAATAATTTCGTTAAGTGCCTCCTATTACATCACTGCGTTTTTTTTTTTAATTTTTGTATGTGTGGCAATCTAATACTTAAAAGTGTAATAACTTAGGATAAATATACAATAAACACTGTCAATAATTATGAAACAAAAAACCCATAATTATATACACAATATCCTTTCGTTAATTTTATTACTTAGATGTAAATACCTCTATAATCACACCTGTAACTTAGTGTTGTACCTTTGGCAAATACCTGTAAATTAAGGACCTAAATAACCCATAATCTGTCTGTCAATTCACTTCATCTCCCTAATTTTATTTTAATGACATGTTTACCATTAATATTACTTATATATTAACTTTGTAACACGTAGAATTTAGTATTGTCTTGTACTCCTTTGATAATGATCCGCAAGGGTCGAAACACGTGTCAGGCAACTGAATTATAATATAATTGTGAAATATAAAAAGTAAGACTTATTTTTCAGTATTGCATTAATTTTTATTCCACTTATTATGACTCAAAATATTATTATTATTATAATAACCCCTAACAAGCACGTCTTCTGGGGAATTTATGAATAAGTTTATTAAAAAATAACATATTAACATGTTTATTATATTGTAACTATTTGAAATAAGCTTATTATTATTATATTATTAATTGATCTTTACTTTCATTTGGTTTAAACTGTCTCTTTAATTCGAAATAAAAATGAATCAATAAGTAGTTAGCGGACCCTGCACCGATTTATTGCGGTTTAAAGATGATGGAACCTACTTAATGGAGATTAATCAGGTAGTAGATTTCTCGCAGTAAAGGTCAACGATATAATGTAAACACTACTATATCTTGTATATGTAACTGAAACAATGCAGTTTTCCTCCACAGTTTAATAATTGTAAAAACAAATAAATAGTTCCCTACATGTTTCGAACGCTTAAGCGTTCGTCTTCAGGGGATACTAAAGAGGATAGTATAAAGTTAGGAACGACCAATAAATATGAAAATAAAAGTTTAAGTGGGACTTACCTAACATCGAGAAGAGCGAAACTGTTATTATAAGTTGTCTTAAATTAATGAGTACAACTTAACTACTACAGCTTGATCTTATTAGATTTGGGCTCACCACATTCAGTTTCTTTAAAAATACGAATCCTGATTGTTTTATAATTTATGTAGTAAAAACAGAACGTATTTTTTAATTTTAATGAAGGTACAATGTAATATGTAATTTTTACATTTAATTATTAAATTTAATTCCAGTTAATGGATCGCCTATTTGAAGAACAGGACCTCCAACCATTACGTCCCGTATAAAAACTGATCAATCGGTCATATATATATATATATATGTGAAACCTTCTTTTTTTGAAGAGGTTCTGTTTAAAAGACAGGACTCAATTGATAACATTTTTCCAGATAAAATTCATTTGAGCGTAAAACAGATCTCTTTCCCTTCGCTTTAGACCCAAAAAAGGGACAAAGAGATCACGTGAATCGATAAGGTAATAGAATCACGTATTCTTCTACATTCAAAGAAATGCTTTAAATTTTAAATGATAGAGTATGTTAACTTAATCTCTGTTTAAGTAAAAAAAAAACACGAAAATGGTACAAAAATGTAGCTCTTGTATAATAGAAATATTAATTAGAATGAAGTAATGTAAAATACGTTTCGTACTACAGGGTGTTTAATAATTGAATGTCAATATTAAAGGGGGTTAATGTGTGCATGATGTTGAGGCAGAAAGTTCATATGAACCGAGATGGTTACGTGATCAGTGCATCATAAAACTTTTATTCGGGAAATTTTGGCAACTATAAATATGGACGTAGCTTATTTCGGCGAAAAGTAACATAATTATCATAATTGCCCCAATAGGATCATAAAATTTTTAGGTAAAGCCTGTCCAGAGATATAAGAAAGTTACGCTTTGCCTTTGAATGGGATTATCTAAGGGTGGCCATAAACAAACAATGGATGAATGAATAAATGCAGGTAAAATGGCCCATACTTAAAAATGTCTTAAAGTAAACTGCAAATCCGGAAGACGTAATTTCATTATTAAAATAATAGTTTGGTGATTTCAAACCGATTTTTACCTACCTTTTTAGTAATTATTTTTACTTCGTGTGTAATACAGCGTTTGTTTAATCGTGTGTGAGTCATGGAAAATATGTGCGAGCCCAATGTATCTCAGGAGATAACCCCGTCGAAAAGCAGAAAACACTTTTCTGTGGAAACTAAGTTAGTTATAAACAATGTTTATTCAAGTCTCATTGAACGTGCGGTCAGCAAGCAAGCAGCGTTAGAAGAAACGGTCACATTAACAAAAATTCCAACATCAACTGTTTGGAAAATTGTAAATAATCCCATTTTAGCGGGGAAAAAAAGAACCGATACTGGCATTTTCTCGAAGGTAAATGCAAGTGATTAAGATATAATACGGCGTAAAATTAACAAGTTATACGAGGAACAAAGCGTGCCTACATTAGATAATTTAATTAAGAGGCTTGAAAAAGATGAAACTGGCGTTAAATGTGGCAGAACAACGTTATGGAAGTGTATCCAACACATGGGTTTTAGATTAAAAAAAATTAACAAAAGACAAGTTTTAATGGAATCCACTACAATTCGGAAAAAGAAGTAGAGTATTTTTATTTGTTTGAATTATATGAACTAAAACCACAAAATAATCATTTAAACAAGTTTTCGAATTACCTTTTAGAAACATATTTGACAAACGAATCAAAGTTTCCACCGCATATTTGGGCAAATGCATCTGCAGACCTTAATAAAACTACCAATACTTGCGAATATTTTTATCATTATATATATTCACTTGTGTTGACGAACTTATCAATGTTCAAATTGAACCTTACATGAAATGCAAGAGTATTAATGCACCTCATAGATTCAAAAATATAGCGACAAAGAAAAAGCATGATTTTATTGCTAATAAAATAAGAGCATATAAAAGTAACACTATCCACACTGGAATACGTTAAAATCTTATCACATTATTATGCCAATAATAATAATATTAATTAAAGATGTAATGAGTATGTATGTAAATATGTATATATTTAAAGGCTGGAAATTATTATGTACACTGTGGCCCAAATTAAAGGAGTACACTTTTTAATTGTGAATATTTTTTTCATTTTGCACTGATTTAATTTATTTTTGGAGTGACGATGAACTGAAATCGTCTCAGAAAAATGTGTAATTTTTATCAAAATATTTTGAACAGGGCCGGATTGACACGTTTTTTCAACAAACGTGCGCTTATGTTCGTTGCAAACAGAAACTGATTTATTTAAATTTCAGATGGTACGTTTATTTGGTAGTTTAACTATCGAAAATTCTCCAGTATAGGTCTCATTGTGAAAGATTTTAAAATTCAAGAAATACAATTTATGTATTTTGTTCATTGATGTACTAAAACATTATCATTTTGGAAACTTGAAGTCGTTTGAACCATGATCGCAACATTCATGACCGGTATTAAAAATTAGAATATCCATGACTGTTATTAAAAATCAGAGTATCCATGACTGTTATTAAAATAATAAACAATGTTATTTTTGATGTTTTGTACGCTTCGTGACCGATAATCCGTACGCAATGGCAATCATAAGTGAACAGGATCGAATTCTTATAAAATATTTTCGACAAAAACATAATTACGGTGCAAGAAAAATTGTAAAGGAGTTTCCTGAAAAAAATTGGTATATTGAAACAGTTGGAAAGTTTTTAAGATATCTTAGAGAAAATAATGGATCCATAAAAATAAAAGTTGGAAGGGCAAGGAAGAAAACTTCAAGAACTCAAGGAAATATTACCATGGTAAGAAATATTATAGAAAATGTACGACCTGAAGAATCTGTAGGTACCAGAAAAATAGCGAAAAGAACCAGAATTCACCGTTCAATAGTTTAAAGAATTATAAAAAATTATTGCCAACTTAAAGTCTTTAAAAAAGTTTACTGTCAAAAACTTAATGCTAATGCGAAGGAGAAACGATTAGAAAGATGTAATCTATTTTATCTATTACTACGAAGATTCCGTTCTCGGCAAAATATCGCAAAGATATGGTTTTCAGATGAGAAGATGTTTTACTTGAGGCCGCCAAAGAATACACAAAATAATCGGGTATACGCAAAAGTGCGAGTAAAGAGGAAAATTCCTTTGAAAAATCTTTAAATCGAGAAAAGTCACTTTTCACCTGGCGTAATGGTCTCTGTGGCAGTTTCCAAATTGGGGAAGTCAAGTCTCATTGTTGTAGATGCCGAAGTAAAACTCAACTCGGACGCGTATCAACAACAAACTTTACATCACTTGCTTCTTAAAATTGAAGCAATCTACGACGATTACGTGTTCCAACAAGACAGTGCTCCTTCCTATACCTCTCGGAGTACAAGAATGTTTTTGTTTGAGCAATACCCCGATTACATCGAACCGGAGATGTGGCCACCCAATAGTCCAGACTTAAACACTGTTGACTATTTCATATGGGGAATTTTAGAGGCAAATGTTCACAGTGGTCAAAGGTTTAACACCATCGAAGAGCTAGAGGAAAGGTTACAGTTCTGTTGGAATAAATTAACTCAGGACATAATCAATGCAGCCATTGACCTATGGCGAAGGCGACTGCAACCGGTGATAGAAAATCATGGTGGTCATATTCATAGTTATCCTGTAAATATTAAGACTACTTTCGATTTTAAGTGATAGTTTATCTTGATATCATTAATTGTTAATATTATTAAATTTGTTAATTAAGATTGAACAAAATAAATTGTATTTCTTGAATTTTAAAATATTTCACAATGAGACCTACACTGGAGAATTTTCGATAGTTAAACTACCAAAAAACGTATCATCTAAAATTTAAATAAATCAGTTTCTGTTTGCAACGAACATAAGCGCACCCTGTTCAAAATATGTTGATAAAAATTAAACATTTTACTGAGACGACTTCAGTTCATTATCACTAAAAAAATAAATTAAATCAGTGCAAAATGAAAAAAAAATTACAATTAAAAAGTGTACTCCTGTAATTTGAGCCACAGCGTATATAGTCAATTTTCTTAATAATAAACATCTTATAACATTGATTTTACCTGATTTTTATTGTTTGCTATAATAATAATAATAATAATAATAATAATAATTTAGACGTATTTAGCAAAAATCATGATACAAACAAGTAAATATACAGCAAATATACCTAAACGTCCTTGACAGCTGCCGAAATATGCACAAAGTGTACCTATTTGTATGGCAGGTTTTTTTTTCCCGTCCATTCTTGCGTTCACTAATATCTGCTTTGCTTTTGATTCACAAAATTGTCAATATCTTCACGAGAGATCACTTTTAAAAGCCATTCTGATATTACTTTCTTAAATCTAACAAAACTCTCACAATATATTATTTCCAGTGGGACAATGTTAAACAGTCTCGGGGTCAGGTATAAGAAGCTTCTCTGTCCATATGCCTTCTGACACTTTGGAGTTGCAGCTCTATTTACTGATCTTAAGGTATAATTTACTGCAATGGAGCTTAGACATTCATGTGGTTTTTTAAAAGATCTCAAAATCATTCTATAACAGAAAAGCTGTCTCATATCCATCACACCACTTAAACGGTACAAGGAATCAGTTGGAAAGAGCCTGTTCTTGCCAAAGATTATCTTCAGAAACCACTTTTGCATAATCTCTAAACTTTTAATGTGTGCATTCAGCACACCGCCCCAACCTATAATACCATAGATAAAATGACTCTGAACCTACGCAAAGTACAAAATTTTCAACTGACCCACAGACAAGAATTTCTTCAAATATCCAAACCTTGGCAAGATGCCCCTCGCCTTCTGAACAATATATTTAACATGTAAATTCCAACGAAGATTACTATCTATTACTACACCTAAATATTTAATGGACCTCGTAGCCTGTATCAAACAAGTGTTCACCACTATACCCTGGACACCTTTTGTGGCCTGTTCATGACAAGAGAAAAGCATGCATTTGGTCTTTTCAAAATTTACAGTTAAGAGATTATAATCAAACCACTTTTTAGTATTATCAAACTCTCTCTCGGCCTGAGATATAACACCGTCCCAAGTTTTGTCTTTAAATATCACAACAGTGTCATCCGCGAAGGATAGTAAACGTCCAGTCGTATCCATCCTTGTTTGCTATTAATTGCCTATGTGCCGAAATGGGACTTAAAATGAAGGGTCCCTCTAAACTTTGTGCCGATTTGGGTTATTTTCGTTCCGGTTAATTGTTCGATGTGCCGATATGGGAATCGCCCGTAAATATAGGAAAAGTTTAATAATATTCGTCTTGCACCTAATGTTTGAATATTTCAGTTTAACAGTAAAACCTTAATAAAAGAAATTCCGGAGAAAACTACATTAGCAAAATTTAATTGACCAAATAAAATTTCGCTTAAGTTAGGAAAATTAAACCATTTTAATTAGCACAAGAAAAAGCTTTTCCTCCGTGTACTTTGTAATGAAATCGATCAAAATTAAGTAAATTCAATCCATCGAAACGACTCGCCTACATGATTTGTATATGAAGATCACTCTGCTGATGAATGGCAACAAACACATTTTATAAATCCTTATACACGGCTGTTGGTATGTAGGACAAAAGTTTTAGAGCTTTTTATAGTCTATTAGAATTTTAAAAAACTAAGTATACAGGATAAGTCAGAAAGCCGTAGAGAAATAAAGTTTTTTTTTTTTAATGGACCCTATATCTTAGAATATTTTTCATCAAATTACAACTATTTTTTAAAAAGTGCATTATAAGTCTAGACCTAATAGTTTCCGAGATATCGACTTTTAAAAAATTACATTTTTGAATTTTAACAGCTTCTAGCTTTCTAACGGTACGTCTTAGAGTAAAACGGCTTACATGTCCCTATCTTAGTTTTTAATTATCTTTCTAAAAGTGTCAACTTCCGGTTAAACCGGATGTAACTGAAAAGCCGGAAATATAGTATTTCCGGTGCCGAAAGTTGGTATTTTTGAGAAAGTAATAAAACAGTAAGATAGGGGCATGTAAGCCATTTTGCTCTATGACGTACCGTTAGAAAGCTAGAAGCTGTCAAAGTTTAAAAATGTCATATTTCAAAAGTCGATATCTCGGAAACTTATATAGCACTTATTATTAAATAATTATATTTTTATGTAGAATCCAAAAATGTTCTAAGATATCGGGTGTTCCATTAAAAAAATAGTGACTTTGTTTCTGTACGGCTTTCTGACTCATCCTGTCTACTTATTTTTTTTTTTTTATTCTAATAGACTTTACAAAACCATAAAACTTTTGTCCTGAATATTTTTTGTTAGCTGTTTTACTTTAAGAAATAATCAACCGTTTCCATGGATACCAACGACCATGTATTTATATCCCGAACGACTTCTTGTTTCGATTAACTTATTTTAAAGCGTTGATGACATTTTACAAACGGCTTACCATACAGAAAATTGCTCACAAGAAAACCACAAAACTCAAAGATGATAGATATTAGGTTTAATTTCCATTGATAATACGGGAACAGCCAACAGCCCAAAATAAGCCATTAGTTTTAGTGCTTCACTAAATAGAGTTTCGATTGAATTAGCAACACGCTCCTTAGTAATTAGGGCGTAGCAAAATGAAACTTCGTCAATTGATCGCACTTTGCACACTGAAATATACAAAGATAGGCGTTTGCCAAATAGCAAACATTTGGATTATTGAACTTACAAGTAAATTCAAAAAGCAGTGTTGTAATATCGACAACTGCATATATATATATATAATCTATAATATCGGCACTGAACAAACTAGTAATTAGTGCCGAACAGCCTCCTAAACTACGCAAGATCTGGCATTATACATCAGCTAAGTGGGATGACCTGAAGGACCATTTTCAAACCTTTCCTTGGCGTAACGTTTGCTTTACCCCTAATGATCCATCCATTTGTGCTAAAAAGGTATCGGAGGTTATCCTTACTGGCATCCCTTTCTCAAAAAACAGCTCTTCTAACGGCAAGCCTTGGTTTAATAAAAATTGCGAACGAGCTGTTAAATCAAAAAACTATTTCTTTTTAACCGACAATGGCGACAAAACCCTACCGCCGAAAATCGCACCATCTTCGTTAACGCTCGAAACCAATGCAAGCAAACGATAAACCAAAGCAAAGAAGCACATAACCAGAGGATCAAAGACAAATTTCTTGAATGTCCTAACGGCTTAAGATCATTTTGGTCGGTAGCTAAGGCCATCAGTCAGAACTTACCAAGTCAACCATTCCACCTCTAACACGTTCTATGGCACCATTGCGACCAAAGCACAGAAAAAAAGCAAATTTACTGGCGGAACTATTCTCTTCACATTCAACGGTTAGTTTTCAGGGTAAACTCCACTGAACATTCCCCTTGTAGAATCGAGAATGACCGAGATTGTATTCCGGCACCGCCATGTTAAAACGAATCTTGAGGAGTCTTTACACCAAAAAAGCTTCTGGTCCTGACGACATTTCAGTCATCGTAATTAAGACATATGCTGACGAATTGACACCGGTATATTGTAGGCTTTGTAACTTATCTTACAAAAAAGGAATATTTCCTTCTTGCTGAAAAACTGCGCGAGTCCAGCCCATACCCAAAAAGTAAGAAGACCTTGCCAAACAACTATGGTCCAGTCGCATTGCTTTCGGCTATATCAAAAGAAGAAGGCTACCAATGAAAAATTATTGAAGTACCAGGAAAGCTTCAACATTATTGGTGACCGCCAGTATGGATTCCGTAAGTCTGGATCAACAGGAGACCTTCTCGCTTATGTTACTCACGTTTGGAACAGCGCAATAGAACATCATAGAGGGTCCCGGGCGGTAACACTGTATACTTTCAAGGCCTTTGACCGAGTAGGGCTTGAGGGGATTCTAACTAAAGTGAGAACATGCGGGATGCCGGTTCAATTTTGTTCATGGCTGTCAAGCTTTCTTAAAGACCGTTCTCTGAGAGTGGCGATGAACAGATTTCTCTCAGGCACATTTACCATCAACGCCGGAGTCCCTTAAGGTTCAATATTGTCACCCACCCTCTTTTTACTATACATTAACGATCTTTTGGAGAAAACTAAAAATCCTATATATAGCTTCGCTGATGACAGCAAACTTGTTTCATCTTTTACTTTGGATGCTCGGACATCGGCTGCCAATGCACATCTTTATAGGCAGCAAGAGATCTCACATCTCCACAAAGACCTGGAAGAAATTCTTGTGTCTTGGGGTGACAGTAACCAAGTTGAATTTATCGCAAAAAACTCAGGCGGCAGTTTTTTCTAAAAAAGTTAGTGTTGAATTAATGTTTCCTCGACTTCATCAATTTATTCAACAACTTTTGACACAGGTTCAATACACCCTCATATTTTAACTTTATTGTTGACATGTTTTGATCGAATCTATCTTGAAAAGAAATCGATTATAGGCCAATATAACTAGAACCAAGAAAAAAATGAACACCATAACATGCATTCCACTACAACACTGTATAGTGCATTAGTATTTTACAGCAATTTTACTCTCTATATGCAAAACATCCAATTATTCCGCTTGCAAACAAAGGAAATATTTCTTCAGACATGCAGCTTGTGCTGATTACTTTGACAGCGGTGCATGATAAACTGGCAAAGGAAACAAAATCGGGCGGGCGAAATGAACTTCTTTTTGATACTGCATACTGACACTTTTACATCTTTGATCTCGGATTAGGTTGAAGCTACAAAGGATATCCGTTTTGTAATTTACAACGTTAACTGTATAGTCATACTGGTTGCCTATGGTACCTGGCACATTTAAATTGCTTATAAATTAAAAGCATATAAAAATGTCTGAGAACATTGTACAACAGAAAACAACCACTCAAGTAGGTGCATAGGCGTAGATCAGTCAAATTTAAACATGACTTGTGTTCTCTATAGAATATAGAATTAATGGGTTGGGTGAGGGTGACATTGTTATCCATTTTCATAATAGGCGCCAGTGTAATATTTTCCCAAATATCCGGCGGTGCTATATCATCACCATAATTCTTGGGTGCCAGTATTCACCTTAGTATAACCTAAAATATACTGAGATGAAACAACCTATACACCCTTACTCTGGCAACCCTACGCCCTGGAGGATGTACTACAGACAACAGTCTCTAAAAATGACCTCAACTCAGGGTTAGGTTCGCTATTTTGTTTCTAGATCGATAGGTTTAGAACTCTTAAGTATATTAAAGTCAAATCCTGAAAGCGCCACCTTAGTTTTATTTTACTTAAAAGCCTTAAAATGTTCTAGTGTCTGGCCTTAGAGAAAAACAAACTAGGAAAAAAAATAAATATGTAACAATCGGTTTACAATAGCTTTCATATAAGCTCTCATTCACTCAAGTCCCTAAAAGTCGCTGTCTTTCAAATAAAAGCCAAATTTTAGCAGAGGCCAATACAAATATTTATTTCTTATTGGCTACTTGGATTTATAAATGCAAGCTCCTCTTACTTTGGTGGACAATGGCCCGTTTTCTAACCTTACACTTAAGTGCTAAGTATTACTTTTGTAAAGTTAAGCGATTGCAGGTACTGTCAAAGTTGTACTTAAGTAGAAGTTTTTGACGTTTTTTTTTTTTAGGTACTAAGTTAAACGATAAGTAAGTGAAATGTAATAACAAAGTGGTAGTTAGGTTTGACATAAAAGTTTTGAAGGTTCAAATTACAAAGTTATTATTAAAAGAATAAGTAAAAGTCAAACCCTGTTTGACAGGGTCTTGCACAAGACGGCAACTCTCAGACCTACACCGTAAAAACGACTGTTTAGTCTGATCTGGCTGCCACATAGACCTACATCCAGGACATTGCCCCAGACTTGGAATTTCCGCAAGGTATGTGCAAGAACCTCTCACAACGAACTAAATTTACCATAAGAGCATTGTTAAAGTACAGTACAAAATCTTACGAGTAAATGTGGTTACTCGATAAGTATACTAGCCACTCGGGCATATATATATATGTTAAAATATTTAAGTTACAAGCGCTAAGCTTGAAGAAACAAATTAATGGCCTTTAGCCAGGAAACAAAAATATTTACTTTATAATTAGTAATCGTAACTTATTTACGAAATTAGTTGTAACAAACCACCTAACATTTTAAACTACTAGAGACTCTGGTGACGTCTTAACGCTATGTCGACATATGCTACACGTTCACAATGCACAAGTTCTGTTTATAACATGGGCGCAAGACTCTATCAAAACACTGTATATAGAACAATATGCAACTGTAAAATATTAAGATTTTAAGTTGACTAAGTTTTTAAAGAGAAATGATCACAGTGTATATGATTTAATAATTTAGAATGAGGTTCGTTACCCTGATTGCACCACAGTACTCAGGTGTCCACAGAAAAGGCTTATCTTGATAATAGCATACACGCCACGGAAAATAATATAGCAAAGGTTGATTTCACGGTTTCGTGTCACCTACTGGGTACCCCCAAGGTTCCGTACTACTCAAGAAAAATGTTACTTAGCTGCAACTTCATGTGCTACCCAAAGTTCATGAAGACTCGATCTTCAGTAAAACACACACACATGGCCTCTCAAACAGTCAACGTGGTTACTGCTTCACATACCCTAAAATCGAATTTTAGATGTACCTACAACGCGAAAGAGAAAACTTTCATTAGACCCATCGATGGTAATTGGATGATAAAGTTTAAACCTACCTCAAATAACTAACGAGGGTTCCATTCCACAAAATGGCGTCTAGGGCCGCTTGTTGAAGTTGATGAAAAAGCGGTTTAAATCGGCATTCCGCCCAAAGAATAGGCAAACTACTATGTCATATTCTATTTAATAAATTCGTGAACGTTTTATCGTCACCACATGGCCTTCCCTGCCCAAGAAAACTGAAATTCGGGAGCTACTCCCACAAACGTGCTTTCACTTCAAGCGTATATTCTCGAAAGGACCGATAACATGCCCTCTTCAACATACATAGATACCAAAACAATCGTCGACAAATTAGTCATACCTATCCATGCAAACTATAACCCATTTAAATAACAAAACCTTGACAACCCGCGTCAACCGCAAAAATATGCTTCAATTAACCAGACGTGGTCGTGAAAATCCACAGAACTGTCAGTCTAACACTGACCAACTGACAACAGCCAAAACATTTGACCTACATCTTATATATAAGGTTAAGAAGTTATTTCTATTGATAAAATAAGGATTTGAATTAAGACCTATCTACAAGTAGTATGAAACAAAAGAACAGAAGTCAATCCACTTGACAATGTCCTACAAGATACAAAACATTCATGGAATATTAACATCAACAAAGATTTCAAACTGAACATAGTGAAATTATTCACTATCAACAGGTAATTAAATTATTAATTAATGTTTAAGGTGAGAGTCTACATAGGTACTTTAACAATTTAAAACCGAAAACTTAACATAGATAACCAAACTATGAAAATGCAATTTTCGAACCGTAACATGTTTTTATGGCTTATCTTGAATAATCTTAACTAGCCCGATAGTTCAAGTACTTCTAAAAATTAATCCGATTTGTAGTAAACCATCCGTCGGGTCAGTTCATTAATAAATTGTTTTCCCAAAGAAAAGTTTCCATTATAATGTTTTCAAGTTCTTTGTTCTTATTAATGTATGCCATTTAAACTTTAAAATCAGACTCTCCGCTCCATTGTATTTTGATATTTCGTTTTACCATTCCAAAGGCTTTAAACTTTTTCCGTACCTCGGCGAACAGAACGTGTATTAAATTGTTAAAGAGTTGAAAACGCTGATACTCCAAAGGCACTGAGAACTGTAGAAAAAGTTTTATCCGATTGTTCGGGTAACAATCCTTTTATCTTTGTATTGCAGATATAGCTTATTAATTTCATGGATTTTATTTATTTGAGTTCTTTTTATTTTAAAAAACATATACTATTATATTACCGCAACCATTTCTTCCACCAGTAAGTAGGGGTTAATTACAAAAAGGTCTAGACATAATTTACAAAGTGGACATAGAATAAGTGTCTGGTAAATCTCTCCACGCTTATGGTTTTATAAGAAATTGTTAATTAATTAAAAACAGTATATATCTCTAATTTTCAACACTCGAAGCTATAGTTATTTTCAACCCACTGCGTCTATTTTGTCGTTTACTACTTATAAAAAAATTGAGTGTGTATGGGATCAGGGGGAACAGCTCTAAAGTTGATTAAATCTTAAAAGGGCGACATAACCATCTGAATAATACTTGCAAAACCACTAATTATTCTGATGACACTAATGTTGTGTTGACTAATAGAGATGTGACCATCCTTGGGCAGGATGTTCAACTGTTTATGGCTGGAGCTGAGGATTCGTTTTCTTAAAATAAACTAATTGTTAATAGCTCTAGAACTGGCCTGATCATGTTCAGGACAAACAGATCACGGATTGAACAGGCTGAAAGTCTTTATATAAAAAATTATTGTAACATAGATGTAAAAGATAGCACCAAGTTTTTATTTATATTTTTGGATAGCACTCTTTTATGGGATTTTTTTTTTTTGAAAACATACTTTATTTATTATCATAAATTTTTACAACATATTACAACAATCTCAAATCAGTGCTAAAGCTCTGGCCTCGAGATAACATATTATAAATTCTTAACATTGTATTTAGTTTTTTCCTAATATTAATTTACATATGCCTCAATTTAACAACCAACAACAAGATATATCACTTTTCATTTTATTTCTAAGAAAATTCTTAGTTTTTTAAGGAACACATCGTAATTTTGTATTAATCTTAGAATTTCTGGTAGAGAATTGTAGAGTTTGGTCGCACATTGTATTGGGCTATGGAGCCCTAGATTTATTCGATTGGAATTTACATATACATTATTATTGTTCCTCGTATTGTGACCATGTAGTTCGCTGGTAAATGTTATATTTGTGTTACTTTTCTGTTTATGTAATATTATGTTATGCATAAGTTTACCTTGTTCAAGCATCAATACCCTGTCCATTCTACTAAGACCTAGTTCACTATATAGGGTATCTGTACTTGTAAGTATATCATAATTAAATAAAACTTTTAAAACCTTGTTCTGTAGGATTTTAATTTCGTTAAACCTAGTTATGCAACAGGTTCCCCATACCGGCAGTAGGTAGCGCAGATGGGACAGAAAAAAGGCATTATAGATGTTCATTTTTGTTCTGTGAGATAGGTAATTTCGACATTTATAAATTATGGGGATCATTGGAATAATTTTATCTTTAATTTTATTTACATGGTTTTGCCAATTTAGCGATTCATCAATAATTAGACCAAGATATCTTATTTCCCTAACCATTTCTAGACTCGTATGATTGATAACAATGTTTAATCTGTCAACCCGCTTATTTTTTTGCTTAAAGAGCATATTATATTTGGTTTTGTCCTCGTTAATTTTAAGCTTGTTACAGTAGAGCCAGTTAAGATATACGTCAAGATCTTCATTGGCTTCCAGCATAAGTTCATTCACATTTTCTCTTGTGTATACTAACGCTGTATCATCAGCAAATGCAAAATATTGAGCCTTTAGGTTCGCACACCCAAGGCTCAATACATATAAAGAGTATAAAAGAGGGCCCAGGACAGAGCCCTGGGGAACCCCATAGGTGTTTGTTAAGAAATTACTCTTTATATTGTCTAATTGTACATATTGACATCTATTACTTAAATATGATTCAATAAGCATCAATGTAGGTCCCCCAAAGCCCATTCCGGAAAGCTTTTTAAGCAGTATGTCTATAGAGACCACATCAAAAGCCTTGCTTAAGTCGATAAATACAGCTATGACAATTTGCTTTTCATCCAAGGCCTTACAGATGTAGTTAATAAAGTCAAAAGTAGCTCCCAAGGTGCTACTATTTTTAATGAAACCATACTGGAACTTATCAAAAAGTACATTGTCGTTTATAAAAGATATCATCCTTTTTTTTATAATTTTTTCTATTACCTTTGAAAAGACACTTATTACTGAGATTGGTCTATAATTACTCATACATCTTGGGTCGCCCGATTTATAAATTGGAGTAATCTTGCTCTTTTTCAGTTCTTGTGGAAATATTCCAGTGGTTAGTACGTTGTTTACTAATTTTGATAGTGCTTGTAAAATAAATTCCCTTACGTTGAAAATGTCAAAGACGGTTAATTCGTCATATCCTGGTGCAGAGTTATGTTTTAGCTCCGATATGGTTTCATTAATTTCAACCTCGTTTGTAACCTCTATCCTCATTACCTTATTACATTGAATCTCCTCAAACTGTCCAGCTACACCTCTCCGCAAAATGTCCTCAGTTAACGTGTTTACAATTTTTCCACCTATGTGTGCAAAGTGTGCATTTAAATTGTTTACAATACTAACTCTATCCTCCACTTCCATTGAATTGTCATGTCGATTATGTTGTGAGTAAGTTAAATAAGGTACGCTATAGTTTTCGAGTATTAGGCAGATACGTTCGTTCAGAAGCTCAAAAAATGTTGTATCATGTCAATTTTGAATCGCATATTCGATACGGAATTATCATGTATTGAAATTGCACAGATATTGTAAAAGCTTTAGTTTGCCAAACACGAGCACTTACACATAAATCTTAATAATACGTGTAAGCTAGCCCTTGCTTTCTTTCTCTTATGCCAGGATAATGATGTTCCTTTTTGTTGACACTATTTAATTGTATATTATAAAAGAGGATACAGAAACTGATTGTTACAGTATCCCGCTCGACTGCGACTTCTTAATCAGATTTCATAGCCTACTCATACTCTAGCAGTACCTATACATAGATCTAAATCAGATAGTTCTATTAAACCCAAATACCACCATCCTTATCTTACTAAGTAATTCCGATAGACACGGCAAAATCCATCCACCATTTTTGAGAAACCTGGGTCAAGACTTCACTCAATAATTAAAAAATATACTCTTAACAGGTGATAATATCAGCTGAGAATAATAAGATGAGTCACAGATTATTGACATGAGCATAAATACTTCCATACAAACATTTGATACGAAAGGCATTACGACCCTAAGGCTTTGCCTTTGTCAGGAGAAAATTTATTTTCGTCATTTTTTAAATTTCATAGTCGTATTCCAGGACAGTTAAGGCAACATGTCTGAAGAATTTTCTTTGATTTATCAGAAATCTGATTGCTTTGACAAAGGTACGCGGCAAGCTGACAAAGGCAAGGACTTTGTTACGCGCTTAAAACAATCCCCTTTCAACTGAAAACATCACATTCACCGGCAATGCTCCATTTCTGATTTCACATCGCGCACAAAAAGCGTTTCCAATTTGCAGTTTCAAAGGAAAAATTAAAATTTCAAATTTCTCTCTGTAAGCATCTGATTGGTAGCGGCCGTTATAATTCTATATCCGAATTTATTGGATAGAAAAAATACTCTTTGCTGTAAATATTGATGTTACGGTCGGAGATCAATAGTATTGTCAGTCGATTGGTATTTCTAGTTGCGCATTTTTTTCAATAAAAACTTTTTATACAGGGTGCGTTATGTAACAGTGGCCAATACTAACTTTCTTATTTTAAACGCAACACCCTGTAAATTATTCAATTTTTGGATTCTTTAGAAAATTTTAGACATATTTCATATACAATATCCTATTATATACCCAACACACTAAAAAACTAATAAGTAATACTGTTTATTTCTTGATAATGTAAAGATAAAAAAAAACATTAATGTAGAAGATGTTGAAAATTGATGTTAAAATGTTTTTCTTCTTCTTTATGTGCCATGCTCATTCGAGCGTAGGGGACCTCTCGCATATACCTGTGATGTGTGCCTTTTTTCAGATTTTTTTCACAGGTATATGGGACCTACAGTTTATCGCCGGTTCCGAACGGCACTATTTGAGAGGTTGTACTAGGCAAATTACTACGTGGTGGTTTGCCATTGCCTTCCACGAGGTGACGACCGAATAAATAAAGATCGACGCATGGTCCCGGGATCGAACCGGGGACCTTCGGCTTAGTAGTCGGACACACTAACCACTAGGCTGCGGTCGCCACAAAATGTTTTTACTGATATGAAATAAAAAGAAAAGTATAAATAGTTTTGTTTACTTTTGTTTAAAACGCATGACCTTAGCAAATTGTTGTCTGTTTGCATGACAGTAGTTGTCAGTGTTATAGTCGTTTCAATTTCGTTAACTGCATATCAGGAAAACGGTTTATTTAACAGAAATGCACAAAATAACAATTCTACAGATGATTGGTTATGGAGGTAAAACACGGACACAAATGGAAGTTGCTCGCTTATTTCATGAAAAATTTTCAAATTTGCCTATAACTCAAGGGACAATTAGTAAAATAGAAAAGCAGTTTCCCCAGCTTGGACATGTAAAGCAGATAAAAAAAAAGTAGCTGTCAATGCAATAAGTGATGATATCAAATTAGATATTATGCTTGAGTTTCAGAAAAACCAACATACTTCTAGTCGAAAAACAGCCCCAATGTTCGATGTTTA